>OZ020611.1:95857726-96468351 GCA_963971575.1 Liopterus haemorrhoidalis
TATATTTTTTTAATTGAAATCAGTCAATGATGAGAAACAAGCGAGTCAAAGAACAGCATGCGGCTCGCCTCTATTATTTTTAAAATAAATGAAAAAAAGACGAAAAAAAGAAAACCTTGGAATAATTTCATTATTATCTTTTTAAATTATTGTGATACAGTATTATCGTTTTTAAATTGCTGTACAATATTACAACCGTAAAACCTTCCTAAAAACCGCTTTTGGTCGCTTCCTAAAACCCGCGTGGCTCTCGTTTGCTCTCTGCCAGGAACGGCCCAAGATAATAATAATCTCTTTATTTATATATAATAAAAACAAAAACACAAGAGATACAAAAAAAGTACAATGAACTACAAAAGAAAAACAATAAAGAGCAATCGCCCCATAACATGAAAATTCAATATAGGGGCGTACACCACAAATACCGTTAGGTATGCGCGTGGTATCTACAATAAATTAAGGTTTAATTAGTAATTATTCTATTGACTTATCAATATTTTATTTGTTTTTATAATATCAAGAAATTATATATATATATATAAAAAAATAATAATAAATGTTGAATTGAACAAGTATTCAACTTACATTTGAAATTTTATATTTTATTCGCAAGTATTTCATTCATTTTATTTTGGTCTAGATGTAAAATCCAATTTTTAGCAACTTTTATTATATGTCTACCCGTCTACTCACTGGCGTTAGGTTATTATCTATTAAGTATTTCTTGAAGCTATTGTAAATTTTCGGTAGATGTCGCTTGTTCAAGTCCAACCGGAACAAGCAAAAAGCTGAAGGTATTCAAAATGTGGACACACAGAAGGATGTATCGAATATCACGGTTAGTAAAATAAAAAACATCAAATTAGTTAAAAAAAAAAAAAATAACAATAATTGAGAAAATAAAATTAATGTTATATATAATGTAATAATACCATCAAAAGAGGAATTTCGAGTATTTAGGCCACATTGTACGAAATCCTAAATGCATCTTATTGCAAACATTATTCAAGACAAAATAGAGGGAATTATAGAGCTGGAACGAACACTGTTAACAAAACGAAAATTATATTGATAGTTAAAGTCTGTGGAGGCTGTTATTCAATTAGTGAGATCAAAAAGGAAAAGGTTTCGTCAGTCGTGACTTTCGAATTAACAATAAAAATGGTTACTGGTATAAAAAGCATTTCACATAAAAACTTACAATTAACAATTTGGCTTCGTTCAGGCATTAGCCATACAGAAATGTTTTCATTATGGATGGCATTTGATGTAGCTAGACTTCGTTCAACATAAGAACAACACAGGCTGATGTCAGCGGCTCCCATGTGCAGAAACCAAATTTCGTCCATTACGTTATCAACAGTTAATTTAATACATTTAAGTGGCGTCACTAACTTTGATTTGTTTTTGACTACGCGTATTTTGCGATGTTGTTTGTTTATTTTCGTAATTATTATTTATTTATCGTACGTTTCAAGGTACACCGTGTACTAAAATGAGTCAAATGCATTTGAAATACATTATATTGTTTGGTATCCAAAACAATTATTTAATACCCTTATGTACGTCAATTAAATCAGCTGTTTTCTCGCGCAGAATGACGTCATTTATGATACCTTGTTGATATATCTTATTCTTACGTTGAGCGAAGTCTATAAGTGAAATGAAGAATGGCTATCTTAGTGCAAATATATGCAAATATAGAATCTTTTTCTTTTTCATTCCCTAATTCAACTTAAAACTGTATGAACAATACTTTTAATGGTGGTGATCACTACTTCATAAAATTTGCAATATATGTTGAAATACAGAAAACTACTAAGTAAAATTTCACAATTTTGCAGTTTTATGATGGATAAGGTAATTAAAAATATAAGAAATGCTAATGGTGAATACTAAGTTGCGGAGAGACTCATGGATACTAACTAAGTAATGTGCTGGATCACATAAAGGCCAGATACGTATAAGGATTATTTGCGTCCTAATCCGCGGTTACGGATCTTGCATTCAAATAGAAAAACGTCTTTGAAACGATAGTTTGACGTGTCCCGATGTTACTACAAAAAAAAAAAAAAAACATGCCAGCTGATACACAATTCAGTTGAGTTTACCGTTCCGGATATATTTGACTGAATAAGGGGATCGTTGAAAAAAGCTGATAAATATTTTTATTAAATATTGAAACATTTGATATTGAAATCTTCAAAGAACATTTGCTTAAATCGCAATTGAAAATATTATCTCTGATTGCATTTTAATAACGTAAAAACAAACATAATATTTGTAATTTAATTCAAATCGTATCCAAAATATAACCACTTTCACAAACTGAGTATTAAAACATTAATAGAATTTATTATTATTTATATACATACACGTAATATATGTATGTTTTGTAAATAAATTTGCAAAATTTCTCCAATCCAATGGAAAATATATGTTTTATTGGTGTTTGGCGGGAAAATGATAATAGATAAAAACATTTTGCGATGAGATCCGAGTACTTATTCGGGGACTTTCAACCAAATAACCAAATAACCAAATAACTAAGCAAATCGTGACATTTTTATACCTGGGGGTAGACATATCTCAGTTTAATTATTTCTTGATGGAGATGTGTGTCCCCACAACACGAACTCTAGGATACAAAGAGATAAGCTCGGTCGAAGCTACAGTTAGGCAAGCGAGGCTTGCGTAGGGCGCAGAGCTGACAGGGATGAAAGAACAGATTTGGTAAGACAGTAAAAATTGCTTTCTTTTTCCTGATTATTACTTCGAACCGAATTTCTTTTTGTTTTGCTCATCATTACTATTCGTTTTCTTTTCTTTTCCGCACATCACTTTGCCTAATAAAAATAGAAACAATCTTATTCTTTTCCTAGAATAACTGACTTTTCGTCTAATAATCTTATATCTGGACTTATTTATAATACTGCTTTCATTATATTTTAATTCATTCAATATGGTATTCTGAAACTGAACGCTTTATAGTTGAAATGTACATCGGTGTTTTTAATAAACAGTGAAGTTTGAATTTTGAATATTATTAATTAACGTCACACAGGCCCAGCAGGAAGAATGCAGGAAGAACAACAGAATCACCATTCCTAATTAAAAAAGAAATACCAACCAAAATCAAGGTAGAGTTCTTCAAAAAAGAGACAGTACCGATTTTGACATACGTCTCTAAATACTTTATCACCACAGAGATGCACAGGTCCGAAATAAGCTCTGAAATGAGATTTATAAGGAAAATTGAAGGCAAAACAAAATGAGACAGAATAAGAAATGAAGTATTCAGAGAAAAACTAGACACAAAGCCAGTGGAGACCATAATAGAAGAAGGACAACTAAGATGGCTGGGACATACATACAGAATGAATGAAGACAAAATATTTAAATGAGTTTTTGAAGCAAGAACAGTGAAGAAATTTTGACTAGGAATACCGAGAAAAACTTGGCATCAAGAAACAAAAGAAGCTACAACGAAGAGGGGCGTAAAGTGGGAGGAGATAAGGAATTATACAAAGGACAGAACACAATGGAAAGAAGTATGGAGAACACCACCAGAAAGTAACTGATTCTACAGCCTTACACCGCAAGGTAGAAAGGTTTCAAGATTAAGTAAGTTAATGTCACATTTATGAAATCTCAGAAAGATTGTTTTCAACTCTATTCTTTAATATTTTAAAAGTGATAAACGTTTGGCTATTGAAAAGAACTTAATTTATGTATTAAATAACGCAAAACAACAGAAAATGCGCTGTATTGCAGAAACTGTATGGTGTGCTGTTAATGATACATGATAATAGTAGAACAATGTTTGGTATCGTATTTTCTTTTTTATTTCACGAAAGTTTACATTTTTTCTTCGATATTTATTTAATGATTATACAAAATGACACATATTAACAAATGGCATCACGTCCCTGAATATCTGCAGTATGTTCTTCCGAGAACATCTTCGGTGGGTATTCGTTCTTCGATTGGTTGAACGCCTTCCGCGGCTAGTTCGTCTCGAACCTGAAATAAGCAAATTAAATATTAGTTTATATAATTGTTGAAAATATTTGTTTTTGTCGGAAATCAATGACGTTTTCATCTTAAATCCTCAACTTGTATATACAGCAGTGCCCAGTGTACCAGTGCCTAATAGGGCCGGCCTAATGAAAACTTCAGTTTTTTTTTTTTTTTTTTTGCCGCATCTAACAAAATTCTTTTGGCCCCGACAATATAGAGGCGACAAAAGTGTAAGAGGCGACCTAGTTACCAAATCGTGTAAGATTAAATTAGGTGGTGTTCATTTCTTTATATATATTTTCTATTTTTGCAATATTAGTTTCATTTTGGCACATTTTGCGGCCTCTCAAAGTGAAGACGTTCTTAACACCCAAATAAATTAATGCATTTTGTGGACTGAGTTAAATATATGGATATTTTATATGAAATAAACTATTTCAATTTAGTGTAGCACACATCATAGGTTGTTCCACATTACTGCTGTTCCCTTAATCCTTTACCGCATAGTGTGCCATATATGGCACATTCCGATTTTTATTTTTTATTTTACTTTTAAAACTGAATCAGAACGTTACTTCATGAATGTTCATATATGCCACATACACAGCAATGGATCCTGCAGTATCTCAAGTAATGGGCTGCAATAGATTTGAGGATATCAAGCGGAATTTGCACTTCAACGATAACTCTGAATTTATTGAGAAAGGACAACTAGAAGATACGACCTTTTCTTTCAAAAATTCGAGGGCGACTGCTTTTAATCTCTAATGAACAACACCTACCAATTGACGAGCAAATAATACGGAATCATTTTCTTTAGTAACATAATGTAGAATCATAATGTTCCATGTATGGCACAAACCCTAAATTATTATTTTAATTATTATTTTTTCATAAAAATAATAATTAATATTTTAAATATATTTTTTTAATTAAATTTTCTATCAATAAGAACCAATTCCTAATGCTCATGAATCATTTCAGTCAAAAATAAAAATTCATGCAGTAAAGGGTTAATTTATTAAATGTTTTAAGTTTTTTTTTTTTGTTGTTTTATGTTTGTATGTGATTATCAATAATAAGTCTTAACTTTATGGAGTACAAATAATATTATTCATATGGTCATATAATCGGGGTATTAAGAGGGGGTGAGAGAGTAATGATATTATTGAAGGCGTATGTAATGTGGCACTAGGAGTAAAATCTTATAGCGTATTCGATTGGATGCTCTATTATGCACTCAGGTTACTCGGCGAGCAAGTTTCGTATTCGATTGGGCGAGCAGTTGCTCTAGAGTTGATAAAATTCGTATTCGATTGGGAAAGGTAACAGCACTGTGGCGCATAGCGGTATTTCAAAGCTAGTATGTTTATTAGAACTAATTGAATCTTTATAAAGTAGTGATGTATCTTTTTGTATAATAAATCAATTTAGGAAATTAAAAGACATAAAATAATTTTAAAAAAGTAACATTTTGAGAATATAAATAAACAGAAAACAAATAAATTATTGCAATCACAAAAATAATATAATAAAAATTAGACATAAAGTATATTATCCTGCACTGTTTACGCAAGGAAATCACTGTATTTTTAAATAATAATAACAATAATAAAAACGTATTCGATTGGGAGTTGCTCTGGCGCGCTCGCTAGTAAAACTCGGATAGAGCATGACGTCATTTGCTCGCTCGCAGAGCAATTCTAGAGCGGTCCAATCGAATACGCCATTATTTTAAGAATTAAATTGTAATTCGAATTGTGATTTTGTTGTTTTTCTTTGAAAAGTTTTATTTAATTTAAATATAAATGTAAAAATGTAATATATAAAATGTTGTTCCTATTAAATATAATAAATCTTCATTCATTTCCAAACTACATGGTTATATTAATAGTGTAATAGTATTTAATTTAGTGTAGGGGGCCGGAGCTCAAAAACTTTCCCGGGTTGATAAATGGCAGTCCGCGGCTGCCCACAGAAATGAAAAAGTATTAATGAATAACGATTTTAGCCCGTTAAATAACATTTTGTTAGACCTCATAACTTTATAAAACCCAAGAGTTCCCCTGGTTAATTTTTACTACATGGCCAATCTTACCTAATATTTATTATCAGTACTCGTACTTCCTACGGTTTTTGTGATGTACATTTTTGCTATTAGTAACGTAAATGATAATTGAGAAATTTTAAGCTATACTTAGGCTCTATCCATAGCTCCCCAAAAGTATATCTTATTAAAAACTGCACTGAACAGAGAGAAATAGTTTCTTTTCTCATATTTATTTTTGCTTTTGGGTAAATGATAAATGTGATATTTCAACCTTATAAGTAAAGGATACTTCCATTGACTGCTGAATAATTTTAATAAAAATTGCATTGACGAGAGGGAAAAGAAAAGAAGTTTCCTCATATATAAAATATTTTGATGTGAAGTAAATAATAAGTAAGATATTTCAAGATTTTAGTTTTAGGGTGTTCCCCGTAACTCACCGAATATTTTATCAAAAAAGTATGTCGAACAAAAATGTTATTAAGAAGTTTTCTTATCATAAACAATTTTGTTGCATATGATTTTGCTCATAAGTCAATAATAAGGGAGATATTTCAAAAGTTTAGCATTAGGGTCCCCTCCCCCGGTAATTCCCCAAATATTCATCTAAATAAAAAAATGCATAGAAATAAAAGATTTAATAGTTTATAAATTATTTTTGTCATATATGATTTTTAATAAGATTAATAAATAAAACACTCGGTAAGTTTCACAAATATCAGTTTAATATATATTATATATGATATATTATAATATAATATATGTATACAGCTGTGTTCATAAGTATTAGGCACCCCCTGTAAAACAGGACGGCTACGAAATGACATGGAAATCTCTTTACGTTTTGTTATGGTCTGTTAGTTATCTTAAAACGTAAACATTTAGAATCAGTTTTTATGCATTTTAAGCGTGTTTATATTATTCTTCGTTAGTTATTCATAGATAGTCGAAAGTGATGGTCGAAAAACGGTGACATTAAAAACTTTTATTTTTGAGTAATTATCTTTATTCGGTGATATTTTATTAAATACAAGTTTAGAAAACTATTTGTGTGAAGAATACCAAAAAAACGCGAACTGACTAAAGCTGAGAGGGCACAGATCGTCTTTTTATCTTCCATGGGTTTAAGTCAAGTAAAAATTGCCAAAAAAATTAAATGTTCACACTGTGCTGTGCTGAATTGTCAAAGATGACAATTCATTTACAAACAAACGAAGAAGTGGAAGAAAACGGCGAACAACACAGCGAGAAGACCGCCAATTGCTGCGCTTGTCGCTGCAAAACTAAAGAAAAACGTCCAGGGAGCTTGCTGCTGACCTCCAAGAAACATGTGGAACATCGATTTCATCAGTAACCGTTCGGAGGCGTTTAATAGAGCAAGGATTAAAAGGCCGCAAGGGTAGAAAAAAGCCATGGCTCTCCGCAGAAAATAAAAAGAAACGCTTTTTATGGACCAAAGAGTATAAAAATTGGACGACAACGACTGGGCGAAAGTGGTTTGGTCCGACGAAACAAATATTAAGGCAACAAAACTCATGTATATTTTAAAATTTAAACTTAGTTTCGATCAGTTTCATCAAATCTGGAGACCTTTAAATATTAAGATAAATTAAGGCATTTCTTTTACTACATTTCAGATTTTTGGTCACTCGGGACCCCAGTATGTGAGGAGGGGGAAGGGCGAGGAATACCGGGATGAGTGCATCTTACCCACAATAAAACATGGTGGTGGTAGTATAATGATATGGGGTTGTATGAGTACCCATGGTGTAGGAAATGTTTTTATTTGTGAGGGTCGTATGATCTCCGATACCAACACAACCATGTTAGGAGAGGTGTTAAGGCCGTCTGTTGAAAAAATTTTTGGTCAAAACTTGGGAGAAGATGTCAGAGATGTTTATTTTCAACCATACAATGCGCCCTGCCACACTTCCATGGCATCAAGGAAATGGTTCTCTGATAATCGAATTCGCGTCTTAGATTGGCCAGCTCAATCCCCTGACCTCTCGCCAATTGAACACCTGTGGCCCATATTGAAGAGAAAAGTACACGAACATCCCACGACATGCCGGGGTGAACTTAGACAAAAAATTTTGAGCGAATGGGAGAATATTACCCCAACCATTTGCTCAAAATTAGTACGTAGTATGCCGAAACGCATAGCTGCGGTTATAAAAGCCCGAGGAGAGGCAACAAAATATTAAAAATATAATAATTTTTATTCAATTTATTAATAATAATAAACATTTGTTTCAATATATAGTGTATTTTTAATATCCCAGCTCCTTTTTGCATATGTATTTAAAATTTACTAGGGTGCCTAATAATTATGAACACAGCTGTATATGTATATGTAATATATGTATATTATAATAAATATAATATATTATATATGATTTTGTTGTTGTCAATGATAAGGAATATATATGTAGATTTTAGTTTTATGCTATCTTCCCGTAATTCCCAAAATCTTCTTGAATCTAATTGAAAAAAAAAGCTTTGAACAAAAAAGATGTTTTCTTACAATAAACAATTTTTGTTAAGGAAGATATTTTAAGTTTTTTAATAAAGTTTTAAGCCCGAAACAGCCTCTCCCCCCGAATAAAAATTTTGAGATGCCTTATAGCCTATATTCGAATCCTGGTTTTACTGTATCATCATACCAAATTACGTGAAAATATGCCCAGCTAATACGCACAGACAGATAGACAAAAATTGATTTCTTTGCGGATACTTATAATTATCTGAAATGTGTAGAAACCAAATATGAGGCGGAAAAAAATAAAAATCCTCCAATTTTATTAATATAAATTATTTTGTTTTTATGTTTGGAATTTCTACGGACGCGGACTGCATAGCAGGCGAAATGTGCATTTAGTGAAGAAAAGGTACTGTTTATTTCTGTCATTTCTAAAACCTTTTACAAATGACATGTTTACAACCTGTCTGAACCTGTTTACAAAATAACCACAATATTGGAGGTCTTAGAATTAGAATTGAAAATCCGAATTATTGATTTTCCAGAAGGCGATTTGTATTCAAATGTCTAACGCTAGAAATATCTCTTATAAGATATAAGATACTATAAAATGATTACAAAAAATGTTTACTAAAGAGTAAATTAATCAGTAGTCCTGATTATATATTTAAAAATTCCAAAATATGATAAAAAACGAGACAAATCCAATATGGATTTCTGAATATCTTAAGTTGGTATGTAGCATCTGTGGGATACAGTTTTATCTTGTTTTATATCGCAGAAATAAACCAAAAATGGTGGACATACCACTTATGGTTTTGTTTTTATTTGAAAACTTTATTTAAGACTTTTCTATTTTGTAAATACGCTCTGGCATTAAGTGCAAACACCTGCGTCTAACAAACTTTAATTAACAATGTAACAATATTGACATGTACCTTTTCTACTTGTCTGAAGACTCTTATAAGATTCCTGCCAGCCACTTTTTGCAGATCGTCTTCAGACCATCGCCCTGTGTCTAAAAGTTCTGCAAGGAGATGCGGATAGCGAGATACATCTTCAAGGCCACTTGGAGTCCTAAAAATCAATCATTAATTGTTTTAGAAATTCATATAATCATAGACAATGAAAATTACAAAAATAATATTTTTATTTACTTTATATGTGATACAAAATTGGTTACTATACTCTGTTCGAAATCAAGAAGTAGTAATTCTACAATGTTCACGTGATAATGTAGTCGAACTCCCGTCTTTCGTTGGCTGTTCAGCACTTACATTTATGCGACAGCCAATAGGGTAGCGACTTCAATATATCACGTCATTTTATTACTACTTCTGCATTTCGAGTGGAATTAAATACACTCGGCTGCATCCCGAACACTAGCGATATGGAGACGCAGAAATTATGCCAGATCCAGTGTTCGCACAATGCGGAGTAACCCGAGCAACACTCCTTTCTGCATCCTACAGATCAAAGAGGTGGCAGAAGATCTACAGGCGGGAATAGACCCGATTTCCCTTCGGTAGGAGGCTTTCATACCACCAAAAACACCAACTATCAGGACTACAAGTTTAACTTTATACCTTGGATACAGCTTTCAAAGCTCTGAGGAAAAGAGGTCCAAGTAAATGAATCCCTTATTTACTTGGACCTCTTTCCTCCTCCTTGAGAGAGATATTCTTCTCAGCTGGACTTGAGAATTCGATCACAAACATCTGTTTGGTCTCGATATCCAGGAGGGTTATGTCCGGCTTAGTGACTGTCAGTAACCTCGAGGTGGGAAAAGAGTAATTTCAATAAATGCGGCATTTAGAATTTTCCACCACCGATTTTCTGTCAGAAGGGACGTACGGTATAACCAGTATTTGGTCAATACCTTAGGCATGTCTAAGATAGTAGTAGAGCACGCGGAGAGCAGCATTATGCCCAGACACGTAGCTTGACGCTGCAAGCTATTGTTATTATTTTAGTTACGATTTTTTATGATATTTACAAATACAATGATATCCTTGCTTAAATATTGAAGGACAGGATCCTCTTAAGGACAATAAAAGAAACAAGTCTGTACAGAATTGAACAAGAACTGAATGTATTATGTATAATTAGGGATGGGAATTTATTTTTGAATATCGATATTTGTGCGATTCGATATATCGTAAGTGTGTTATCGATATTCGATATATATCGAAGTAAAAATATCGATATTTTCGATATATCGAAATGACTAACACGTAACATGTAAGATATATAAATTAAGTCCTTTTTGGTTGGTTGGCGGGAAAAGAAGTCACCACTTGACAATCACTTTACAGTTGGTACTCACCCAGCTGCCAACCAACTTTCTAATATTTTCCTAGTTAACTGCTCTCATAATTAAATATAATACTAGAATTCTTAAATAGAACTTATATATGCTGTTCACTTTTGTAAGAACAAACCAGATCTTTTTGGTTACTTTTTTAGTGTATTACGGACTTTAAATTAAAAATATTCCTTACGCTGTAAAACCGACTTTAGATTTATTGGTTATGATCATTATTAAGAAAGTGACTGTTTTTATAATTTTTTAATACCAACATGACATAAAATTTCAAAGGTGCAAATTATTGAAATCAAAATTTCGTCTTACAGGCTATTCCAAACGATTAGACGGAACTAAATGGAAATTTCGTTATTTTAGGTTGTCACGAAAAGGGACTTTGCTTGGGTTATTTCATGTTTGAGGTTTGGCATGTGAAACTTTAAAATTCGAACAGTGAAACCATGGAAACGATTGACATATGTCAAATATTTTAATACAATTTTCATATTTTGAAGACATAAAAATAAATAAATGGGAAATTTTTATTAAGAATGACAAAAAATTTAAATGCAATGATAAGGACATTTTATAATGACAATCAATTTAATCTAGATTTGGCAATGTGAGTATGATTAACAAAGCTTAAACAAAATGACCAAAAGTCCGAATTAATAGATAAAAATTACTAGATTTCAAAATCTAGTTCCGCCTAAACGTTTGGAATAGCCTATAGTTTGTTTTTACAAAAGTGAACAGCATATATTTTAATGTAAAAAAGATACAAGAATACCGATATTTTGTGTGAATATCGATATATCGCATTTTAAATATCGATATAAAAATACCGATATATTTTTCTAAAGTATCGATATTTTCGAAATATCGATATATCGTTCCCATCCCTATGTATAATAAAAATTATTCATTCAAACACTGGTTGGTTTTATTAATATATTTATTTATTCAATACGTTATTTTTGTAAACTCGTGAGAATAGGACAACAGCCGAAATACGTGTTTAGTAAATAAATATCAGGTTCTGAGGAAAGTTCTGTCGTATTTTCATATATGCAGATAAACAAGTATTAACAGGTATAAACAATGTAGAATGATGTTATGAGGCGGTCTTATTGTTTAGTCTACTTCTTGTATAATATAAAAGGGCTAAATTAGAATACCATTGATTAGTTACTTGCTGGGCAGGTTTATCATTAGTAGGGTGACCATTTTCTTGGAGAAGGCAATGCGGGACGGAGCAAAAAAAAGGTCGTCACTTCCGAAATATAAGTGAAAAGCAACAAAAAAAGGTCCTCACCTCCCAAATTTAAGTAAAGAGCAAAAAAAATGTCTTCACCTCCCAAATATAAGTACAGAACAAAATTCGGCCCTGGGGACACCAAATCAAAATGCGGGAAAAATGGTCACCCTAATCATTAGGCGAGTCTAGGCGAGCGCCTAGGATAGCCACTGGATAGGAGTCCCGGAAAACCATGACTTTTATGTACTTATGTGTAGCATGTAAAACTTTTAGTTTAGTATTTTTCTTATACCTCCAATAAATTATATTTAAATGGCGCCAGATTATGTCTTACCTAGGGGCGCCAAAGACCCTTGAGCCTCTCCTGGTTACTTGTGATTTTTAGAGCGATTAAGGTGTCTACGCACAAAGTGCATTTACTGTATTTTGTATCAGTTAATCAGTTGGGATGGAAAGTTCTAAGTCACTGCGCCGTCAGAATACTACTTATTCAGATTGATACAAATTTATGAAAAAAATAATAAATAAATAAAAAAATCATTTGAAGCAATCATCGTAATTGCTGACTATTTGTACTCTAAGAACGAGGATTTTTACGCAAGAGGAATCGGCAAACCACCTGAAAGATGGCGAAGAGTTGTTACAACTAATGGATTTTGTAATATAATTAATGAATATGTAAATAAAAGTTTTTAAAATTGATTTGTAATGATGTAATGACTCGCTTAGACCACCTGGATAATACCTATACTTCTGAACCTCACCCGCTGTACATATTTGCACCATGGGAACATTATATTTAAAAATTAAAAGATTTTGGAATAAAGATAATAGAAAAAAATAATAATAATGTTATTTGTAATGTTTGCGTTAATGTATTGGTTGCAAATATTTACTGTATTAGGGCATAACACGCCAAATGGCTTCTGATCTCTCACCATGTAATAATAATAATTAATTATAAAATAACTTCAAAATGAGTTTTGTTCAAAATTATTGTGTAATCAATTTGAACACTGACATACCCTTGGACTTAAGTTCCAGGAAATGCTATCCGAACCCTTATATAAACGGCCGTCTACAGAAGACTGGGATTATTCGGTTCGGTTTGCGAGAAGAACTATAATTGTTGAATTCTTAGAGGCTCCGAATCGATTATCTGGTGGTTTAATTGATTCCGTTTTTTATCTAAATTTTTATAAAAAACTTATTCTTGTAAATAATATTTTAAATAAATCTTAAACTTAATTTAAACCGCCTTATTACTTAAGGTGTGTAACCCTTAATCTTTAAAAACCCAAGTGTTTAGCAACCCAGACAAAATACAAGGTGCCTAATCCATCGGTTGGTGAGTACTAAAATATATAATCTAATTCACATATCAACAATGTTGAATACTGCGTAAAAACTCACGCCTAGTACCCGAATTCCTAGTTAGGAATATCATGTCAGTGGCTTTTGTTACAAAATTGTCTTCGGACACTTTACACGGTTTCATGGCCCTCGTCTGGCCAGAAGGCTGACGAGAATGTGGTGATGCCACATCGGATGTTGGATTGGACATTAAATCATCATAATTATAAAAATTAAAACAGTAAACATTTCGATGTATTTACATTATATCACAAGCTCGCTACATAATTGATATCAGTGTTACGATATAAAGTCGTATATTAGTGGTTAGCTACAGATTCAAAAGATTTTTCTAAAATACGACAGAACTTACCCGACAACCTTAATATGTTAGAAAAACCAACCTAGAGTTCTTAATTATTAAATAATTTGTATTTAATATGTTTCACCTAGGTAGTGCTGAATTTTTGTTTTATGAGGCCTGAAGCAATACATTAAAAATGAGACCGTTCAAAACTATTTGGTGATGTAAGGTACACCTTGGCAATATTTTGAGGCCTTTCATCACCTAAGGTGGTGAACTAGGCGAAAAAATCACCACTTAGTTCACCTTACCCAGTTGTATCCAATCTATTATGTATAATACAAATGTGTCACCGTCATGTCTAATATAAACAATATAAATACGGCATTACTTATCGAATGACTTAATATTTAGCATTGTTCTCGGATGAAGTTTCTGACAAAGTACCAACAGTTAAGGAATAAGTTCAGATTTAATGCGCATGTCAGACTCAAGACGTGTTAGATATTCTTGTCTCCGCGAATGGTAACTACATCTGACAGTCAATAATGTAATCACGATGCAATAAATTTAAGTAGGAGAACTCACCTTAATTAGTTAGTTAGTTAGATAAATTTTTTGGCGCACAGCAACAAAGGCTATTTGCGCCTAACGCAGCCCATCTAAATGACAACTCACTTGAATTAAATTCAACTAAATTAATAAGCGTATGTTCTAAATTTTTGCTTGAATCTACAAATACGATTGATTTAAATGCTTATGAATACGTTACGTAATTGTCCGAAGGTTAGCGTGCAAAACAAACATCTTGTCAGGAACAGTAACCATTTTATTCGTGAACACTAAAAGGAACATTGCGCACGCGCGTGGTTCTGTAATCTGTAAGAAACTTCATCCGCAAATAAAGCTATTAAGATTTCACTTATTTATTTAATTAAATAATTAAACATATAATTGTATATCACAAATCACAATTAGTTAATCATATATTGCAATTATAAAGGAACCATAATTTTGAGTTTTTATTAATGGTTTACAGTGTTGTAATGTACCTAGTTCCAAGTAACTAGATACTTTTTCAAGTATCTAGATACAAATTAGATTCTTTTTCAAATATGTATTTGTATCTAGATATTTAAATTTAAGTATCTAGTATCTGTATTTCAGATACTTTGCTCGTTACTTTATTTTTATACCGTGATACCGTGCTGATATAATAGTTAAGTTATAAATTGTCATTTTGAATATTTTATTTTTGCTATAAACAAAATTCAGAAAACAATTGAAATTCTGACGTTTACAAATAAAATTTATTCTCACTCGTTTTTCGTAAAAATAGTAGGTATTATATGCAACACTTAAAAAAAAAATTGATTATTATTAATGAAAATTAAGTTTTTGAATTGTCCTTCAAAAGTATCCTGTGATTTAACACTTTGATAATTTTTTGGAGGCATTTCATCACTTGGGGCCTGGTTCTAAATATTAACTTCATTTCCTAATTGAAATCAGTAAGGTAAGTAGGTGTGTTTCCTAAAGGACGTAGAAAAAAAATTTTTTTTTTTTTATATTTCATACAAATTTTTTATTAGTGATCAAAAATTAGAGCTAAAATTTGATTGAAATTCACATTCCCTTAACAAGAACATAGCTGCGTATCTTATAAGACTAACGTCAGTCTCATACGTTGATAAGTTAATACATATGACTATCATAATATATACGTTATTTAGTATAAAACTATTCCGTAGAATAGTGTTTTACGTTGATTTAGTGGGCTTTTTGTCAAGTGACGGTCATTTTTGAACAAACTGTATAATATATTACTTATTAACATGCACTGTTTGTTTAGTTATAAAGCATTTTAATTGTTAGCTATTAGGACATGTATTTCAATAAAAATGAATTTCTTAAACAAGTTTCTATATGGTATTTTCATTTTTCAGTGTTTTTTCAAAAGTATCTAGCTGTATCTAGATACATTTTTTTTGCATGTATCTGTATCTAGATATTTTTTATAATTCTGTATCTGCATCTAGATATATTTTTTCTTAGGTATCTGTATCTAGATATTTTTTTAATTTATCTATTACAACACTGATAGTTTACTTTTTTTAATTTGCTTAGGATATCAGTTATGAATATGAATTATTTTATTGGTACAGTAAATCTGACACGTGTCTCTTAATATATAGTTTGTTATTTATGCTTATCTAAATAATATTGTGTACTTACAGATTAATACCGTCATATCCTGCACCAATACCCACATGATCAACACCAGCCACGTTTCTGATATGATTAATGTGCGCTGCAACAAATAAATCTATCAACCTGACAACATTCAACACAAAATACATTTATACTGGATACACAAATGAATATACTACTCATGGTGATGATTTTAAGATTTTTTTACGGCGTAAAAAATAAACATGACATATAATCTAGGAGAGTGATGGCAAACCTATGACCCGTGGGTCAATAGTTACGTGGGTCAGTACGTAACTATTTTAAGTGACCCAAGTGATATTTTGTAAAACACAATATAATTAATTATACAATAAAAAATATTTCAATCTCAGAATAACGGAATTTAATAAACAATCCATGGCAAAAATATTTAAATTTGATATAACACGGGTTATGATAAATTTTTGTATTGTAATGATGATAATTTGGGTACAAAATGAGAGCACGCAGATAAGAGGTTACGCATAACTTGCAGTTTTTGCCAGATATAAATCAGGAAGTATAATGTGGGATGAATTGGTAAAATTAATATTTTTAAGGAATTCGTCGATACAATTATAAAAATGAACATTGATTTGTAGAAAACTGTTTCTGTAAGGACTAACGGTGCTCCGAGCATGGTTAGGAAAACCATTGGATTTATTCAACAAATTAAACAAAATATTGGACATGCTTTGATTGAATTTCATTGCCTCATTCATCAAGAGGTACTACTATGTGCAAAACAAGGATTTAAAACGTTTTCCAATGTAATGTCTATTGGAATAAAAATTGTCAATTTTACAAATGCCAGAGCTCTTAATAAACGAGAATTTGCCCAATTATTGAAAGGAAATTGAATCTGAATACTCTGAAGTTTGAACGTACAATAGTGTCCGAGGCCTCAGTCGTGATCAAGCCTTAAAATGGTTAGTAAAATTTATTAGAAGAAATAAAATTCTTATTGCAAGATAAAACCAGTGACGAAGTGAGACCTCCGCTAGACTTTCCTTCCCATAAAAAAATAATAATATTAAAAAAAAAAATTAATAAAAACAATAAATTTAAAAAGTTTTAGGTAAATCTTCAAAAATACATCAAATTATGTTCTATACAAATTTTTGTCCAAAGTTTGTTTTACTAGTTACAAATTTTTTAAAATTTTAAAGTTTAATAATTTTTGTTACAGACACACACACAGACAGACACACATACGGACGGCACTTCGAAAATAGGTTTTTTGGATTCCCAGGACCATAAAACGTGGTCATCAATCAAAATCTCGACATCGAAATTTTTCGCGATTACAATACTTGCCACTAGTATATTAAGGTCGGGCAAGTAAATATATATATATATATATATATGTAGGGTGACCATCCGTCCCGGTTTTAGGTTAATTGTCCCGGTGTCCCAAAAAATGTTTTCGGGACAGTCGATTGTCCCGGTTTTTACATAATTCTGCATTTGTAAGAAAAGAAAAATATTACAACTAGTCAATCTGAGAGGTGAGGTCTTTTTTTTTGCTCTTCACTTGGATCTGGGAGGTGAGGACTTTTTTTTTGCTTTTCACTTGAATTTGGGAGGTGAGGACCTTTTTTTTGCTCTTTACTTGGATCTGGGAGGTGGGGACCTTTTTTTTTGCTATTCACTTGGATTTGAAAAGTGAGGACCTTCTTTTTTTCCCTTTGTCTCGGTTTCCCTTCACTGAAATCTGGTCACCCTATATATATGGGATCCGGAACCTTCGCCCTCCACATTTCGCCTCCTGGACATTTTGCCCCCGGATATTTCGCCTCCTACACATTTCGCCCATGGATATTTCGCCCCCTGCACATTTCGCCCCCGCGGATATTTCGCCCCCGAGATATATTATAAGTAAGTTAGCTGCACGTTCACTCTGACCAACTGGGGTAGTGGATACTTGCCTGTCTGGAGAAGTGAACTGTGACAGCCAAATTTGGTCTTGTACAGGGGTCAGCAATATTTACCCAACAAAAGCGAATAATTTGAACTTATAGAGGGATCGAGAGAATTGAGATTCTTGGACTTATACAGAGGTCGTCAACCTTTTACTAATTTGAACTTGTACAGTATTTGCAACTATCCTCAACAAATTCGAATAAAAAAACTTATAAAGTATTTGACAATATATCCTCAACAAATTCGAACAATTTGGACTTGTCACTACTTAGCCACTACTCCAGTCGGTCAGAGTAAACGTGCAGCTAAATTACGTATAATATATCGCGGGGGCGAAATATGTAAGGGGCGAAATATTAAAAAAAAAACTATGCCAAGATACCAAATTTTTTGAAAATAGTATTAATACTCAGGAAAATGAATTTAAAAAACAATCTTTTCTGAAGAGATTCAATCAATTTAAGGATTTAAAAACTAACTTTTAAAAAATTACTGCTGAAAGAAACAGACTTGGCAATAAAATAACTGCGGTATGTGGAAAACTAATGAACACTAAGTATGAATCCAAAATACAAGAATTATCTGAAAATCCTATAAATCTATACATCTTAATATGCATTTTTAGGGTTTTGTAGGTAGGACCAAAAAACCCTTATACCGTCATTTTGTCGTCTGTCTGTCTGTCTGTCTGCCTATCTGTCTATCTGTCTGTCTGTCTGTCTGTTCGGTAAAAATTGTAGCCAAACAGCTAAACCTAGAGAGTAAAAATTTGGCATGCTTATACAACTCTTTGACCCGCACATAGGAAAAATACTAAAATATCTAAAAAACATATCCCTCCTAAAAATATAAACAAATATGTACTCATCTAAAAAAAAAAAAAATATTTTTTTAAAATTCTTAGTTTAAAAATGAAAGCCCTTAGTACGTGGATTAACTAACGATCAAAATTTTATTTTTGTGATTATATAAGTGATTTTTGCCAAAATTGTGCAAAAAAAATTTTGTTCCACATCCTGTGGCCCAGATGGTTTAAACTAAAAATCTGAAAAAATTCTAAGTAATAGTACAACCGGAATTTTTATCAGATTATTTTTTCGGAAAATAACGCATTTTTTGTGTTTTTTGGTCGACGATGTACAAAAGGTATAGTTATTTCTTCTTCTTCTTCTTCTTCTTCTTTGGGCATAATCAGTGAGGTTGACTTTTGGCCTCACTCACATAAGCCCTCCATCTCGATCTATTCATTGTCAAGTCTTGCCTAGTACCAGATATACCAATAATTGTCAGATCTTCGGTTAGCTGATCTCTCCATCTCTTGCGAGGGCTTCCCACTGGTCGACGGGTATTCAATCTTCCTTCCCATATCTTCCTAACCATTCTGTCCTCCATCATCCTCATAACGTGTCCCAGGGACGTAGCCAGAATTTCAGCTTGGGGGGGGGCATAAATAACAAAATATTCTAAATTGGTCGATACGACCTCAATTGGGTAGAAAATAACAGCGTTCTAGGTCTTTTGTAGTACATAAATAATAAAAGTCCGGTAAAGTTATAAATTTTCTTCACCTCTGGTGAAGAAAACTTCTAACAACCTTAATTATATTTTATATAAGGTAAACTATCCTGGGGGGGCAAATGCCCCCTATGCCCCCCCCCGGCTACGTCCTTGACGTGTCCTATCCACTGTAATCGTCTGCCTCTGAGTTCTTGGGTGATACTTGGCCTTGAGTACAGTTCTCGGATATCTTTGTTCTTACGGATTCTCCATTCAGCATTAATTTGAATGGGAACAAAGATTCTGTATAATATTTTATTTTCGAAAACTATGAGGTGTTGTCGATTTCGCTTTGTTAAGGTCCATGTTTCGGAGCCATACATAAGTACGGGACGTACTATAGCTTGGTATAACTTGATCTTGGTGCTCCTGGACAAGAGTTTCGTTTTGAAGAGGGGACCAAGTGCAAAATACGATACATTAGCAGCTTTAGTTCTATTCGTAATTTCCTGCTATATCATATGCACCTGATTTATCATGGTGCCCAGGTATTTGAAAGTAGAAACTCTCTCAAAAGTGTTGTCATTAATTTTTAAGTCGGTCGTGTTCTCATGACTGCGTCTACTAACAATGAGATACTTGGTTTTTTCATTACTGATGATGAGTCCTACTTTACAAGCTTCAACATCAATAAGGCTAGTAGGTTATACTAGAAGGTGTATCCTGGTCTAATGGTTGGCTTACTCGCTTGCTGCGCAGCGAGCTAGGGTTCGCTCCCGGGCAGAGGAGACAATTTTATTTTTTGTTTTTTTTTTCATTTTTATTTTGTTTAAATTATTTTGTCAAAATTCTAGTTATATTTTGGCAAATGTTGCGTTTAATTTTTAAGAGCGTAAATTTAATAACCAGTTCGAATTATTGGAATTATATTTTCATTCTATGTGCCATGTACAAACGATTAGGCGGAACTAACTGGAATTTTCATTTTTGTAAGTTGTCATTATTAACTATTTTTTTATATATTGAAGTTGGTTTTTCCTGAACAAAATGATCAAAAGATTCAATCAATCTGTAAAAATTACTAGATTTGAAAATCTAGTTCCGCCTAATCGTTTGGAATAGATTTTATACGAAACCAGAGGGGCGGAGCATTTGAGTTAAAATAACCAATGGAAGCCATAGGCGCAATTTTTAAAATCTTAATAAACCTTGCTATATATAAAAAAAATACTGCACATATTTAGAAACATAAATAATGGTATTAGGTATTCGATATTTTAACATAAAATTTGTTTTTCAAGCTCTTAGATTAACAGATGATAAATTATTTTAAAAATATCGTTCATTTTGCCGTGATTATTACAAAGCAAAATTTGTTCTACACACTCAGCATCCCGCCTTCACTTATTATATACCTGCGAAACCCTGCAATGTGTGACAATTCACACTTCACATCAGTTTTTATTTTAAATTTTTATTTCTCAGATAATAATTGACCCACGGGTTGGTATTAAAAAGAAAAACAATTAGTTTTGACCCACTTGTCAAAAAGGTTCGCCGTCGCTGATCTACACCATGATCTGTTTAAGTTGCTACTAATTTTATTTCAGATTGTTAGTTTTTATAAGAAACTTGAGAACTATACTGCTGTGCCTCCCCTTAATACTCTATAGCCGCGTTTCCCAGCCGCCGGTCCGCGAGATTTTTTTTTTTACTATCCAACTATTCGCCTAATAAGTTATAACTCACTTCATTTTGAGATGAAAACTTAAGTAATAATTTGTTTCTTTTTTCACTAATTATACGTGATTTTTATTTGTTGTTATTTTTGTGTTTGAAATCAGTGCAATAAAAAAAATAAAACTTCTGCGATACACATTATTTTCTAAACTTGCCGGTCCGCGAATATTTTTTAAACTAAATTTAATTAATTTGCTAAAATTTCATCACAGTCAAATTTAAATGAAAAAATCCCAACGGTTTTCTGAATATGTTTCGTATCTAAGTCTTCATTAAATGAATAAGAAATATATTGATAAATGGTTTAATTTTTTTCAATTTCAAAAATGTATTTCTCTATAATAACAATGTGTTATTTTATTTATAAGTATTTCGCTATAATGATTTATTCTTATTTTATACATACAATCAGAGCCGCAGTAAGGGGGGGGGCGCAAATTAAGGGCGAGGACATTTTTTTTACTCATTACTTGGATTTTGAGAGGTAAGGACCTTTTTTTTGTGCTCATCACTTGGTTTTTGGGAGGTGAGGACCTTTTTCTTGCTCATCACTTGCATGTTGAGAGGCGTGAAACTTTTTTTTTAATTTGCCAAGGGTGCCAAAAACATTACTACGGCTCTGCCCCTAGCGCAAGTATTCCTTACTGCGGCTCTGCATACAATAGGTTGGATCATGGCGTATAACGGTAGGCGCTCCACCTGTAGGCTTTTTTATTATATTTTTAATTTCAAAAAGAGACATACTACCTTAGTCATAAATACAAAAAATCCATGGCCATAATTTAATTTAATTTTTTAATTCAAATTTATTTATTTTATATCCAAATTACAAAATTATACAATGTTACGAATAATAATAATAAGCCATTAATTAAAAAAATAATTCATTTTGTCAAACACAAAAACTGCAATATTTTCCAAAAAACGCAATCTGATCACAAATTCCTCTCGTACGTTTCGGACTCAGATCAATCTATATTACCAATAATTTTTTCAGATTTTTGGAATAACCCTTTTTGATTAAAGGATGGATAGTAAACCCGTATTAAAAAAAAATAAATGAAAAATACTTTTCATTCCTTAATTTACTTTTTAACAGCTTTATTTTGATACCACACAATAAATTTTAAAAAAATACATATTTTATTCAACAAAACAGAAAAATCGATTATTTTCGAAAAACTAATCTGATCAAAAATTTCTGTTAACACACAGGCAATTTTTTTACAGATATACAGATTTTATAGAGATAGGGTGAGGAACAAAAGGTTTTTGACATATTTTTAGTGAAACACCCATAAAATATTTGATTTTTCAACAATAAAAATTTGCTCGTTAATCCACATATTAAGAGGTTTCATTTGATACCCCACTCAAAATTTTGAAGAAATATTTTTTTCATTAAATACATATATGTTAATATTTATCTTTTAATGAGTTTTTCTCAACTCTAAGTATTTTTCCTATATGTGGGTCAAAGAGCTGTATAAGCATGCCAAATTTAAACTTTCTAGGTTCAGCCGTTTGGCTATCATTACTAGCGTACAGACAAACAGATAGCCAGAAAGACACATGAGTGACGTTATAAGGGGTTTTTTGTGGTCATACCTTCAAAACCCTAAACATGTCTCATATTAAATACCTACGAAAACCTGAAATGTATAAATATTCAAAAAATTTCAATCAAACAAATCAATTTTTTGAAAAATGTTTCCTGTTTCCTGGTGTATTTTTTTTTAAGCCACAGTACAGAAATAAATGTCCCAATTACACTATGGCTCACAAACATCCATGCCCTGACCTGGATTCGAACTCGGAACCTTTGGCTCGTGAAGCGAGAGCGCTACCTCTACGGTACCACGGCCGACAATTTTAATTAACTAACATCATATCCTTAATCACTTACCAACAACGTCGTGTATTGTTGCTGTCTCGCTGCAGCTGACAAAATGTGGATAAAAAGCGACCATCACAAGACCTCCGTTCTGGGCCTAAAACAAGTACATCATCTATAATTAATTTAATACCTAATTAAATATTGTTAGAACTAACAATAACCGACAACTAATTTAACTAATCAACTAATAAACTTGACAAGTTAGAAAATTAATGTTGATAACACAATAGGGTTTATACCTACATAATCCTACAATTCCAACATTGTTTCAACGAAATTCTATTTTGACCGAGTGACTAAAATTTTATCGAAGATTATAAACTAATTATTTGTTTCGAATATACTTAACGTATATTACATACATTTTGCGATGTGGTTTGTAATTTCATAAATATATTCATTATAACTCTATTTCAAATAAGAGTTCAGTGTGTTAGAAGGTAGGAGTTGTTTGACATTTCTTCTGATTGGTTTAGGAGTAAATTTATAAGCTATAGCTTCTTTGGTGTAAGGTCCATTTAAACATCCAAATTAAGATATAATTATTTTATTACTTGACGGTCCAAGCACGGTACCCTTGGAGGCGCGGGGTCTGGGCCAGGTGCCCTGCTTGCTCCCGCCTAGTGGCGGCCGTAAATTTACCAGTTAAATTACTGTAAATTAAGTAGAATTTAATATGTACAACCTTACTTGCACGAGATAATTCCAATCGTGGTTTTGAAAATAGTAGACACTCCATCGTAATTGTCTAAGTCTATTTTTAGTTTTTAAAGTTATAGTTAAAGTTGTGAAGGCAACAATTCCGCACTCTTTCAATAATCAGAAAAAATCAAAACGTAACTGTCAAAATTAAGGTTTTCTTCCAGGCTTTAAAGTTAGTAGTTTTAACTAAAATATATGCGATGTACATTAAATCGTGAATCCTAAAAAATATTAAAACCGAGTACATTAAAACGTGTCACTATTGTTTTGCAGAACACTTCTATGATTTTTCATGCCACATATTTATTTATTTAAAGGTTGCGCAACAGAACAAATCCCTGGAGTGGGATGTTCCAATTACAGCGCAACGCAGCAAACAATACAAAAAAATTAACAAATTTGATTGTGCCTTACATACTAACTTAACTTAAAACAAAATTTTCTATAAGTATTGCTCGACATTTCCTTTTAAATGATATTAAGCTACAACTAAATATGTTTACCTGCTGACTAAATTTATTTGTGAGATTTAAGATTCTATGAATGGGTGAATTAAAAATTTGAGTGACTAATTGTAATATTAAACAACAGCGGATTTCTGGTTGGATATTGATTCAAGTTAAATTTTAGAAAAGTTATTATTATATATGGTAAGTAAACTAAAAAAATTAAAACCGTTTAGAGTTTAATCTGGATGCCAAAGAGGGTCTTAAGCGGAAGTAGATTTTGAAAACTAGTAACTTTTAACGTTTAAATGAGACTTTTGATCATTTTGTTCAGCAAAAGCCTATTTCAATCGTAAAAGTCGGTTCGTGACCACATACAAAAATCACTTCTCGTGATCGCTGAAGACGGAAGCAGATTGTTGAGCAGTTTCCGAAACATCCGAATTTATTTATTTTATATTACTCATGAAGTATTATATCTTTTTGATACTTATACTCATTATATTGTACTATTCTAGCCTAGTACTATCAGCAATGGCAAACGTCCAAAATAACGGTGTCCGCATTAATATTGGACCATTGCAAAATAATTTCAAAGATATCACATACAAAAATATAAATTTTATTTAGTTCCGCTTAAATGTTTGGATTAGCCCATAATAAATATGTATTGCGTTACCTTTTACAGCCTTATTGCGTCACCTTTTTCAACGTTATTCCCATATTTTGTCACGAATAATTTAATATTGTGCAGTTCTTATTATTAGGTTTTACTCTACATATTTCGATGTATATATATATATTTTTAACATAGTTGTGAAAAGAGAATTTAAATAAGTTTTGTTTTTATGCAGGTACGCATTTTTTAAAGTGCATCATGCATCAGTCAGTTTTTGTCAGTGAATATAATATGACTGAAAGAACACTTGGAGCGGGCCCTGCTAGTATTATAAAGAATACTCAAGAGACGCATGTTAAAAGCGAACAATTATTCATGACTTAAAACTTATTTTTTGAGACACAATCATACTAAAGGAATGAACAGTACAAGCTGTTTAATTGACTTCAAAAGGGGTTGGTCTATATCAGGGGAGTCAAACTCATTTCAGCCCCGGGCCATTTTTCTAACAAGTAATATTCACTTGGGCCGCATGATATGTAGTTAAATTATTAAGGGAGTCCTGGGAGACATTGGACACGAGGAGAGAATGGACAAGTCCATATCTCCAATCACAGAAACAACACGTTATTTCTAGTGGTTTTGTAAAGTCGTTCAGTAGCCATTCAATTGTGATAAGTGCATCAGCCGGCTGTATAACAAATTGAAAAAATGTGAAAACATTCATTTTTGGTCTGTATCATGTAATCGTATATGTACCTGTCGTAAGATATATTTTAACAATGAATGTTTTATTTCAACTTAAATTTTGCCAGGTACTTCTTGGATGTTTATAATTTGAGGTTGTAGGATGAAAACGACTTTAATATCACCATCTTGTTTATTAGTTGTTGAAATCGTATGTGTACATACTGCGGAGACAATGGATAGGAGAGAATGGACTGTCCAATGTCTCTTAAGCAGACTTTTATTTATTTTATTTTCCAAATTTAAGAATTTCAAAATGCCAAACATTTACAAAAAAAAAAAGTGAGAGTGATTTCGATCCAGCGGCTATGGAACGAGCCGTCATCTAAGCATCAGGAGCGTTGCGTGTCACGAAGTAAAAAAAAAAAACAGACTTGCTATCTATGTAAAAAAGGCAAAAGATGTCGAAATTGACAATATGGTATTCAAGCCAAATTTTTGTAAAAGCCAAATCCTCACACCTGAAATGGAAACAGCATTGGAAGAATATTTACTTAAATCTGCAGCAATGTTTTATGGGCTCACACCTAAATTAATGAGGCATTTGACATATGAATACGTTACTAGAAACTCGAGGAAAATGCCACAATTAGTTGTAAGGATGTTGTGGCGGTACTACCGAAGCCAATTAATGATAGTAGGCCTAGGATTGAAGGGGTGGTATATTTTAATATTGAATTGTCAGAGTACAGCTTGCAATCATTTTTAGGGTTTTGTAGGTATGACCAAAAAACCCTTATACCGTCATTTTGTCGTCTGTCTGTCTGTCTGTCTGTCTGTCTGTCTGTCTGTCTGTCTGTCTGTTCGGTAAAAATTGTAGCCAAACGGCTAAACCTAGAGAGTTGAAATTTGGCATGCTTATACAACTCTTTGACCCGCACATAGGAAAAATACTAAAACATCTAAAAAACATACCCCCCTAAAAATATAAACAAATATGTGCTCATCGAAAACAAAAATATTTTTTTTAAATTCTGATTAGGGTATCAAATAAAAGTCCTTAGTACGTGGATTAACGATCAAAATTTAATTTTTGCAAAATAAATTATTTTGAGGGGATTTTTGCCAAAATTGTGCAAAAAATTTTTTGTCCCACACCCTGTAGCCCAGATGGTTTAAAGTAAAAATGTGAAAAAATTCTAAGTAATGTATAATGGTGTGAACCGGAATAGTACAACAGGAATTTTTGATCAGATTATGTTTTCGGAAAATAACGCATTTTTTGTGTTTTTTGGTTGACGATGCATACATGTTATACTCTTATAACACACTAAGTTGATAAGCATTTGGTGGTCTAGTGGCTCAGTTGCTCGACAACCACACAGGATCGTTATTCACTACACAGGTTCGTTCCTGGCTTGTGGAGTCAATTTTATTTTTTGTTTTTTTTTTCATATTTATTATGTTTAAATTAATTTGTTAAAATTCTAGTTATATTTTAGCACATTTTGAATTTAATTTTCAAGAGCGTAAATTTAATAACCAATTGGAATTATATTTTCATTCTGTGTCATTTATACGAAGCCAGAGGGGCGGAGCGTATGATTTAAGACAACCAATGAAAGCCATAGGCCCAATTTTCAAAATCTTAATGAACCTTGTTATATAAAAAAAATACTGCACTTATTTAGAAACCTAAATAATGATATTAGGTATTCGAATTAAAATTAACAAAAAAATATTTTAACATAAAATTTGTTTTTAAAGCTCTGAGATTAACAGACGATAAATTATTTTAAAAATATCGTTCATTTTGTCGTGGTTACTACAAAGCAAAATTTGTCCTACACACTCAGCATGCCGCCTTCACTTATTATATACCTGCGAAACCCTGCAATGTGTGAAAATTCACACTTCACATCAATTTTTTAAGTATATTTGTAGGAAATGTGTTCAGGTTATCAGTTTCAGTTACCACGAGGATAATTGTATTGTCATTTTTGTAGAAAATAAAGTTTTTTAAATATATGTGCGCTGTCCATTTTCTCCCTAAGCTTAGTCCACTGTCTCCTTGGGATAAGGAGACAATGGACAGGTTACACGGTTGTCTTTTAAATACCATAGATTTGGTTACAATTATAATATTGTAATGAGTCAATGGTTAAAAGACATCTGATAGCTAAAGTTGCTAACGAGATACAAACCGCGATTCAATTTGCTTTTTTATGGATTTGATGGTTATAAGTACAAAAAGTGTCACAGTCTCCCAGGTCTCCCCTACTTATTCTGTTTTTCATTTTCTACCATTTTTAAGAATACGTAGTTGAAGGAAGTAAAGAAATAACATTTAAATAATAATTAAATTTTGCCAGAATATTTTTTAATCGAACAACAAAACAAAAACTGGTCGCAATCAGCATACTGGTACTATAACACAGCAGTTGCACCTATTGGACTCAACAATGATCGATGGCCGCGCTGCGACGCTGTAGATCAGCTGATCGAAACAAGTAATGTGAAAGTTTTTCTTATTTGTTTACATGTTAAATTATCAATTTACAATGAATAATAAACAGTTGCTTTTACTAAATTATTTAAATTTCTTAAGTGCAACACCTTGTTCTTGTGTGTTTGTGTGTTGTTGAAGGAGAATAGTTGTACGTACAAATTTGTACGTACAAATTAAGCAGTATTCACAATATAAATTAAGAAATTAAGCCACTGACAGATATTTTATCGATTTCTACTATCGATCGATATTTGACAGCTGTTTACATTTGCTAATGCGTTTTTGAGTGTTGCAAAGTTCTGAAAAGAATTAAAATGGAGGCAAAACTAATATTTATGCTCATAGAAAACATAAAGATGTGGATAGAAGCAAAAAAATATGGTCACTGAAATTTTTAGGCTGTCAAGTGCTTAATGCGCATGCGTCAATTATAAATTAACGTAAGGGTTTTGAGTCTACAAATTTCTAATTTTAATTTATAAGTATAAGTATTAATTTAGAAGGTTGTGAACGATAACGTACAGTTACGTGTAACAAACATTTACGTTAATTCTAAGTACTAATTATAATTCCTAATTTCGAGGTTCTGAACGCAACATTAAGATTTATTATTTAATTGTTCAATCGATTTATTTATTAAATGGATTCGTTATACTGGCGAAAGATTTTAAGTTATAATATATGTGTATGTGATTTAAACAAATATTTTGGAGATAGTCCAGCACGGGCACCCTGTCAATAGGGCCCTCCAGCTATCGCCTCATGCGCCTAATGGTAAATACGTTAGATAGTTATTTAAAATTTTTGGCGCACAGCAACAAAGGCTATTTGCGCCTAACGCAGCCCATCTAAATGAAAATGGTAAATACGCTCCTGCACCAAGCCCTTCAATTATAGAAATGACCGTATAATCGAAAACAATAGATCGCAGCATATTGACAACAATGATGGGTAGATATATCCTTGTTAGTTATTAGGTGAGTAATTTATATGTTTAATGAGGTGCCCGTAGCGACAACTATCTAACTCACCGCTATCATGATGCGAATCTCGACTCGAATCTCTACCAAGTGGCAAAGCTTGTACGGTAACATTTAAACAACTTTATATTATCTAGATGTTTTCATAAGATCTTGAACTATATATGTCCTTCCATGTTCGGTCAGAAAGGATATAATACTGGACATCTTACTCATAAAGTACACAGACTGAAATAAACTAGATCAAGAAGTCAGGAATTTTAGAAGTCAAGGCACATAAAGTTCTTGTGCTGTGAATTTATATTATTAAGTTTTATAAGACCCCCCCTCCGTCATAATACTTCATCCTAGTATATGATTTTGGAGTTTGAGATCAAATTCTTAAATTTTAAGCATTCCTTAAACCTCAAAAAATACGAAGCAACACAATGCGTTGCTACATGTTTTTATGATTTAAGGAAAGCTGGTGTAACTGCGTATTAGGAATTTGTTTCATATTTTGTAATGTTACATGTAAATCTTATGGGTGCGTGCAGGATCAACCAATTGCCTATAGTTTGCTTACGGAAAAGGTTACGGATTGAACTGAAAAATGAAAATTAATACCACAATCAAGGGCGGCTTTTATATAAGGGCAAATGTGAAATGTCCCCCTAGAAAAATGAATTTATATTTTTAAATGTTAATATTTTAAAATTTTATTTTAATATGTTAAGATTCTTATTTCATTTAAAATTTAAATCTTTAAACATTGTTTATTTTTATACGCTCTACTCATTTGAATTCGGGCAATATCACACCGCAGCGCTCCCATTTTTCGGGCATGCAACTATTTTGCCCCAAGACGCTATCTATATATGTGGAGCTTGATTCCAAAAAGCAATTATTCCCTTTTTCATAATTTTGAGTTATCCGCTAAAATACACTGCTCAGATCTCCTTTGGTGTAAACAATACTTAAACATGCAGTTCCATATAACATAGTAACTACATTTAGATTAATCCAGAAATAAAAAATTAATTTGATTTGAATTAATAGTTGTTTATTAACTTTGTAAAAAATAATAGTTTTGAAAAAAAAATCTACAAATAATTCACTTTTGAAAAATAAACTAATAATAACCTTCTAACTTTTTAAGTAATAATACAATAAAATTATAATTGTTTTGTATACAATAAAATTATAACTTTAATTTTCAACGTATAATTTTTTTTCGGCTTCTTTTCTTTTCGGCTTCTTCTGCTCTTTTCTTTCGCTCTCAATTTATGTGTTCTTAATTTAGTAATAATATTTGTTTTTGTGCGGTCGTCCTTATTATTTTTTACTTTTTTTTTTTTTTTTCAAACTGTTAACTGGTATAATTCCCTTTTGTTTCTCAAAAAATTGTGGAATAATAACCTTTTGAAAAAAAAAAATACAAACTTGAGATGCATTTTTGACTGAGGAAAATTAACTTTTGAACAAAAATGACTGGCCCATCGTATTTGTCAGGTTTTAATACAGGTGGTGACATCTGCCGTTTGTTTTCGGAAAAAAGTGGAATAATTGCGTTTTGGAATCAAGCTCCACATACGTAAACTCTTCTTGCGTAGCATCGTACGGGGTAACGTCATTTTATACTTCCCATTCTAACAATGCTCAAAGCTATGAAATTAGCTACTCTATGACAGGACAAGTGTTGTAACTTGCCGTGAAAGCTCCAATTATTGAAATGCGATTAACTTAACAGTAGGTATTTACATTTTGAGTTTACTATTATTGTGACACAGTAACAAGTGAATAATATCTAAATATGGATAAAAGTGATATAGTTTTGAATACTAGAGGAGCTTTCACATTTAAAGAACAACTTATTCAAAAACAATGGTACCTATAATGAATATGACATCTATAAATAAAGTTAAAAATAAATAAGTTAAAAGGTATTTTAATGAAAATTTGCATGAAATAAATGAGTGGATTTGTGGAAGTGTGGAACGAAAAATGTTTTTTTCTGTTTCGCTTGTTTAATTCTTAAAGGAAAATTGAAATTGGATTGGGCATTCAGAGCCTCGATTGTAAAGTATAATGAAACGTTCGATAAAAATAGGTATATAATTATTAAATTGAATAAAGTTTTGTTGTGTAGCTGGTTGAAATTTTTGATTCACTGCTTCAAAGGCTATTTGCACCTACATAGCCCAATAAATGTCACATGGTTGATCTGAACAATTTTCAATATGAAAACAAAACTGTATAACTGGTAAGCTTTTTTTTAAATTTAATCTATGATTGGCCCTTCAGTTGCTTAGTCCTAGAGCTGCCACTGAGATACCCTTTTGGATATTAGTACTGGTCCACTACTAATATCCAAAAATTTGGTCGAAAGTTTTTGAAAAAGAGCGTTAGAAGTCATTCAAGCTAGAGGAAGTATGTGCCCTCCTCTGGCTTGAATGGGAACTGGCATTAATAATTTATAATAAGAAATAAAAATTATAATAAATATTTTCAAATCTAAATTACATAAATTTTGTTTTAATTCATTTCTCGTTTTGTTAACTAACATATTTTGTTATAAAGTTATTATTATTACATACATGGTTTTATTTTATTTTTTTATATCTTATAAACCAGGCTTTAGTATCAAATCTAGTTTGATACTAAAGCATACCTTTGGTACCATTTACATGGCATAGCAATTTGTGATTTATTCTATTTTCGTGAGTGTCTAATTTCTCTAAGTATGAATTATAATGGCTAGTCAGAAAATCGGTAATCAGACTTGATCAGAAAAATATTGACTTGATCAAAAAAAAAAATGTCATTATAAATATTTCTATTTAGGATTTCGTAAGCGTGGACAAGAAATCCTATACCAATGGTAATAATAATAATATTTATTTATTTATAGGCACACAAAAAATGCAAATACAATACGGTGTCCAACATACGGCCCGCGAGTCGTATCCAGCCCGAAATTTTATGGGCTTTAACGTCAAGATTAATGGTGGGTTTAGTCATACTTAGTCAATACTTAGCCTTAGTCTTAACGTTGGTTTTAGTCTTAATGTTAGTTTTAGTTTTTGTCTTAAGCGTAATAAATGAGTACGAGTTTATACAATGATTTAGTTTTAACAAATAACCAATGAAATGCCGAGTTTAACGCACGCGCATAGTGTCCTCGTTCAGTGTTGACGAACAAAGTTTGTTATAACTAATATTTGAATCGCCAAAAGTCAAAATCTTTGGTAACAGATAACGATTAAAGAAATAAAAATTGTGAAGATATTCCGGAATAAAAACAATAATAAAATTGTTAATAGTTCGTAATATGTAACCTGCACATTTTATGTCAGTGTGAGCGCACGAGCATATGTGCGGTTTTAATCTTAGTTTTAAGAAAAGTTGGATGTTAGTTACCTCTTAAGGTCGGTTTTAAGAATGTTAATACTAAAACTAAATCAATGTTTTGTATGAACTTGCTCGTAGCGATATGATAGTTTATCTTTTGAGGTTAAAACTAAAAGATAAGTTTAAAACTAAGACTAAAACTAAATGTTGACTAAACCCACCATAAGACAGAGTTTAGTACAATGGACTTTTTAATCTTAATTCGGACCGCTCGGGTTCTTCTGTGCTGACTTTTTTACAATCATTACCTAACCTGACCTAGTTTTTAGATTCACAGTAGTTTTATGGGCTAAAACGTCAAAATTAAGACAGAGTTTAATTAAGACCGGTTTTTCTGTACTGAATTATTTACTATCATAATCTGATCCAGTTTTTAGGTTCACAGTCGGTACTTTGTATTTCTAAATTGTTATAATGCATGAATTATTTGAACTACTGAAATAACTAAGAACAAATGAACTACTAATAAATCAGGTCAAAAATTGTAAGACATTTTGCAAATTTCTTTGCAAAATATTTTTATTTCCGATTAGTTTAAATATTTTTCAAATATAATTCATTTTCTTATGCCTACAATTCAACTGACTTAATTCTATATAATATATTATATGAATTCATAAAAATCAAAGGGGATATCGAATTACGACGGTCCGTCAGAAGAGGGACAATGAATGTGTTGACTGTGGAGAGAATTGGTAGATAGACAGTGCAAATGTTGTTACAGCTTCATTTCCGCGGTCTGTTATAACTGTGTGTGACCGAGTACGCCAGGTCTGAGGAAAGGAGATAATAGACCTGTGCTATGAGCCATTTAGATGACGGTAGGACACTTACGGGTTAATCATCTTCAAAACAGAGACGGAATGTGAGGATATTATTAAATAGGTAAGGGCGATGAAGAAAGACAGATTACGAGCACAAAGAGAGAGACAGCGCGAGAGAAATGGGGGTGTAGAAAAAAGAAAAAGACAGAGAAAGGGAATGGGACCAAAAGAGTAAAATTATGGTTTTCACATCAGATGCATGCGACGTCCTGCGACGTATTTTCAATTTAAATTGTTCCTCCACAAGAAAATATGAATTTACGTAGCGTTAAAAATATAGGTAACGTAAAGACAAATCAAGAAATAGAAAAGTGTCCGCTAACATCAAAATGCAGCTCGCCAATTTGGACCAAGAATGGATCCAGGGGGAAGGCGCTGATCCCCCCTGAAAAAAATATCTATTACAGGAGCGCACCCATTATTTTTCCTGGGGGGGCTTAAAAGATAAAATTGTTATATAGGAACAGGGATGGACTGGGACCTACATTTTGATCAGGCTAAAAACGTCCAAAAACCTAACCTTTCCAATTCAAGTAATGACCTAAAAAACAAGATCTTCGTTTGCAATCATCACTTGCATGATGATCTAAGAAAAAAGGTTCTGCCTTCCAAAATGTACGTGATGGCTTAAAAAACAATAGGTCCTCACTTCCAAAATACCTGTGATGACTTAAGAAAAAACTCATGGGCTCTAAAAGTTAATTGAAGGAGTAAAAACTCAAATGTGTTCCTTAAAAACACGTAGGTTATTGAGGAGGGCAGCTTAAGCCCCTGAACCTCCCCTGGGTGCGCCCCTGATGTATAATATATGTATATAATTTATCTGTCGAAAATATAAATATTAACGTTTACTGACTATATTGTTTTGAAGAAAAATATAATATTAGTTTTGTAGGTACGTACGGAGGGGAGGGATTATATAAATATATAATTCTATTTTTATTTCCAATTTATTAAATCGCCCATACTTTGAACTCAAAATAAACGAATCTTTATGACACGAACAATACTGGAAAATTTGGTAAAAGTAATAATTAGAAATAACGAAACATGATGTATCATACTCTACAAACAAAAATATTGAATTAAAAAAACAAATAAATATCAAATAAAAATTATTTAAAAAAAATCATTTATTAAATGGAACAACCTGTATTTTTTGGTCTTAAATAGACAATGTATTTTTATTTAATAAATTATATACGCATTATGTATCTAAAACCAATTTTAAAAATGTTATTAAAACTTGTTTAAACAATTATGTCCCAAGTACAACAATAGCCAATCAGCGTAGCATTGTGGTAACACGCGAGCCCTGTGTTGGTAAGGTCTCGGGTTCGAATCAGTATGAAATTGTTCAGGCATGGAATTTTCAATACGAAAATTCCAATGGCTGGACTGATTTGACAGTTTTATATTTTCCAAGGTAGCTATTAATTATGTTTTGTAAAATTTGCAGGTTATTGTACTAATTTTATGAAATAAAATGTTTAGTGTCATAATGAAATTAATTACAACACTCAATTCAGTTTCATAAATGACTCTCTTATGAAAGCAAAATAGAAAAAAGTAATTCAAATTTAATTCATCTTAATGAAATATTGAGATCATACTTGTTTTTTTGGTGTTTAATTGTTTAATTAAGTCTTCATAACTTTTTTAATAATAGGTCACCCATAATGCCCTTATGATTTATTAAATAAATATATATCTTCTAGGCGACAAATTAAAAAATACAAGGTGTCAATTTAAAAAATGTCTCGCTTATTTGACGTTTAATTGTTCTTTTAGTTTAATATTCTTATTTGTGAAGTCTTATGTATCTCTTATAGTAAGGAAGATAACAATGCCTAAACAGTTCCCAAAAACACCATGTGTAGTTATAAAATGTATAATTAAAAATAAAGCGTGAGTTAGTATTTATAGTATTTATTTCAAATAAGAATGCCTTGCGAACCGAGTGCAATTTATACACTGCAAATACTGTATTATGAGAAATGTGAAATAAAAATATACTCATGTCTAAATATGCGAAACAGTAAGTAATTGGGTACAACAATGGCCGATGGCGGAGCTACGAGCGTTGTGAACAGCTGATTGAAACGAGTAATGTGAAAGTTGTCCATATTTGTTAACATGTTAAATCATCGATTTGCAATGGATAATAAATAGCTATCCTTATTAAATTATTTTAATTTTTTAAGTGCAACACCTTCTTTTAGGTGTGTAGTTGAAGGAGAAGAGTTGGACAAAAATGATGAGCATGTCGACATATGTGGGTTATGTTTACAAACAAGCAGTTTGAGCCACCACCTCACGAAGTCACTGGGAAATTAAAATTTAGTAATGGTGTTGAAGTTTTAAATATGTCCTGCACCTGTAAAGCAGAAACTACATGCAAACACATTTCAGCTGTCCTATTATTTTGTACCAGGTCGTTAACAAACCAAAATGAAAGAAGCCAAGATTGATTGATTTTATTGGAATATTTGATCTTTCTTTTTTTTTGTGTGGTTTCTGTTGGTTTTTCTTTTTGTTCCAGAAACAATATATTGTGTATGGAAATATTAACCAGCACAGATTTAAAATGCCTGTGGTCTACTTAAAAAAACCTGTCTTACAACAGTATGAACCGCAACCTCTGTTAGAAACTCCTTGCCTAAAAAATTGATTAAAAACAAAAGCAGGCACAGAAGGTTCAGTGAAAATGTATTGGAAAAGCTGCGTACAGAATTTGAACCGCTTGCCCTAATTCTGCATTAAAATTACACGGGTAGATATTTAATTATGTTCGAGAAGAATTTTTATAATTTAGTGTTTGTTTTTTATTTAATTTGTTTAATAAATACTAGTTTGTTATTATCTCTTCCACAACACCAAATTTATTTATTATTTTCACAAATTGTTTCTCATTTGGAAAGTAGTGGAAGTAAATATTTTTGTTACTTTTCTAGAGTGACAGCCAAACAGTAATTTGTGTTATAATAACTCATTATAACATAAAGTAATATAAAAAAGAATAATAATTGCTATCAAAAGTTAATATAACAAACAAACTGCAATACTAACGTTTAAAAGCAATACAAACTACACGAGAAAACACATGTAAACCAGATGTAAACAATAAACCATTACTCGTTTCGCCTAGTTCAGTTTTTGTCCGCTTGGCGTCACTTCATAGCGTTGTTGAGCCCAATAGTAACCAAATATACCCTAAAAATAATGTATATTTCGATGCACAATGTTAATTGAATCATGAGAAAATTACGCTGAATAAACCGTTAACGTTGATACAAAGAATATTTTTTTGTAAACTTGACTACGCTCTAAACCAATCAGAAGCAAAGTAAAACAGGTCCCTAGCTCACTTAAATACTACATACTTAATTATAGTTATTTTTAATGAATAAAGATACATTATAATTAGAATGATTCGTACTTACCAATCTCTTCAGCACATGGTCAGGCACATTTCTTGAGCTGTTGCATAAGGCATGCGCCGAAGAATGTGAGAAAATGACTGGTGCTTTACTAGTTGCCAGCGCGTCCAACATAGTAGGTACGGAAACGTGGGATAAATCAACGATCATACCCAATCTGTTCATTTCCTTCACCACCATCTGCACAAAAAATACGATATGTGTTATTGTCGGCAACATTTGTTAATATTCTACAAGCAGGACCGCTTCAACGCACATATTAAGCTTCAGAACATAAAAGTTATGTATTAGAAACAAAAAAAAAAAAACGGTTTTTCGGTATTTTTTTACATTGCCCAGAGTACACCTTTTTTGTTACCGAAAATTGCGTATAGCCTATTTCAAACATTTAAGGGGAACTAAATGGAATACTTTATTTTTGTAAGTTGTCACGAGCTGACTTTCTAACTACTAAAGTGGGCTTTTGTTAAACAAAATGATCAAAAGACTCAATTAAATATTAAAAGTTACTTGTTTTCAGAATTTAGTTCCGCTTAAATCAAAGAAACAGACTGTAAGAGTGCCCCAAATAACTTGTTAAGCAAGGGGACCTCGAGAACGGTAAGAGATTCGAGGTCTGTTAAATAAGGCCAAAGTTGCCGCATCAACCCATTTAAGCCCACAATTTTTAAAGGTTTGGTACTCTTTAGTGCCCGTAATTATTTTTTCTTATAATTTAGATTTTTCCCAATATGTGTAATAAATAAAATTCAAAACAGATTTTACTGTATTTAAAATATAAACATTTATTTATTTTATTAGATTTTAGACATCTTGCGAAAATGACCATTTGGGCTGATTCGCTGTTATGGTCGTTTACGACCGTTTGGGTTTAAATGGGTTAAGGAACTATTTTACGCCTTTTTTCTCCTAAAAAAATACATAGGTTACTAAATATGAACGAAAATGTAAATTTACGGGTTTTTAAATTTTCTAATAACTTATGTAACATTTTAAATAGAGCTACTATTTTTTTTGCTATTTAACCATATAAAAAGTCTATCAAAATAAGGGACTTTATTAAAAATAAATTGTATGTCAAAAATCTTGCTCTTGATTATTGCTGAGTGTTGAGAAGTGCTATTTTCGTTAATTGTTATCAATTAAAATATTTATTTTCATAACATATTGTTTTATTCTAGACCAGTGGTACTCAACCTGGTCCCTACCGTCCACTAGTGGCCGGCAGGAATTTTCTGGTGGGCGGTAGGGGTTTTGTCCAATGCTGGCTACTTTCCGTTTTTTTAAAATTAATTGACGTTTTAAAAACATTAAAATTGTTATTTTTTAAAGTATTATTTAAAAAAATTTCATAGCATTATTGAAAAACATTTTCATTAAGTTTTCATAAAATTCTTTACTGTTTATAGTTAAATTTCTCAAAATATACAATTTTTATCGCCCGCGCAGTTTAGTTCACTGTATATCGTTAAATTTTAAAATTGCTTGACACTACATGATCTATAATAGTCTATAGTTATATAAATAATCTACTATTAAATATGAGATATATTCTATTGTTTATGATAAATTTAAATGGAACTCCCTATATATTTTACTTTTTTTGAAAGGCACATAAATTAGGTAGGTATACAACCATGTCACACAAATTGATGTAAAATAAATACTCAAATAATATGTGCATGAAATAGGCTACGAATTTCAAAAATAGATAATAAAACAATTAAACAAATTACTAAATAAGTTTATCTACGTTTTATCTACCATCAAATAATAAATGCATGATATGTCCAACTGTAAATACATAAAGCACCTCAGCAGTCAAGACAAAACTATATTAAATAATAAATAAAAAAAAATAAAAATATATAAAGCTACTCATATTGCACGTCCTGTAAAAAAAAAGATGCTCATGCGTGTTCACCCGTGGCTTAAGAAGCAATGATGGTTATTTACGCTTCACATAGCCCTTATTTATAACTAGAATATTATTAACATCAGCTGTTCGTTCAGTAGCCATCTTCACGACGTATGTAGGTTCAGTAGTTATTCAACACACGTTTAGAATTTTTGTCTTTTTAAATAAAATTACCTATTTATTAAATGAAAAAACTATATAGTTGTGGATAAAATATTATATTTGACTCGCATATACATATTACAGATTTTAACTTCATCGTCTGTTTCCCCGTTACGAATTTCAGTATTATTTTTATTTCTCAGTACTGTGAAAATTATTTTTTATCAGCACTTGTGGGGCAGAAATTGTTAATTACTAGTAGCGAAATAAAAATGTTCAAAGCCTAAAAGTAGGGGATTTCATTTGTCCCCAAATGGTACAGAAAGAAAATATGTTCTATTTAAAACTTTTTATTGAAAATTAAGAAAAGTTAAATATATTTCAAAGAAAGTAAATCAGAATTTTTAAAAGTAAAGTACTTTAATTGGACTTTGTTTACTTTTCTCTGGGATATAAATGAGTTAGTAAGTTTTAAAACGTGATCTGTCACACAAAACTCAAAATTGAGATATTTGTAACTTGTAACAGTATATCCCTCTTTGTTAAATTTATAAAATAAAACCCTTATATTTAATCTAAAACGTAAATTGTGCCATCTAAAACATGCAAATAAGAAGAAACAAATAAATAAATAAATAAAATAGTGAGTTATTTTTTAATTTTAATTTTTTGATGGTTGTATAAAATGGTACAAAGCATTGAATACAAAGACTAAAGGAGGGAGGCTTATATGCCTCAACATATTTTTAACATATCAGGTTAGTATTTCAAAATGCCGGAAATAGTTTCTGGCTGTACAGTGGCGTAGGGCCACTGTCAAGAAGACTCAAAAAGACAAAATACCAATCTTGACATTTTCAAAAGAAGCTAAAGATAGGAGATACAATCAATAAAACACTATTATATATCTGTAACTAGCAAACCCCGTTGCCAACAACGTTGGCAAACTGATATTGAATAAAAATCAATTTAAGCAGGAATTAATTATTAAAATTTGCATGATTCTGCGTATATTAACAAAACAAAAACGTTTCTTGATTATACCTAGGAAATCCTAAAAACCGCTTAATGCGTGTCGTTTAAAAATTAGTATCAGGCTGGATACGGCCCGCGGTCCATATATATATATATCAATGTTATAGCTGTTTCTGATTATACCTAAGAAATCCTAAAAAACCTCTTAATGCGTGTCGTTTAAAAAATAATATCGGGCTGGATACGGCCCGCGGGCCATATACTGGACATCAATGGTATATCTGTTTCTGATTATACCTAGGAAATCCTAAAAAGCCGCTCAATGCATGTCGTTTAAAGTTTAAAAATTAGTATCGGGCTGGATACGGCCCGCTGACTTATGCTGGACATCAATGGTATATCTGTTTATGATTATACCTAGGAAATCCTAAAAGCCGCTCAATGCATATAGTTTAAAGTTTAAAATTTTTGTATTGGGCTGGAGACGGCCCGCGGGACATTATACGTTGCGTAACATCAATTCACAACATGCCCCTGACACAACAGCATTCGCTCAAGTCACTGTATATACTGCAATGCTCTGCTCTAGTGTCTGGTAAGCTATCTGTTTCGTCGTATACGTCGCCCCCTTCTACTCAATTCGTTACCGCCCACACCCCGCAAAACCCATTCACACCTAGCAACTTAGCGTTACGATGACACACAGAAATTAGGGCTTTTATACATATATATAATTTATTATTATAAAATTAATGATACACACAAGTAAATAAATACAGTCTACTCCAAACGATTAGGCGGAACTAACCGGAATTTTCATTTTTGCAAGTTGTCATTAGCTATTATTTTATATATTGTAGTTGGCTTTTCCTGAACAAAATGATCAAAAGCTTCAATCAATCGGTAAAAGTAAATAGAATTGAAAATCTAGTTCCGCCGAAACCAAAGGAACAGACTTTACATACAGAACTTATAGTAGAAAATTATAATAGTACGCCATTGCCCATAAGTAACGTGTATGTTGAGATTCAGCAAAATCTTATTAATTCAATTACATGATATGAATAGAAAATACTTATAAACGAAAAGTTATTGCTTTAGTCTTGGCATTTTGTGTTCTTGATCGTCCACATAGCTAACCATTTTGACAAGATGCCAAATTTCAGGTTAAATGCGAAATTTTATATTAAATTATAATATATATTTTAATAATTAAAAACTATTTTAGCCCTGTCTTTTATTTATGATTTATAAATTATGACTATACTTTAAATCAGTGTTTCTCAACCTTTTCTGGCCTGGGACCCCCCGAAATTATATAAATATTGTCTGCGGCCCCCCTATACTATGGTGTATCAAGATAATGCGAACACGATTTTTTTCGAAAAAGCGACGTGTGAGCAAGAAAAATTTATCTAAATTTTTATCTAACTAAAATTTATCCACAAAATTGAGTGGTAGTATTGAAATTTTCCGAAAAAAACGGAAATACAGGATATCAAGGACAATTTCGAATTTTTAAATGGGAACGTATTTCATATTGGATATCTTTGGATAGAGCTTTTTAACAACTTTTACTTTAACATTTTTTTAATATCTTTTACGGTTGACAAAAAACTGCGATATTTTTAAATGACGATTATATTCCCTATAACGACTTTCTATTGGAGAGCAATTAAAAAAATATATAATAAAAAATATTGCACTTTCAAGTCCTTCAAGTTGTACTTCAAAGTACAACTTGAAAATACTTTGTAGTACCTCCAACGCGAACCATTGTCAGAGAATCCCATGAACTGACACATACAGTTTATTTTACCTTGATATAGTCTACTTATAGTCTGTTTATTTGGTTAAAGCGGAACTATATTTTCGAATCTAGTAATTTTTATCAATTGAATGAAACTTTTGATCATTTTGTTTAGTAAAAGTCCATTTACTCATTATAAAGTTAACTAGTGACAAATTAAACGTTTGAAATAGCCTGTAGTTTAAATTAGTTGTAAAAATAAGTAAATTATGTATAAAAATAAATATTTATTTTATATATGTTACGAAAGGTATATTTGTAAGATATTAATAAATATGGATAAAATTGCAAGATTGAGTGCATTTTTATTATATTTTCATGTTTCGATTTTGTATGACTTCGCGGCCCCCCGACGAAGCCTTCACGCCCCCCAGGGGGTCGCGCCCCCTCGGTTGTGAAACGCTGCTTTAAATTATCGAAATAAATGTCAATAATCACTTTTTGATACGTAAACAACAAAATATTTACAGGAATTGTGGTATTTGGAATAACATAATTTCCGTCAGAAAAATGTGTATATAAAAATTCATATAACCTCCTTCCTTTAGTCATTTTATTCAATGGTACAAAGATTTAATCTAGGATCTTTCAAAAAGGTAAATAAGTAAAAATATTTAAAAAAAAAGAATAAATAGAATAATTTAAATCATTCAAATAAAATGTATCCTTGTTTTCTCCATTTGAACTATTATTTGTCCACTAAATTCTTCAAAACATGATTTGTCCAAATTAAAATAACGTTATACAATATGTTCAACCATAAATAAAACTGCTTTGGGTAATGTAACTTCAACCATCCTGTATAGGGCGCATTGGTACCCTGCTTACTTACATCTGAATGATTGCTTTCATTTGTGCTTCGTCAAATCTATTGTTACCGTAATGTATAGGTCAGTTTTTTACATTTGTTTTGCGGTTGGTTAACTAACCCAAATTTCTTAATACCACCAACTTGACACAGCCGTGTTGCGGGTTGCGGTGTATTATTGTAAGGCGTAAGGAATTCGTTAGTGTCTGAAATTGGAAATTATTCTTTTTCTTATTTGTTTCATTATTATCAGGCCCTAATCCATCTTACAGTATTTTGTGGAATATCTTATTGTATTATACAGGGTGTAACAGTGAAACCGACCACCGCCAATATTAGTTACATTAGTATTAGTATTATTATATTTACAAAAAAATACTATAGAATAAAGTTATAGGAGACCAAGGAGGACACATGCTTAAAGAAGAAAATAATTTTTTAAACCAGTGGTTCTCAAGTTAAGAATACAAAGTTATGTTTTTTCAAATAGGATTATACATATTTTTTATACCTATTGTATATATTGCATATATTGTATATATTGTATATATAGACAACAAAATAGCAATAAGTTAAAAATTAATAATTGTTAAATACTCCTTATAAATAATGTTTCATTTTATTTCTATTATTTTCTAAACATAATTCTATTCGACGAAAAACAGAAGAAGTAGCTTTATTTAAAAATTATTTAAATTTCGCATTTTTTTCAATATTTTTATTATGTAAAGATATTAAACTAATACATGGTTGAATTCAGAAAAAAATACGCTATTAAGTAGATATAAAAAATATGTATAATTTCATTTGAAAAAATATAACTTAGTACACTAACTTGAGAACCACTGGTTTAAAAAAATATTTTCTTCTTTAAGCAGATGTCCCCCTTGGTCTTCTACAACTTCGTTGCGAAGTATTTTTTTGTAACTATAATAGTAAAGCTAATATTAGCGGTGGTCGGTTTCACTGTTACACCTTGTATAAGTACTAGCTGAGGAATCCGTACTTATGTTTTTTTTTTAAATATTTTTTTGATGTAACGTAAATTTAAAACCGCTCCTTATAGCTTCCCAAATAATGGTCTATTAAACAAAAAAAAAAAAAATAGAAAAACATCGGTTCTTCATTCTAAACATCTTTTCCTATACACAATTCTGCTGTGAAGTAAACAATAAGTGAAAATTTTACAATATTATATTTAGCGGCCCACGTAACTCTCCAAATATTTATCCAATGGAAAAAAATTATAAAAGTAAAGATTAAAAAATAAAATTATTTTTCTTCTTATTTTAAATAGTTTTTGGTCAATACGTTTAAACGTTCGAATAAAATGCATCATTGTTTTGTCCATTTGAACTATCATATATCCACTAAATTCTTCAAAACGTGATTTGCCAAATTAAAATAATCAATTTTTCGTATTTTGACCATTACAATTTTAATGACATGTTTAAATTCAATGTTTGGGACCTTAAAAAAAAGTAGGTCGGAAAATTAGGTTCCCAACTTATTGCATTCAGGATTATAATATTTTTTTACAACTATCCCAAAATTGTATTACATTAACAAATAATTTTTATGTATAAGAATTCATGTCTCTGTTTATTGTTTAATTTTTTCTAAATAGTACATGTACTAGTCATTTAGGTGGGCTGTGTCAGGCGTAAATAGCCGTAGTTACTGGGCACCAAAAATTTTAATTAACTAAGATATACATTTTAAAAATCATTTTTAACTAGAACTAGTATTTTGGATTTTGTACTATCTTTCGAAAGCTGTAAATATGTACTAATAGCTAACAGCAATATTTCCAAAATGATCAATTTTGTGCTATGATCATTCTCTCCCTGGAATAGGGGCGCACACAGAGGGGTGGTCCAGTAGGTCCGGACCGCCCCTAAGATTTAAGGCGAACGTTTGTAATTATACCGTAATAAGTAAAAAATTAAGATTTTACAATTTAGTAGTTAAGTTTATTTTATATGTAATTGTACTAAATTTTTGCAATTTGTAATAAAATTATATAAAAGAGGAGCTTAAAAATGTTTATAAGTGAAAAAACTTATAATACCCTTTTACACTTTTTGCTTTTAACCAAGCAAATAGGTGTTTTACCAGTCCAGTTTTGCGGACCACCCCTAACAAAAAAATCTGTGTACGCCCCTGCCCTGGAATATTCAAGAGTAAATGTAATAGATCATTATCATCATTGTACTAATGATGATAAGAGAAAAAGCGAGATAAATATATATTTTGGATAAAACTGCCGAGCCATGTTTTTTTAAAAGCGATTAAAAGTTTAGTTAAAAAACTTCTCAATAATTTCTAGGCCGTTTAAAGTTTTAAAATCATCATAGTTTAGAAGTTGGCACTTTTAATGCTTTTTGATAAAAAATCATTTTATAAAAATTTGTTTATTTGAAAGCATAGTTGTACTTGACGAATTAAACTTTGAGAATGGATGAAATGTTAAACGTTTTACAGATCATGAGCTTTGTGTTGGTAACTATCTACAAGCGGGTACGATGTTAAACAACGCAGTATTTGCCATGGTTCAATGTTTAGAATAAGGGTCAAACAGTTTAACAATAAGAGGTCAACTAAACCATTATTATTTCTGGCTATATTTCATCGAATTGATACTTTTATTACATAACTAACTAGAATACCTCTACTTCTTACGGTTTTTTTAATGAACATTTTTTGCTATAATGTAAATCAACGTTCTGCAACCTTTGGTGTCTATCGACCCAAAAATAATAACAAAATTATAAGGCGACCCATGTGGGTTGGAAAAAAATGATGCAAGTGCAGGACAATAATTTTATTTTATAAACATATAATAATTTTGTACCAGTACATACTAATGGCTCTTCTGCTCCTGATTCTCGTTCACCAAATTGTCTATTCTTGATTCAATAGACTTAGTTAATGCAATCCTCAACGTTGTGTCAATGCTTTGAAGTCGATTTCTATATTTATTTTTAATTGCAGTCAGAGCTGAATTTTGATATACATAAGTGGTCGCAAGTCACGTCCCATTTTTAAATTTCCACGACCCAAAAATGGGTCGCGCCCCAATGGTTGCGGAACGCTGATATAAATGATAAGTGAGATATTTCAATTTCAAGTAGAATAGAAAATAATCGAATCTTTTTCTAACCCACTCTTTTTTATATATTTTCAATGCTAAGTAAATAATAAGAGAGATACTTCGTTTATAGGTAGCACTCCCCATAGCTCCCCAAATGTATATCTTATTAAAAACTGCACTAAAGAGTAGAATTTTTTGTTCTCACACATTTTTGATGTAAAGTAAATAATAAGTGGATATTTCAAGATTTTAGTTTTAGGGTGTACACCCGTAACTCCTCAAATATTCTTGCAATCGAAAAAATATAGTAATAATAATACTTTATTTAAACTAGACATACGTCTAATAATACAAAAAAGAAGAAAGATACATAGTGAACACATACATGTACATCTTACATATATGGAACTATCATAAAAATGTTAATTACTTACACATAGTAAATAATGCATGGAAATACTTAATAAATTAAATACTGGTTTATGAATTCTGTAAAAAATGTCCTTTGATTTTGTACTTAAATATTTTACTGTTATTTGATTGTTTAATATCCTATGGTAGAGTGTTATACGAGTTTTACCTTTTATATTTCGGGATTGCGATAAACTAGTGTTGCCATCTGGCAACTAACGCTTCTATCATAAAGTTTGACAATTTTGACGGTATACGTAATCAGAACGTTTTGACGTACGAACGCTATTTATGTTGTTTACAGTAACTTGAAAAAATTCATCTCGCCTAAAATTGGAATTAAATCGTCAACATTTTCGAGTGCCTATTTTTTACAATTTTCCAACAACAGCGTATCGATGAACTTAATTCGAATTTTTGCGATGAAGCACCATCAAGGACTACTGATTATCGATGGTTTGCTTACTTTAGTCGTATCCGTAGTTCGCTTAAGGACGAATTTCGTGAAGGTCGTCCAAAATCGGTTGTTGTTCCGGAAAACATTGATGCTGTGCGTGAACTGATACTCAAGATCGTCATGTGACTTATCGTGAGATTGAGGTAACTTGGGCAGTAGTGGGAACAGCATACATTCACTATTGCATAAACATTTGGCCGTGAAAAAGATTTGTTCCCGCTGGATCCCATATAATTTGACAATCGCAGTGGAAAAAGCCTCAATTGGAGTAGAAAATGTGCTTCGAAAATTGGGTCAAACGCATGCAAAAGTGTATTGATATTTATGGAGAATATTTTGAAAAACAATAAAGCCACTTTTGTTGATAAATAATTGTTTTTGATCTCAAATCCCGAAATATAAAAGGCAACCCTCGTATATATGAAAAAAACATAAGAAGTACAGGTTCGTCGGCTAGTACTCATCTAATACAATACGATGTTCTACAATCTACTGTAAGATGGGTTCGGGCGTGGTAATAAACGAAGAAATAAGAAGAAGTAGTCAATAATTTCCAAATTCTACACTACCGAACACTACCGAATATCATACGCCCTACAATAATAAACCGCAATCCGCCACACGGCTGTGTCAAGTTGGTTGTATTAAGAAATTCACGTTAGTTAACCAACCGCAATACAAACATAAGAAACTGACCCATACATTAACCCGTAGTTGACCAAAATATACACATCCAACCAAGTGGGGGTGTAGTATACCCCAGGCTTTTCTCATTTAATATCAATTAAAATAAGGTAAAATTTATACAGTTAGATGCTGTCAAGCCTATAGAACAATATTACAAAAAAAAAAAAATAATTCAAAGTAATTATTTAATGCTTTTCTAATAATTTTTTCAATAAAAGTCAAAATCACGCAAATTTCTTTCCTAAATTGCATAATACTTCAAGTTGAGTCTCGTGTTGACTGACAACATTGCATCTCTCGTTCACACCACTCTCTCACATAATAATTTAGCTAGCTCTCTGATTGGTCTATGTATTTTGGTGGGGGAGACAATTTCTTTCTCATTTCTCAAGCATAATTCATTCGAAATGCGCTGTTGCCAAATATAATTTAAACATATTTTTTTGTAAATGGTGTTTTTGATTTTTTTGTCGATTAAAAATGAAATTATTGTTAAATATTAACTAATTCATAAATATTGTCAATAGATACATCATTTCCACTATTAATATACTGGGGTGTGACACACCCCATTTGGTCAAGCTTGGGTTAACGTAACAATAGATTTGACGAACTGCAAATGAAAGCAATCATTCAGATGTAAGTAAGCAGGGTGAATTGTACCAATGCGCCCCCTACAGGGTGGCTGAAGGTACATTACCCAAAGGACAACTTTTTTATTATTGAAAATAGGGTATAACATTAAATTTGAAAGTTGCTTGATACTACTTGATCTATAATAGTCTATACCAGCAGTCGGCAACCATTGAGTCGCGAATTTTGAAAAATCGGTCGTGTAAAAACATCTTCCCTTGGCAAAAAAAAAAAAATGTTTATAAAACTGGATTTTGCCTGTTTATTTAGAGATCTATTCAAAACATTGGTTTTTTTGTAAATATAATAATACTAATACTAATGTAACTAATATTGGCGGTGGTCCGGTTTCACTACACCCTGTATAATACAATAAGGTATTCCACAAAATACTGTAAGATGGATTAGGGCCTGATAATAATGAAACAAATAAGAAAAAGAATAATTTCCAATTTCAGACACTAATGAATACCTTACGCCTTACAATAATACACCGCAACCCGCAACACGGTTGTGTCAAGTTGGTGGTATTAAGAAATTTGGGTTAGTGAACCAACCGCAAAACAAATGTAAGAAACTGACCTATACATTACGGTAACAATAGATTTGACGAAGCACAAATGAAAGCAATTATTCAGATGTAAGTAAGCAGGGTGAATTATATCAATGCGCCCCCTACAGGATGGTTGAAGTACATTACCCGAAGGACAACTTTTTTATGATTGAAAATAGGGTATAACATTAAATTTGAAAGTTGTTTGATACTACTTGATCTATAATAGTCTATACCAGCAGTCGCGAATTTTGAAAAATGGGTCGTGGAAGAACATATTCCCTTGGAAAAAAAAAGTTTATAAAACTGGATTTTGCTTGTTTATTCAGAGATTTATTCAAAACATTGGATTTTATTAAATTTTAATGAGGTACTAAAATTGTCAATATCATATGTTCTGTACAGAATTTACTTGAGGTTTAAATTGTAATTGCATGGTAAAAGTTATTTGTTCTTTATAACACTGAGCATTAATCACATAAATTCAACGACTCACGTCTCCAGCTCGTTTACTTGTCGACCTGGTAAAAGATTTTGCCTATGAGCTTGACCATGAGTCGCGTGATTTTTCAGCAATATTTTATGGATCGCGAGGTGAAAAAGGTTGTCGACCGCTGGTCTATACTATAATAATCTATTTGTGAACAATTTAAATGAAACAACCTATATTTTTACATAATTTGAATGGCATTTAAATACGGTAGACAACCATGGCATACAAATATCATTTTGATGTAAAATTAAGCGCAAATAACAAACATTTTAATAAGAACTTTATATTAGTTTGATTATTAAAATATTTTTGCTGACTGCAGTTTTGACTTTCTTTATTTTCAAAGCAATCAAACTAACGAATAAAATTAATATTTATTTTCGGATGAATATATTTTGGAAATGCACGTATATTTTTGCATTCTTTATTCAACCCATAGTTTTCATTTGTTATTTTAAATATTAGTCAAAGTTTTACATAAAGATCTATTTGTGTTGCTGTACTAGCTTTCTTAATATATTTGACTGTAGAATATAAGAACTTTAAAGGATATTATAAACGTTTTAGCAGAACTAAATAGAATTTTTATATTCTTCAGTTGTCCAAAGTTCATTTTATTAACGGTTGAAGTGAACTTTTGCTATACAAAATGATCAACAGCTTCATTGAATCTGTAACAGTTACTAGAATTTTCGAAATCTAGCAAAGAGGTGACATCTATCGTTATATTTTATACATTTTTAAATCAACGGTTTCACGCAGTCGTCAATTCAATTAAAAAATTTACTTCGTACAGCAAATTTAACTCTAAATTCCAAAGATATTAAAATTATAAAAAAAAAGAAACTGAAAAGTCCAGATGCAATACCAAATTACGAATAGAATTAAAGCTGCTCTTGCATCGTATTTTGCACTTGGTCCCTTCTTCAAAACGAAACTCTTGTCTAGGAACACCAAGATCAGGTTATACCAAGTTATAGTACGTCCTGAACTTATGTATGGCTCTGAAGCATGGGCCTTAACAAAACGACATCGACAACACCTCATAATTTTCGAAAATAAGATATTACGCAGAATCTTTGGTCACATTCAAATTAATGGTGCATGGAGAAACCGTAAGAACAAAGATATCCGAGAACTGTACTCAAGGCCAAGTGTTACACAAGAACTCAGAGACAGACGACTACAGTGGATAGGACACGTTATGAGGAAGAGGGAGGACAGAATGGTTAGGAAGATATGGGAAGGAAGATTGAATACCCGTCGACCGGTGGGAAGAACTCCCAAGATCTCCATCTCTTGCGAGATCAGCTAACCGAAGATCTAACAAATATTGGTATACAGGATACTTGGCAAGACCAAACAATAAATAGATCGAGATGTAGGGCTTATGTGAGAGAAGCTAAAAGGCAACCTAACAGATAGTGCCCGAAGAAGAAGAAGAAGAAGAAGAAGAAGAAGAAAAAGAAGAAGAAGAAAAAGAAAAAGAAATACTATCTGAATTAATGAAGAAGCAAAGACGAATTAATATTTTATTGTAATATGTATATGTATGTTAATAATTAATAATAAGTTTGTTTAATTTCTCAACTTTCAACGTTGCTCGATGAACATAATATTTTATTATTTTTGCCTCTCCCCTCAAGCTGAAATCCTAAGTACTTGGTTTAATCCCACTACAGTCTGACCCCTATTGCTCCGAATAAGTTTTATTTGAGCAATATTTTTATAACTCTTTTTATTAAGGAAATAAGTAAAATGAACATAAGTTTTGCCCCACCCTGTATATTATTTCAATATTTGTTTATCACAGCAAGTTATCGTGGTATTAATTTTTAAACGAGAACGCATTTTTTTCTAATAAACATGTATGCATCATTACATATAATTATATAAGCGTAAATAGATCTATGGAAAATACATTTCAATACAAAAATTTAATAAAAAATTTAATGCGATATTTGCCATTGATTATTTTTTTAATAATGCATTGATATCCGAAGGGATTTCAGTAGTGGCGACTGTGTGTCGCCACTACACAAGGTGTGCTCCAAATTTCCATCGGTTATGAAAGTTCAATGTTTTAATTTTGCGGATGTCATTTCGAAAAACATTGTTTGAACTTATGTGCTCCCGAATATTGATATTACTTTCATGGCATTGTTAGTCAAGTTGGGGAATTCTTGTGGTAACTATTATTGCTTTCAGTGGCGTAGCTAGAATTTCTTCAAGGAGGGCTTAAATCAATGGGGGCTTAAAACTGGATATCTAATGAAGGAACACAAAACGGATTAAAGTACTATCTAAAAAAAAGGAGGACTATCATGGTGATGATGAAAAGCTAAAGAGGATGAATTGAAATGATGTCAAAAAAGGAGGATGGATCAAAGTGATTAACAAAGAAAAAGGAGGACGAATTGAAATGATGCCAAAAAAAAGGAAGATGGATTGAAGTGATGACCAAAGAAAAAAGGAGGTCGAAATGAAATGATGACAAAAAAGGAGGATGGATCGAAGTAATGACCAAAGAAAAATGAGGAAGAAATGAAATGATGACAAAAAAGGAGGATGGATCGAAGTAATGACGAAAGAAAAAGGAGGGCGAATTGAAATGTTGCCGAAAAAAGGAAGATGGATTGAAGTGATGACGAAATGAAATGATGACAAAAAATCTGGCTTCATCCCCCCCTGGAATCTAGATCTTTTGCAAAAATGTACGTCTAATGATTAACTGAGATCTTCAATTTTTCTACCTTAGAACTTCTTTCTTCCCAACAAAATTGTCGTGATCATAAAATTTCGGTAAAAACTAATAGAAACCATTTTCAAAATATAATTTTCACTACAGTACCTGTAAACTAACATTGAATTTATTTATTGTTTAACTGATTTTTTTATTTATTAAAAAATTGTATTTATACTATAAAAAATAAAACAATGTATTCTTTTGTCTCTTAAACTTCCCAATTAAATAAATTGTTGACATTGTATGAAATTGATGCCATTGTATGAAATTAATAATTTGTGCTACAAAATAAAACAAGGCATGTTTCCCTGTATACAGTGCTAAAATTCGACTCAGTTTTAACTCTAAAATCCAGGCCTCTGCAGGTATTTCTTAGCAAATCCCATTTTTGGCATTTCACACTAAATTAAACTTCTTAAAACACAAAAACACAATACTAATTGACTAGTTTTGCATTTGAATTTTTATTGCTTTAGTTTCATCAACGAGACAACGCGATGTCTCATCGTAGCATTTATTTTATGTAACTTGCCGACATTCGTATGATGTGAATTGAAAAACCTTAAAACCAATAAAAAATTCATTGTGCTATTGTGATTATTAATTGATTTAAAAATAAAAATTATATTAATGGTATGTAAAATGGAATAAATTACTAAAAATATATGTATGTCCAAATATGCACTTATTGTTCCAAATATAAAAGTAAGCAGTAAGAAACAACCCAAAATATGCAAAAATATGTAAAATAAAACTGTATCAAAATATAGTTATTCTTATGATTCGTGAAGATATTTGAAAATCATTTGAAGCCATTTCAAGTTATATTCTCAACCGAAAACGTACTGCGGACAAGTAAAATATCTAATTTTCAACCGCAGACCAGTAAAAATAATAATGTAGGCTGAGCAACCACAACTTGGAAGTGCAAGAGGTGCACCACACCCGGACGGCAGATTTTAGGAGGAGCAAATTTTTATTTTTAGATCAATTGTTCCTACAGAACAGAAAGATCAGTATTTGAAATGTTCGATAGCATTTCCAGTGAATGTGCAGTGAATTTTTGTATTTTCGAATTTTCAAAAGATGGAGGCACTTCTATCTTTAAAAAATCTGAAATTAGTGTGTTTGCGACTTTTAAGCTCGCGCCCATTTTTAAGGGCGGCAATATGATGGTTGCACCCGGGCGACGCGTACTAACTCACGGAACCCCTGAATTTAGATATGTTTTTTGTAGTAAGATATAATAATACATGTAGGTACTACTAAACCAATTTATTGTATGTATGCTCTAATTATGTAAAATGGAATAATACAAGCCTAATGGCTTCAGTTCCTTATTTTCTTTAATAATAATAATAATATATGTATTCTACATGTAATCAGGCCCACGCCGTACATAAGTGCAAGGTTGTGCGGTGCACAACGGCGCCAGGCATCAGGGGCGTCAAAACTCCAAGAAAAAGATAGATAATATGCTTTCTCAATTACAAACAAAAAATCGTTCCTTTCAACAACAAAAAGAGTGTACTTTTATAACCTTCGCAATGATACGGTATATTTAAGGTTACGGGGAATCCCCATGTTTATATGTTTATGTTAGACTCGGAATAACGTGACGGCCACAGCTCTACCCAAGCCAAGTCGGGGAAGTCCGGATTTATGATTTTTATTTTCGTACTTTCGTTGGTTCAGTATCCGCGTAGTAGTACATAGTATGGAATATCGATGTTCTGTATGTAAGAAAAGAATATTTTTTGGTTAATGCAAAAGAAATAGCATCCAACTTAGACATTTAACCTAAATTCACAAAACAAAGGGGTCTAAGACCGCGTAAAATAAAAAGATAGTTTGATTATGAATGTGAGGATGAACCAATGCATGACGAAATATTTAAATTCAAAGTTGATTGTTTTTTTTTTTATTCTCTAGATGTAATTATCACATCAGTTGATGAACGATTCCAAACTCTTTCTTCTTATTCCATCAATTTCGAGTTTTTGTGAAATATTGATAAATTTAAAAATTATTCTGAAAAAGAACAATTAAAATTATGCCAAAATATCGAAAATATATTAAACGATGGAAATCTCAAAGAGAGAGATATTATTGCTGTAGTGCTCGTTCAGGAATTACAATTTTTACTAAATTTAGATGAAGAAATTATTCAGAAAGTCTCCAGAAGAAACTTTAAATTATGTAACCACCAACTTAATGAATTCGTTTCCTAACACAATACCGGTTTCTGTCGCGACCTCAGAGCTTTCATTTTCAAAACTCAAAATAATAACAAATTATTTGAGATCAACTATGGGGCAACATCATTTTCAATAGTCGATAATACTTTACATTTTCCTTCACCCATATTTCCATATACTATATAAGCCATACAAATTGTTATAGAAAATTGGGGGCACCATATAAATATTGCACAAGGGCACCAAAACTTCTAGACGCGGGCCTGCATGTAATTTCTCAAAAACAAAAAAATCTCTGAAATGTTAAGAAAAATCATAGGAAATGAACAAAGGATCATTAGAAATTAAAAAACAAAAAATACAAAAATAATAATTCATGATCCTTACCATTAAAATTTAGCTATAGTGCAGGGATCTCCAGACTACGACCCGCAAGAAGATATCATCCAGCCCGTGGACTTTTTAAAAAAAGTTTACTCACATAAAAACAACAATTTAAAATAATATAAAATCGCAAACAAAACAACTATAATTAAATAATATCCGATTCTTAAAATTATTATGTTTATTAATAAAATCACCATTATTATTAAACTCGTTTTTAAAATTAAGCGCCAAGAGCCCAGCTGAATTCAAGTTATTCGCCCTACCATTTATTTTAGAAATTTTGATGTGGTCCGCTTCCGAAATGTTTGGAGACCCCAGCTACAGAGTATGCAACTGGTAACGATATGAAGAGACGTAGCAATATCTGAGATAACTAAATTAAAATTAGTCAAAGCATTATTATTACCCATCGTAACGTGTGCTGGAGTCATATCAACCCTCAACATAGGAAATACATAGGAAAACAGTTGCCTTTGAAATGTGGTAATTTAATTAAAATGTGTTTCCGTTTAAATTGTTCTGAAAAAGTGTTGCTATATTCTAATTTGTACAACTAATGCATGCTGTTTTTAATTACACATGCAAACTTCGTAATATTAATTTAAAATATTTTACTTACCGATCCAAATGTGGATAAACCTCCGATGTGAGGAACTTGACCAGGCTCGTCCATTATACAGCAGTCTGCCCTAACACAAACTTGTAAAGTTAGATAACCGTCACTTTAACTAATATACATTTAACTCACCAAGGAGTATTGCAAGTATGAGTTAGTGTGAGGTATCTAGCGCCCAACTGATAAAACATTCGGAGTACCCCTAAACTTGTTCCAATAGCGTGTCCTCCCTCAATTCCGATCAAGCTCGCCAGCTGCCCGCTAGCATGTGCCGTTTCAATACCTGAACATTGCATAATGGTTATTAAGTTTAGTGTTATAGTTATTATATCATTATGTTGAAAGTGGCAGGGAAGTTACCAACATTCATTATCTACCACACGTGAAATCACAGCGGGTAAATAATTGTTTATCAGAGTTATTAGAAACAAAGGAAGCACCACATATTTTCCTTTGATATTCTCTGTTAATTGTCTATTATAATTCAGACTGATGGACGTTAATATTAATGCCTTTGTACATGATTTAAAATTAAATTGCTAATTTACTGGTCAAAGTAAATTTGCTTCTCACACCTACTGTTTTACTTTTGTCCATTTTTACAATTTTTAAAAGAGGCATCTCATTTTGAGACAAATTATTAACGCTACGTATAACCTACAGTATCTTAAAAGTTTCTTATACAAGACTAATAAACTAAAATAAAATTACTAACATCAAATTTTGAACCGAAATTTTATTTATCTAATAAGATATTTGGTCGTCTATTTTTAAATATATTAGGTCGTCAAGGATGAAATTTGTAGGAAAAAAAAAAAAAAACAAAGTTGGTTGATAACTTACAAATATAAGGAATTATTTTATTCATCAAAGTATGCACCCATATTGTCTACACACTTTTGCCATTTAAGCGGCAGGTTGTTCAGGCCGGTGATATTAAAACCCTGGCGAGAGTCAATGAATTCCTGGAAGGCCAGTTTTACAGCATTGTCGGAATTAAACTGTTGGAAACTGTAAACTGTCGGAAGAAGTGGTAGTCTAGGTCTGGTGAGTATGGAGGATGATGAAGAAGTTCCAACTCTAATTCCTGTAGTTTTGCCACAGTCATTTGTGCAGTGTGTGGTCTAGCGTTATCATGTAATATGATAGGAGTCCATCTGTTGACCAATCTAGGCTGTTTTTCTTTAAGTTTTTGCATCATTTCGTCCAGTTGGTTGCAGTATATTTCTGCTATGATCGATAAGTCAGGTTTTTTTGTTTGGTTTTTAAGTTACCTGTACGAAATTTGGCGAACCAATTTAATATTGTCTGCTGCGTAGTAACACTAGAGCCAAATAGACTATTCATGTTTCGCGTAGTCTGCGATGCCGTAGTTCCACGTAAGAACTCATACTTCATAATAGTGCGAATTTCCGACCGTTCCATTTTCAACAAAATTAATTTAAAAAAAAGTTTTTGATATTTTTTAGAGCATACAATGATTTCTTTAAACAGGTGAGATGTGATTTCCAACAAAAAATCAGAACGGTAAAATATTAAGCCAATGTCAAATAATAAGCTGTTAAAATTGGCAATATTATTAACTACAAATTTCATCCTTGACGACCTGATATTTGTAGGTTTTAAATAAATTTTATATTTATATAGTTTTGTGTAGCAATATTCAAATAGTACATCAACATTTTTCTCGATATGCTTGTTTATAAGTCTTTACGAAAATTGAATCATTTTTACCTACAGGTCCTATTATGAGAACCGCAGCAGATTCAAGATCACGGCTACAATAGACTACCAAGAACATTTATTAATTTATTTATTTATTTATTTTACATCGGCCTATTTCTGCAACGAGGCTAATCGCCGATGCCAGGGGGTGAGCTCCTACACCTGGATGAGGGGTAAATGATTGTGAAATGAGAGTAATGTAAACATATTATTCTCGCCCGTATAATATCACGAACGGAGAATCAAACTATCGAGACCGCACAATAAAGACTGCTTTTCACCAGCCCAAACTGCACGACTTAATGCGCTCGGCCACTTCGTTGGCTGACTACCAAGAACAATAACTATAAGTAGTTTTCACAATAGAACAAGATAGCTACAAACATATTTGTAAATTGTAATTTTATCTACAATTTGCCGTATCATACGCAAAATGCGTCGAAGGGTTTGAAAGATGGCGTCAATAATGCAATTTGTTTATTTACAGTAACATGACAATTATAAATATTCAATTAGATAGACAAAAATTCGCTGCAAATTTTGATGTATAGATTGTCATTCATTTTATTTTAGAATGTTAGTTTTGTATAAGAAACTATATGATTGTGCGCCCCCTTAAGGATGGTATTACGTTTATATGAGAATAAATATGATATACTTTGATTTTTTCACGATCCTTCAAGGTCAACAAGGCATCATAGAAGTAAGAAGATTATTTGCTAACTTCATTAACAACTTATTACAAAGGTGTCGCAACAAGATTTTGATGTAGGATAGTTGTCTATTGTAATATATGTTGCATAGATTCACATTATGATGTTTGTAAATAATTTGTTAGGGGTTAAAACTCAAAATCAAAACAGAATAAAAAAAAAATTAAATTTGGTACAGATAGTAAATTTGTAAGGTTCAAATATAAATTTTTGTTTTACTATACTATTTTATAAATATGTGCATCTGATATAAATAATTTAAGGAAGGGCTTCTTTATAAACGACATTGATAGTACAGTCACTTGATGACAATACGTATAAGTGTTCCGAAAACTCGAGAAAATGCACAATACAGTTGCCCGTGTCAGATGCACTCATTGCTCAAGTTGTCACAGCCACGAGATGCGTTTCGATCATATACTATATATTTTTTATCTCCTGGTACAATATACAGTAAAACCTGCTAATATTATCACCTGTGGATGATCACCTACTTAAGTGACCATTTTTTTTTTTTTATGGTTCCTACAAAATAAATCCTACGTCATTCTTTCTGCGTAATGTGACCATCTGTCTAAGGGCTTCGTTGGTCACTTCAGTCTTACTTATTCTTTATTTCGGTTTTACTATATGTACTCGTATAAAGGTATGCGTATGTCTTTGATTGATCGCTGACGTCATTCTGTTCTTATAGAAATTCAACTATATCTGTGTCCATAACATATTGCAAAATATTCTATAACAGTGTTTTTTTTTTGCCACGAGCGTATTCAGGATTTTTTTAAACCCGGCGGTTTTGAAAAAGACAAGGAAATTCTTTTTTGACTACTGGACTAAAAAATTACGTTAAATATCGGCTCTTTTCTCCTAAAGTAAAGAAACAACTAGTATAATAGTGAAATGGTCGACCTCATACATTCATAAATGCATTTTCGTTATGGGCAAAGCATGCAAGCAGTGCACAGAAAAAACATGTTTTTTGAAAATCGAAGCATTGTCAAACAAATTACGCGCGTAGACAATTAAATACTAAAACAGAATACCTGTAAAAAATTTCATGAAACTAAATAAAACAACTTGCAAATAAAAAAAATTATCCGAAATAAGGAACGCGACCACTGGGTCCGCGGTGTTGCTGGATACGATCTTGTTCTGGATCTATATAACAAGCGATGTTAAAAGAATATATTTAATACTTCTATATTGCTCAATATAAACAAGAACACTTTATCGCCAAACGGAGATAAATTCCTTTGACATGTAATCTGGTACGCGCTTGCCTCAGTTTAGACAATAACAAAAATTATTACCAAGAAATAAATACAATTTGAAATTTTATTATTAATATTTTTCCAACAGTTATAACCTAAAATATTAACTTGGTATTTTAGGAAACATATTTTAATGAATGTTTGTAGGTAGGAATAAACATTTTCAGTTCCTTCTGTTGGTGTTTTATAAAATTAAAATTCATACCATCTGCTTTTTATATAATGTACACCAGAAGACAATTTAGATGTCTTTTCAGGCAACTTTAATTCATATTGCCTGTCTATAAACATTCTACAATGACTTTTATAATGTTTAAAGAGATGTCTCTCTTTTTATTACTGCCACGCACCGTATGCTGGCCTTTGCTCTGATGTTCAATGTTTGTTTCTTAATGTTGTTGTTTACTTGCTGTTTTTTGTATTATTTTCGTTTTCTTCTGTATTTCAATGTATGCATCTAGTTTAACCTGTAAATGGCTATTGGCTTGTTGGTTTAGGAGTATTAAATAAATAAATAAATAAAATTCCGGCATTTTGATCATGCGCATATCTACATTCATGGTAGTTTAAACTTAGAAGCCATTTTTTCTTACTTCGTCGCCAGACATTTTGTCAGTGCAGTAAGATAGGCATGCGCTACATAGAAGTTTTAAATATATGGTTGAAAGGGTCAAAATCCATGGGTTTAACAATAATATTCTCTGAGGGTCGCGTTATATGATCAGTAGTACCTGAATTCTATAACTTCGTCTTATGTAAAGAGTCGTGCGTGAAAACTGTTTAAAGTAATATGAATACAATACTTGAATATAATACAGGTATTCTTCGTTATTACAGAGTGGCCAATCTTGTTGCAAATAGGTTTTAATCCCATAAATTAAAAAGAACTAAATTTAATGGCTTAGGCTGTACGCCAATCCACCAAATACTCATTATACACTATTTACCTCGACGCATTTTTATTTTAACGTGATTAAAAAAAATTGATGTGAAGTGTGAATATTCACACATTTCAGGGTTTCGCAGGTATATAATAAGTGAAGGCGGTATGCTGAGTGTGTAGGACAAATTTTACTTTGTAGTAATCACGGCAAAATGAACGATATTTTTAAAATAATTTATCGTCTGTTAATCATATAATAAGACTGGTTATTAAATTAACGCTCATAAAAATTAAATACAACATTTGTCAAAATATAACTAGAATTTTGACAAAATAATTTCAACATAATAAAAATGCAAAAAAAAAACAGAAAAAATAAAATTCACTCCGTACTCGAAACCCTTCGTCTTCCAGCCAGTTTAAGAGCGCTCTAACGCATGTAGCCATCGAACGATATGCATGTGAGTGTCTTACATTGGTATAAATTATGTACTTTGTGAACCAAAAACCACAAAAAATGCGTTATTTTCCAAAAACATAATCTGATCAAAAATTCCTGTTGTACTATTTCGGTTCACACCAATATACATTACTTAGAATTTTTTTAGATTTTTAGTTTAAACCATCTGGGCTACAGGGTGTGGGACAAAATTTTTTTTGCACATTTTTGGCAAAAATCGCATCAAAATAATTTATTTTGCAAAAATAAAAATTTGATCGTTAATCCACGTACTAAGGGCTTTCATTTGATACCCTACTCAGAATTTAAAAAAAATATTTTTGTTTTCGATGAGCACATATTTGTTTATATTTTTAGGGGGGTATGTTTTTTAGATGTTTTAGTATTTTTCCTATGTGCGGGTCAAAGAGTTGTATAAGCATGCCAAATTTCAACTCTCTAGGTTTAGCCGTTTGGCTACAATTTTTACCGAACAGACAGACAGACAGACAGACGACAAAATGACGGTATAAGGGTTTTTTGGTCATATCTACAAAACCCTAAAAATGGTTTCCAGTTTTAATTGCTGATTTTCATGATTTTGATCCGGAACACGACCTTTCCAATTCAAGGCGTGACATTGTATACATGTCAAGTTCTGTTGGTTTTTGCATGTAGACCAGGAAAATGGGGATGAGTTGCTTGGAGCAATTCATAGGGATTGGATCCCACACTACGGAGGTCTTCAATGAATGTCTTCTCGAAGTGGAGAATGATAAATGTTGAAGGCGTCGAATCCCATGTTACTGAACTCATCACGAAGCGTTTAACAAAATAAAGGACTGAATTGTTTAACCACATTGACAATGCAATTAGGATCATTGAGGAGTATGCACCTTAATATGAATAGAAGCGCTAAAGTTACCAGACTAATTCATATTTCTTTGACTTGCTACAAAAAAATCTATGAGAGAGGAAAGCCTGTCAGCTCACTCTTCACAATTTCTTCAAAAAAGCTGAAAATAGTATATCTGTATATCCAGAAACTGCAATAGAGCAAGAGAGTGATGATCTACACTCGCCAAACCCAGTTCATTCATCATCAGAATAATAACTGTGTCTGTATTTATGTAAGCCTACGATTTGCAAAAATTGATAGAAAACTGAATTTATAACACGAATTTTAGTTTATTTCTTTTGGAATTAAACCCTATCTCACCAACAGTGGCATACTATGGGCCCGCTACGCTCGCATCCACTGGGTGGAGCGTTTATTTAGGGGCCCGTCGAACCTCTAAATGACTTTTTTTTCACTTGGTCTTCTAGATAAAGTTGACAGACATACTACTTTAAGGTACTCACCAATGTTAAAATAAATAACTATTACGCGTTTATGTATTACGTGATTATTTCTCAGAACCAATTAATCGCTTAATGCGAGAAATACCTGTATTTTAACAATTATTTACGAGTATTTTGTATAAGATAGCTTTTAATTAATTTATTATTTCTAATAAACAATAAATAAATATGTGAAAACTATTATTTATGCAGTAACATGGGTTAATGCTGCCTTTTAGATACTGATTCGTCATAACAAGCTTTTGCCAATTAACGACTTTTCGGCAAAAATATTACAAAATTTACCAAAATTAAAGACCATACGTATAACTAGATTATGAACTGAAGTTAGGTAGGATTTAAGAGTGGAAATAGTATCATCCAATTGAGCCTATGCCTATTTAAGTAATGTTAAAATTATCCCAATTTGAGGTAAGTGCTTTAAATGGTAGAAATGCATCCTAATGCCGATGCCCAATGTTTACTCAAAACTGTTTAAGGCAAAAACATTGTTGCTTTAGCCTGTTTTTTTATTGAACAGTGGCTGGACACACACTAGTTAATCAAAAACGTTTTGGCAATAAAACAAAACACAATTAGTCACGTTTAATCAGAAAACAAAAATGTTTTGGAACAAAACGAAACCCGTTTATTCACGCTTAGTCAAAAAGAAAATATGTTTGAAGCGAGGACACGCACATAAAGCATAATCTATGTTAAAACAAGTTCCTTTTATTTATGATGAAACATTTTGTTCTATGAATGCGTGGACTGAGACCATCTCAACATTATTTCGCAGTCTCTCTTCAGAGGTAATGCGTCTCCCCCAGTTAGTGTCAAATTTTCTATTTTCTCAGTTATGATTTTTAACAAGTAGTCAAAAGAACCTTATATCCGTAATATACAAGTGAAGGGTATTGCCCTGAATATTCTTCTTATTAATTTAGTGCACTTAAAAATATCGGCTATTTGTACTTTGATCCACCTTCATATCGAAACAGCAATGTTGTCGTTAGACATACATATATTCCTCAAATGTCAAAAAAGTGAGTTGTAGCAGGAAGAAGTAAATATGCCTTATTGATTGAATCAAAAACATTTTATTGTGTGTCGGGGCGAAACGGAAGTAAAAACGAATTGTTCAACTTTTTTTTCGAGTCAAGACAAAATTGCTTAAAGCGAAAACGTCTTTTCTTCAAAATAAGACGTTTCTTCTTTAAACTCTTTTGACTAATCAGTGTACACCCGGCCATAGCTTTATCTTGATGTATAAACATAATCATTAGACAACCCGCAATACTTGTATGTTAATTTGGTGGCCCCAACTAATATTCGACGTGCATATGTACGGAATCGCATATACATGCATAGTATCTTGAAAATATCTTGAAAGTATCGAGACTATGGCCAACTGTCGAATAAGTGAATTTCCCAATTGTTTCAAGTATATATAAATATTGGGTTTAGTCATAAATAACTTTCTCATTAGTGTCAAATCACTCATCATATCTGACAATTTTTATATTTTAGGAATTTAAGATGGGGAAAATGCTACAAAGAACAATATGCGGTTTTTATAGTTAAGTTACCACAACTGACCAGGCAATTCGAAATTGGATTGTGAAATTTCATTTTGGAAATATATCATTGAAATACGAATTGAGTCCACAGCGCTTATCTGATATTGACGATAAAGCTTTAAAATAATTGGTGTAATTAATTGTATGCTAAAGTACTGGAGAATTTGCAAGTAAATTAAATACTTTATATTTCTATCAAAGTTTACTCGAAAAACACCCCGTACTCCTTAATCAAAAAATATTGTTCTCCTCCATGACAACGCAAAACCGCATGGAGAAGAGTAACAATGAAAAATAATTGAGCTTGGCTGGTTTGTTTTAACTCACATACGGTGCTCACTTGACTTTCTATTGTCGTCTTTTTAGATCACTACAAAATTGTGTAATGAGGACAAATTAATCTAATGCAGACCAACTTTTCAACGTCAAAATCCGTGGAATTCTACGCAAAAAGAGTTTAAGAGCTCCCTGATAAATGATACAACATTACAAAAAATGAAAAAATTAAATTGAGGATTATCGACGAATTGGTTGAATTCGTACAGGTTGACCTAGGTTATCTTAGCCAGCACAATTAACTTTATTAACCAAGACTTTCGGTGATTGTTGGTGGTGATATTTTTGCTGAGAAGATTGTTGGCAAAAATACGTGACAACAAGTCAGTGTGAACTAATGTAATATTATTTAGGGTCTTATTATACATATAGTTTTATTTACTTGTATACTTCGTACATATAGTGAAATATAAAATTTAGAACTATAGCCTCGTTTAAAATAGATATGTTATGGAAACATAGCATAAAAAATACACTACTCTATTTGTTCTGTTTATTACAGATGTTTTGAAGGGTCAAACCCTTTGTTCCACTCTTATGCATTATGTTATGGATTTATTATAAACGAAGCTTAAATTCTAGTCAATGTGCCCTAATTTGTGTAGGGAATAGTGGGGTAATGCTGCGCACTTAAAGAAATTTCTGTGGTAATTCATATAATTTTACAAGATAAGAATTACAAATATGACAATTAATACCTGGGACTTTTCTTTTCAAAATGTCTTAAAGTAATTATGAAAGAATAAATACTGCTTTTGCGCGGTAATACTCTGTACTGCGGATACCAAATAAGAAGGGGCAATATCGGACATGCTTTCAAATGCAGTAAGATAGAAATATTTAAAATTTTAGTGATATCCTGAAATATTTTGATGTAATTTTGAAATGACAAATGATAAATTTGGAGTACTTAAATTTTCGGCATCCTTATAAGCCGGACCGTTTTAACATTTATACTAACGCATTGCTAGCAATGCATTAGTATAAATGTATAACAAACAATAAGCTAACAATACCGCGCATTGCTAGCGGGATATTACACCACTCGCGCGATAATCCTCCAGTCTAACTTATAATTATTTTTCATCAAAATCTTACAACTAAAACACAGTAAATGCAAATGAAACAAATTGAAAATGAATTCAACAGGAAAAAACCGGATAAATAAAGACAAACACAAAATCAGTAAAATTTTATATAGAGCGTTCATTGATGATTAACAGATATTTGAATTTAGTGAGTTATCGTGTAAGTAATTTCCATCCCTAGCTGTACATGACGCATTTAATTATAGACATAGATACGGATATTATTTGACATTGGTTGTTTTCTGACATTGACAATTTATAATGTATTTATGTATAATGTAAGTGTTGGAACTTTAACCACAGTGCAAAAAATTGTGAAAAACTACAACAGACGTGTGGAAAGTGCGCTAAGGAAGGACATATCGATAAGGACTGTGAAAACACCAACGAAAATTGTATAAACTGTATATCTTCAAATAAAAAGTATAATTTAACCCTCAATACGAACCATTGTGCGTGGAACAGGGAATGCCCGGTATATATAAAGAAGGTAAAAGATTACAAAAATAGGATAAACTATTTATAGCAATTAAAAACTAGTGAAAAGTGTGAATTGCTATATTTGAACGCACAAAGTCTTGTGAGCAACTTAGAAAGTGTAGAGTATATTGCAGCAGAAATAAGTCCTAAAATTTTATTGTTAAGCGAAACACATCTTACAGAAAGCATTCTAGATCACGAAATTGAATTAACAGGGTATGATATGGTAAGGGTAGATTCAGACTCCCGACACACGGGGGGTGTAATTATGTATATAGCAAGTAACATAAAATATAATATAATGTCTAAGTATAAATTAGAACCAAACTGTTGGATGTGTTTCGTAAAAGTTTGGTACAATGATAGTGTATGTGGAATAGGTATTGTTTATCACTCGCCCAGTGCAAGTGATGCACAATTTTTACAAATATTTGAAAATTGGGCCGAGGAAATGAGTGAACAATGTGAATATTGTACATTCATAGGCGATTTCAATATCGACTTAAAAAAATCAGAAACTTATAGTAATAAATTGAATCAAATAATGTTAGGATTAAATATGAAACAAATGATAAAAAAACCTACTAGGGTCACAATTAACAGCAAAACGCTAATAGATTTGGTTATAACAAACATAAGTGATTTTATAGATATTGATTTGCTAGACAAATACGTTTTATCAGACCACGCTACAGTAAAAATAAATATAAATTTAAAAATTAAGGAAAACAAAAGTGAGGTCCAAAAAATTTTTTGTAATTATTCAATAGAGAAATACAATGCTAGTATAAAGAAAACTGACTGGGGGAAAATTATTCAATTAGATTATAACACAAGGGTTAGTGAATTTATTAATATATTAACAGAAAATATGAAACAATTTATAAAGATAAAATCTAGTAATAAAAATAAAGGATGGATGAATTCAAAATTAAAAGAACTAAGTAATAAAAAGGTAACTGCATATAAAACAGCTAAATTTACAGGGCTTGAAAAAGATTGGTTGCGATATAAAATGTTACGCAACGAACATGTTTTACAAATGAGAAAATGCAAAAATCAGTGGTACATAAAGAGATTGGAAGAAAATAATGGGGATCAGAAAGGAACTTGGAAAGTTTTGAAAGAACTGTTAAAGAGTAAAAACAAAAAAACAGTAAATAGTTTATATGTGAACGGTAGGGTTATATTAGATGAAATTAAAATAGCTGAAGAGTTAAATAATTATTTTGTAAATAGTATAACGGAACTAAGAGATAGTATTGTGGTACCAAATTCAGCTTCTGAACAGCAATATATTAATAGTATCAATAGTGTAACACCTAAGAACGAATTTTATTTAAAACCTGTAAATAAAGAAGAATTATTTAATATTATAAAATCTATGACTAATAAGAAAGACTTTAATTCCCTAGATAAAAACAAACTTTTAGATGTGTTTGAAGTTATAGGGGATACACTGTTGTCAATAATAAACGAATCACTTAATAATGGCGTAGTACCGGAATTATTAAAATGTTCAGTTGTGCGCCCGGTACAAAAAATACCGGGTACAATAAAATGCGAAGAAATGCGTCCAATAAACATGATGGATATAGTTGAGAAAGTTTTAGAAAAAAGTGTTAAAAATCAAATTGATAATTTTATAAGTGATAACAATATTTTAATATCTCAACAGTCGGGTTATAGGAAAAAACACTCTTGCGAAACTTCCTTAAACTATGTTATCAATGAATGGAAACAAGAACTTGATAAAGGCAAAATAATAATAGCTGTTTTTTTGGACCTTAAACGAGCCTTCGAAACAGTAGATAGAAATTTACTAATAATTAAGTTAAAATCATATGGACTAAGAGATAACGCGATTAAGTGGTTCGAAAGTTACTTAACAAACAGAAAGCAAAGAACTTTGATAAACAATATAGAATCAAGTACAATTAATATAAATATAGGCTTGCCCCAGGGATCTATTTTGGGAGCATTGTTATTTATTTTATATATAAATGATATAATCAAAATAATTCAATTTTCAAATATCAAAATCTTTGCTGACGATACATTAATTTATATTGCTGTAGATAAGGTAAACGAGGGAATAACAAAAATTCAAGAGGATATAAATAATGTAAATAACTGGCTCAAGTTAAACAGATTAAAAATAAATAGTACTAAAACTAAATATATGATCATGGGTAATAAAAATATACCAGAAACGAATATTTCCATTGATAGTGATAAGTTAGAAAGAGTGGACCACATAAAATATTTGGGGGTAATAATTGACGATAAGTTAAAGTTGGATAAGTATACAGACTATGTTTGTAAAAAAATAGCAAAGAAAACTTATTTTTTGAAACGCATAAGAAATAAATTAACATATATACAAGCAGTCAATTTATATAAGACCATAATAGCACCGCACGTTGATTTCTGTGCCACAATTTTATTCTTATGCAATCAAGGCCAAATGACCAGACTACAAAAACTGCAAAATAGAGCAATGCGGATTATTTTAAGAGTTAATAGATTTACTCCCATTAATAAAATGTTAGAAACACTGAATTGGCTAAATATTAAACAACGAGTAACTTATCTAACGTTAATATTTATATATAAAATGAAAAGAGGTATGGTCCCGGACTACTTAGTTTCTAATATTAAATTTATTAGTGAAATAAGTACATATAATTTAAGAAATAAGTACGATTTTAGTATAATAAAAACTAAAAAAAAGGGATCTCAAAATTCTTTATTTTATAAAGGATTATTATTGTTCAATGGTTTAGATGATAAGTTGAAACAAGAAAGTATTTTAAGTAGGTTTAAGAAAGGGTGTAGCATATATATCAGGGAAAATATGTCTGTCTATTAAATTTATGTACAATAGATATATTAAGATGTAATGTATTGTATACAATTAACTTTTATGTTAAATAAAGTATATTATTATATTATATATTATAATATATTATTATTATTATATTATATTATTATTATTATTATTTATTATCAGAAAAGACACTTTTTATCACTACTTTTGTCTAATATTTCATTGGAAAACATAAAATAGCCACCAAAATAATAGGGAATGCCTATTATTAATGAAATGCTGTGGAAATGATTCACTAATTTGCCTTTGCAAGTTTTTCCATGTGAGCATACTGGAAAGTACTAACCTATACCTCAACCAGCGACTCGTGGCGTATTGGAGAAGGTCTGCGCAGAGAGAGACAGCCAAAAAGAAAGACACGAAATGTGAAACTAAATGAGCCCCCACTACTTTTCTGTTTGCTCAACGGGCATCCAAATTTTGGACGCCACGGATCGCTGGTTGAGTTATATAAGGTTAATGTAATGAGGCTATCATTCATTTATGATCACTTTGCAATAAAGGCTTACCTTGCTTATATATTAACAGCAATAAATAATAAGAAATGTAGTGAAAAGTAGATTTTGCAACATACAAGCATGTTTTTAAAACATCAGTGCATGTTTCACCAATGGCAATTTCAGTTAGATGTAGTTCTGCAATTAGTTCATAGATGGTACACTCTATCAAAATTCCACTCAAGTTAATCTGTGGCGTGGAATCAACATGCGCGTTATCACCTCGCTGCACAGCATTATCCTACTTCTCCCTATATATCATACTTGCTATTGCGATGCAAATTTCAACAACAGTACTATATCTACTGTAGAAGTTCCTAACAATTTGACACTTCCTTAAAATCAGTGGAAATAATTTCAGCGGAAATAATAAAATAAAGAAAACTTTAATTACTTTGAGCCACAGTTGTACTTGCTGATAGTTTACTGAAACACCAAGTTTTCTACAAAGGATTTCACCTACTATATTTAAGTTTCCTTGTTGCAGTTCTCTACTTAACTTTCAGATATTGTTTAATTTAATTATTTTAACAACGATTTTCCAGAACATTTACTAAATTAATTTCTTTTCTAGGTAATATTTCTTTATATCTTTGCACATGATTTCTTTGGATCCAGTACAGTAAGTCGGAATAATTTATGTTAGTGTCAATAATTTATTATGATCTTACCTTTGGCTGTAGTAACTAAAGCCATTTGAATTGGATGCCTAGCTACTAGACGTCGAATGGCATCTATCTGCTCCAGTGTTAGTTGAACTGAATCAAGATGTTGCGACGAACATGGTACGTAAGCCGACCAGAACTGAAAGGAATAGAACATGAATTCACTTATAATTAATGTCACTCGAGTTATTAATTACGTTTCTATTTGTATTCTATTAACACTATATGTTATATTACACTATAATAGAATATTATTTCTATTTCAAAGGAGTTGGAAAGTTTAGCACTATACAATTCTCTTAGATGGCAGTATATTTTAAGTTCATCCGAAATGAAAATCTTGCACGGGCCTATTTTATATCTTTTGTGGTTAAGAAGTATTTAAAATAGATTTGTTAAAAATTATGGTTGAATAAGATTAAGAATTGTTAAATAAGGTTTGGTTAAAAATTATGGTTAAAAAGTAACATTTTAACTAGGAGTTGAATTTTTAACCTTGTTTCTTATTATGTATCTCAGAATATAACCCAAGGGTTAAGTTCTTAATTTTTAAAATTACGGTTAAAAGTATGTTGTGAATAGGGATGGGAAAAAAAACATCGATGTATCGAAAACATCTATGTTGGTTTTAAAAACATCGATATTTTTACCATCGATGGCTGGCGATAGTATCGATAAAACATCGATGTCTACTACCGATGTCGATGTTTAAACTTTGAAATTCAGAAACTACCGCTAGAGGCGCTGGAATCATAAAAATTTTATTTTTATTAAAATTAGTACACACAATATAAGCGCCATCTATTGTGATATAACAATACTAAAAGTGTTAGTTCTTATTCTTCTTAGCAGTTAACAGAATACGGAAAAATAAGAAGAAACTTCTAATTTTTGCAAACAATGCAAACGACCAACGACACCAACACACTTTTTCTTTTTGAGTCTTGTTGACACTAAAGTCACTGGATTATACAAAGTAGCGCAAGCCTTTGAAGAAGCCGACAGACCCCAGAGTTTGATTGGCAACATTGGTTTCCCTGTTAAGCAAACTAAAGCAGCAATTTTTACGTCTGCTAAGTTTGCGTCTGCGCTGTCACATCTCTCTTTCTCGCTCTAATTTAATAACCTTCTTTGTCAGCGGTTTGAATATTTAAGGTTAAGTTTCATTTAAATTTATATATTATATCCATTTTATTTAATGAAAAAAAAAAAAATCGAAATTGTACCACAATTTTATTATAGTGCATCTTTGATTAAAAAAATCGTGATTACAATGTTTAAAATAAAAATTATTGGTAGTACTAGTTTGTTATTTTTGTACTGTTGGAATCAATGAAATTCATTTGTGTTGGTGACATTTTTAGCCCCAGTATGGCCGTCGTTGCGCTACTTTATATAATCTAGTTGACACTTTCCCAGTTGTTATTCCTCCAATCCCTGGATTTTTGTAAGTTGTCATTAGCTATTTTTTTATATATTGAAGTTGGCTTTTCCTGAACAAAATGATCAAAAGCTTCAATTAATCGGTAAAAGTAACTAGAATTGAAAATCTAGTTCCGCCTAAAACAAAGGAACAGACTTTATTTCAACTTAAAAAAGTATAAAAATAATTGTGTATGACAGTGTTATTTTTATGTTAAATAATATAAAATTAACATTAAGATTACTATATTAGTATTATAATCTAATATTTCATTTTAGAAATGTATAAATAGTAAGGTCTGTTCCTTTGGTTTAGGCGGAACTAGCTTTTCAATTCTAGTTACTTTACCGATTAATTGAAGCTTTTGATCAAAAGTCAACTTCAATATATAAAAAAATATCTGACAAATTACAAAAATGAAAATTGAGGTTAGTTCCGCCTAATCGTTTGGAATAGACTGTAGGTACAAATTAGGATTATTATATTGGGTATAATAATGTTAATGTGAATTTAATTAATATTAAAAAGGAATATTTCTATTTCAAAATCTAATAAATGCTTTTTGTGTATTATGTGTTACTTTCTTCGTATTTTATCTTTACATTATTAAATAAATCCTATATAATATAAATAAATAGCTTATTTAATATTAATAAAACATCGATGTTTCCGATACATCGATGTTTTTCCTTCGATGTTTTTTCAACATCGATAGTAAGCGCCGATGTTAACATCGATGTTAAACATCGAAGTTTTACCTTCGATGTACAACCCTAGTTGTGAAATTATCTACAAGGGAATATATTCTGCTGGTGTATATGTGATCTTAATGTTAACAACAATTATGGTTGAATCGTGAATTAACAACGTTCAAATAAATCTATATTGAAGGAACATACAGGGATTTAACAAGTAAAAACAAATATGTGCGATTTCCTGCTTCCTCATTGGTTATACAGAAAATATATATATATACAAAAAATGTTCAGAATTTTATTTTGAATTTAATAAATTCATAAAAAATAAATTTAATACTCATTTACATTAATTATTTAATTTTTTATGTTTATTTTTTTCTACTGAAATTAACAAATTACACTGATAAACACACTATTTGTGACATGGCAATTTTTAGGCGTTACTGATGTATTTTGATACGCTGAAAACAAATCTGAAAACAGAATTATTCAATTATCCATAGGTTTTCTGTAACATGCAAATTTATTTTTATATTGCGTCAATTCACGACATGTATCTGTGGTGACGAATAGAACTGGTTAAGATCAGTTTATTCCTACTTATCAGGTTTTAATGTATGCTTTAAAATAGATTGCGTGTATTAGTAAACTACAGGTATTCCTATCTGTTGTATTTTTTATATCGCGAATTGGTAACTCTTTGAGTTCTAAGTAATTCATATTTTTTCTTTTACTTTGATTTTGCGTAATTTTAAGTATAATGTCTGGGCAATGCGTAAATAATGCCAACACTTTTTGTAATGTATGCAGAGAGTTGACTTTTAAATCGCAAAAACGTAATTTCACCGCGTTTGTGCCAAAAGTTTACTCACTTTATATCGAAGATAAAGTTGGAACCAAAACAAAACATGGGCCCCTCATATATGTTGTAAGACTTGTGCAAGGTTGTTAACAGGTTGGTGGAAAGAAGCAAATCGTAAAATGCGCTTTGGAAATAAAATTGGAGGGAACCAAAAGACCATATTACGGATTGCTATTTTTGCCTCACTAATATAACAGGTATTGGACCAAAGTCTAAACATACTATGCAGTATCCTAAGTTAAAATAAGTTCTTGTTTTTTACCAGTGTTATTAAAAATAGTGTGCCATTATTTACTATAAAGCTCCAAGGTCATGGTATAAAAAAAATATATAGATCAAAATATAGGAAAAAAAAAAAAATAGCTTTAAATTAAAATATTAACTGTAAATGAGTATTATATTTAGTTTTTGTGAATTTGTTATATTTAAAATGAAATTCTGAACAATTTTTATATTTAATTTTTTTCTTGTTAAACTGCTATAGGTATCTGGTCAATTGAACACCCTGTATAAATAATTATGGCCGCAGAAAGTAAATAATATAATATTACCATAACATGCAAATGTACATATCTATATTTTTTCTTTATTTTCTTTCTATATTGAAATACTCTTATTTTCAGGTTATATTTACCTTATTTTTATATTAATATTTAAACAGAGAAATTAAAATTTATAAATGTATCACAATTTTAATGTTTTGAATATATACTTGCAATATATCAGAACATCTTTTGATTCTTCTCGGATTTTCAAAAAAAGGTAACATTTGTGAAACGAAATATTCTGTAAAGGTTTTAGACAAATGAAATTATATTAAATGTTTCTTCAGGTAAATTAAAACGGTCACTCATATCACGCAGTTGCGTTTGTTTAAATCGAATTGATCTCCTAAATGGCATTTGTATACATTTTTTATTCACCTATATTAATTTTTCACTTATCTATCTCTTCTTGTTCAATTTGTTCTAGTAATAATTGGTTTCAAATAAATAGACCTGCCATGATTATTTCCAAAAATGGATTTTTTTCTGGCTATATGACGTTAAGAGGTTATAACTACAGTTGATTATAATGTTAACACCATGTATTTAGTTGGAATTCCAAATATAACTTACTGAATTAACCGCTTCGAGGTTAATATTTTAACACCATAAAGTTACAGAATAACAAAATATTGTAAAGCGTGGGTAATTTTTTTTACAATTCGATCTTGAGGTTCATTTTTAACTTTTTAAGATACAGAATAAACCCGATTACGACGCAGTAGAGACTCATTCTCCAAATGGTAGGGTTAATTTTTTAAAATCTGTAATTAAAAAGATACGTTAATCCAAAGTATGGTGCTCGCGTTCTTTCCGCACTGGCAACCAGTCGTTAGACACCAGGTGGTCAAAAAATCTATTTTAGGGTGATAAGAACAAGCAGCCAAAGCGACGTCTAATTCTTCGTCAGTGTGGCAGCATTAAAATGGATTTCGAGGAACTCGCTGTTGTGTTATTCTTGTATAATCGAGAAGAAGAAGAAGAAGAAGATTTATTGTGTGCACCCTTTATTATAAGATCTCCGTAAAATAGAAATGTTTACTTTGCTTATTAATGACGCTTATTAATAACAATTAATTGATGTTGGAGCTAACGTGAAGTTTAGGATAAGGTAAACTTAAAGAGTTTCTTTACTTCACAAATTATTTTATTGTCACTAGACGTACATTTCGGCTACAAAATAGCCATCTTTAGTAGCTGAATAAAACCAAATCGTTTTATTTATTTTTTTATTTATTTTATTTATTTATTTATTTAAATTTTGGCCACACATCAGGCAGCTAGACCAATTACAGTGAGGCACTAATAGTTTTTAAAATATTTACATACAGTAATATGAGACTTACACATACAGATATATTAAGAAATAATAGTGACATGAGCACACATTCAACAATATATACAAGTTTACACATAAAACATACTATGCAAGGAGAGAATTTATAAAACTTTTAAATGACTGAAGATTGGTTGAAAATATATCAGGAAAGTTATCCTGACCAGACAAATTATTGAAGGCGGAGCACAACCCTATAGTCCTCAATAGTTCTTATACAAAATTAATAATCGGAAATAAAATTAATAACAATCTATATATCAAAATTTGCAGCGAATCTTTATCTATTTAATAGGATATTTTTAATTGTAGAAAAAACTGTTAGGTAGTTGTAAATAAGCAAATTGCATTAAAGACGCCATCTTGTAAACCAATCCACGCATATTTGCGTACGATGCGGCAAATTGTACCTAAAGCTTCATTCTACAAATATGATTGTAGCTATTTTGTTGTATTGTGAAAATTACTTAAAGTTATTGTACTTGGTAATCTATTTTTGCCGCCCTCTTGAATATGCCGCAGTTTTCAAAATTGGTGTTACGAGTAAAAATGATTTATTTTTTGTGAAGAATACGTGTACCAAGTGGCATTCTATTATCTTTAAGTATAATATATTTCGACGAAGGCTCTAAACTATAAGTATCAAGTCGAAAAAAAAAATTGACGTATTATTTGAACATTTCTACACAAAACTACTATATAAATATAAAAGTTATTCGAAACCCACAAATAGATTTAAAAAACTACAGAGCAATATCTCTGATGTCTATTTTTAAGTTAGTGAGCGGTAATATTTTTTCTATAAATGTTTCTACAATTAAAACTATCATATTAGATATATACAAAGTCGGTGCATAATTTGATGTATAGGTTGATACTAATTTTATTTCAGATTGTTAGTTTTGTATAAGAAACTAGTAACCTCCAGGGGTTATACGCAGCCTTAATGCAGAAGAAATACGATTGATGCTGAATTGGTTCGATTAAAATTTATTGTTAAAAGTTCATTTGTGCGAGTGTTGTATGTTGAAATTCGGAACGAAAAAAGATTTAAAAAGGCAGGTTTTATATATATATATATAAACTTTATGCAAGAAGAAAATAATATCCTTACCACTAGCCACTGAAATTAATGAAAAAAAGAAGATATCTCAAATTTTTTGTCGAAAAGATTTTTTTTTTTTTTCTAACATTATTATTATATATTGTATTATATTGTACATTCTCTCTATAAATTTTACTCTCACATTTTTTGTAAAAATTTTCATAAAAAAACCTTAATTATTGAATTTCAAATTCCCGTTGTTTTGGGAATTTACAGTTTTCGTTCTTACCGACCTACCATATTGCCTTGCGTAGCGTCTAATTTTCTAAGTTACAAAATGGCCGTTTTGACTTAACTACAGTTTTAACAATGTTTTAAGTGGTTTACTTAAACTTTTATATAAATTCATAATTTAGTAATACAATTGTGAAAGTACCATGAAGTTACAAACTCAAACTGTTTTTTCATCTTTGCGATATGCTTAAATATTTTGGTAAGCTATTATGTTTGAAATTGTAATAATGGGCTTACAAGTCATCTTGGTTTTAGATATCCTTGAACAAAGTTTATGAAGAATAAACGAAATATTGGATCGATTATGAAATAATTGCATAACTCCATCGCCTTCTTCTTTATATATATATATATATATATATATATATATATATTCTTCTATTTTCCAGGGAAACAAATTTCAAGTCAAAATCGGTAAATTCATATTGTAAATAATTTTTAAATCTATTTTGAATTTTTTCAATGCGTTTTATGTAAATAGAGTATTGTGGGGACCAACATACAGTCGCAAATTCCAACTGACTTCGAACAAGTGTAAAGTATAATGTTACTAATGTTTTAGGATTCTTGAAATCTCTTCCGGTTCTAAATATAAATCCTAACATTTTATATGATTTAGTGATTATGTTATTGCTGTGAATATCATATATTAATTTGGAATCTAAAGTGACTGCAAGGTCTTTAACTGGTGAGACATTACCAATGAAACTTCTTTCAAATTGTAATTATATTCAACTATATATCGATTTCGAATAAAAGAAATTTTGAAGCATTATTTTATATTTAGTTTTAGTTTATTTGCAACTATATATTCATAAAATCTATCGATTTCTTCTTGTATTGTTTTGAAATCTTCAGTAAAGGATACTTTTTGATATATTTTCAAATTGTCTGCATACGTTATAAATTTTAAATGCAGAAAACAATTTTTAATATCATTTATGAAAATATTAAATAAATGAGAACTTATATGTGAACCCTGTGGTACACCTGAAGTTACGGCACAATATTCTGAAGTAAAACCGTTCACAACTAAGCATTGAGATCTGTTAGTGAGGAAGGACTGAAATTATTTCAATAAATTACCATGAACACCGATCATATTAAGTTTGCTTAGAAAAATAGCATGATCAATTATGTCAAAGGCTTTACTAAAATGAATGTAGATAGCGTCTACTTGAATTCTTTTGTCCATCTAATTCAATATGAAATCAGTGTACAAAATCAAATTCATGTCTACGGACTTTCCCTGAAAGAACCCATGTTGTTCTAAAATAATATCCGATTTAACAAAATTAATCAAATATTTGTAAACCAGTTTTCCAAAATTTTTATCGAAAATACACAATTTTGAAATGGGTCGATAGTTCTCGACCAGATTCTTGTTACCATTTTTATAAATGGAGGACACATGTGCCTTTTTCCACATGGTCGGAAAGAAAAATTTTGAAATGGATTTATTAAATATACGTTTATTTATTAAATATACGTTTTATTCAGTGAAGTAAACCTCTTAATATTTAGTTTCAAGGACGTAAAATGATTTTAAAATCAATTTTTGGTTTTGACCCGATTATGGCAAAACATTGCTCGGTTGACTTCTTTCACTTACTAAATACCAACAAAACCCAGAAACGTATGAAATTATTGTTATATTAAACCGTATTTTATAAATCATTTATCATTGACTGTTTCTTTTCCGAATCATAATAATAGTGTTAAAAAATACAATCTTTTTTTAATCAATATTAATAATGAACTGCTTTCCTAGCTTTAGACTAAGCTAGGAAATCCTAGCCTTTCAGTGATAAAGTTCATTGTATGTCAAATTTTACCAATATCTTTTATGGTAAAGCAATCCTTAGATAACGAAGGTTCATATCAGCGTTCATGGAATTTCTTCTGTAAAAAGTTTGAAATCCACTGCTTCAAACAAAGACATTGTGAAAGATAATGATTAAATTTTCTTGCATTATGCTATGACGTGGGAATCAGACAACGTGATAGTTTTAATTAGATTGTTAATATGCTTGAAATAATTAACTTTTTCTGCTTGTGTCAGTATCTCATGCCATTAAATGCTTTAACAAAGTAAACTACTATTTTGCATTAAATTACTTCATAAAATTAAATTTGTCGACCGACCTGACGTGACTATTATTTCAACAGGAAAGACTGGGGTTTGAATCCCAATCAGAATACATAGTTTTCTAAAAGCAATGAGTGAAAATTTGAATTTCAAATTAAAATGAAATTGTAAAATATGAATTTATTTTATTATCTGTTCTGTTAGTTGATTATGTAAAATAGTTTAAAGTTATAATAAGGTACTATTGAAACAAAGTACAGAAAAATCAAAAAGTTCTGCGGTACTCAAACGTTTCGAGTTATTGTGTAACGTTTTAAAAGAAATTTTTTATTTTATAAACAAATTTAAAACTACGCTAATGTACAGCAGACTACTTCATAAAATAAGACAATATCGCATACATTTCGGTAACCATGATTACACAATAATATACAAATAACAAACAGTCATTTTGTTGATTCGTGAAAATTATTTGTAAGTGGACGCACCTTCGTTCTCAGCAGAATAATATAAATATACTGTGAAGAGTATTGAGTATTTTACAGACTTTCGTAGGGATTTTTTGAGAACGCAAAGGTGAAAAAGGACAAGGAGTTCCTACGATTTATTCGGATATAAATTGCCACAATACAAATTCACTTTACTGAGAGCCGCATTACATCTTAAGGTAAATATCAAAACAATTGTGTTGTATTGCTTGTATATTTTTGTATAATTGTATGCGGCGTTTAAAACGCAAACATTTATCGAAATTTAATGGATATGATCTTATTTTAGGCTCTCCTTCCCATTCGTTCTTCTTTTCACTCACTCTCTCTTTCTCTCTCTCTCCCTCTTGGTGCGCCGCAGGTACTGTTCATAGCCAGCTTACGGCATTGGCGTACTGTTTTCGATAATTTGGGGCCGGACGTACCAAGCGTCGGAAGAAGATTGGAGAATAGAAACATTAGAAAACTCCAGATAAGCCATTTAAAAAAATTATTTGTGTTATTGTTTATATATTATCTTGTTTATTTTGAATATTAGTTATATATTTTTTTTGACTTTAGACTTTATTCAGAATGTGTAGAAATTCCGTGGCGCTGGTCGACAAAACCGGGAAAATTTTGTAATCTAGTGCATTCTGATAAAATCGTTTAGACCAAATTTACCTTTAATTAAGATTTTTATAATTTATTTGTTATCTATATGATATTATTATTCTAAATTTGTTTTTGGTATTTATATATATTTTTTACTTTTCGATTGGCAATCTAAATAAATTTTATTGTTTTGTTATTTACTATATTCAGTGTTTGTTATTGTCTTTATCTTATATCCCAAATACCTCATTTTAGGTTAGGTTTTGCTTAGCGACACTGATTTAGTCAGTCTTCATTAAAATCTAGTCTGTGCGTGGGATCTATTGGTCGGTCTCAATTATTTTATTTCAGACCAATTGGCGCTCTTTATCTATATATTTTTTATATACTGTTATTTCGATTTTGAGCCTCACGATCGTCTCGGCTGTTTAAATGGTAAATTGGTAAATTATAGGTCACAATTGCACTTTAATAGACTGTTTATGTTTTATATCCAATGGGTAAAAATGTTTTTGATTTATTTGTAATATATAAAATGCAATTAAATTATCATTATAATATTTATTTAGAATTCTTGCTTCAAATAAAGATATATAGGCTATTCCAAAGGTTTAAGCGAAACTAACTTGAATTTGAGTTTTTGTAAGTTGTCATGAGCACGGTTTTTAAGGTTCGAAGTGTTTTATTAAACAAAATTATCGAAAGCCTCACTTAATAGGTAAAAGTCACTAGAATTCAAAATTATATTCCACTTAAAACAAAGAAACAAGCTATAGGTTTTGGAAGCAGCAAAATCAACCATCCATTTTAACTGATATAAGACACAAGTTGCTGACACAAGGGCCGGTCCTTGTGGAGGGGAAACGCGTGCCACGCACGTGAGCGGTTGTTTTAGGGGGCCGAACAAAAGCAGGTTTCAGGTAGTTTTTACGGTTGTTATGTACAAAAATCGAAAAACGATAATACTGTATCAAAATAATTAAAAGAAGAATTAAATTATTCCTAAAAACCCATAGTAACTTTTTTGTCTCTTGTAATTTATTGAAAAATAAAAAGATCGAGTCGTGCTGCATGGGGCTTTTAGGTCCGCTTTTGTTTTTCAAAATTATCATTGACTGTCTTCAAAAGAAAAAAGTCGTGGTCAAGTTTGCTCAGGTGCGGTAAAAAGTGAGTCTGCACGTGAGTGGCTAAGTACCCTGGCACTGAATAAGAGTGACATAATCTAGCGTGCAGTTAAATGATCTTCCGGATTTCATGTCCAGTAGTTTTTTTTGACGACTTTAGTGGTCGACAAAATATCAGTTTTTGTTAAATTTCGTCGTTTTCTTTTTAACCTTAGTAACTCGAATCGGATTCTCTTAAGTGTAGACTTGACCATTAACCCATAAAACGTTGTTATCATTCGAAAAGATTCATTGTGAAAGTTTTTTGTTTAATTTTGTCACAATTTTAATAATTTTTCCGATGCACAAGAATAACATGTTAACTTCAATGCCTGGCAGGGAACTAATAATGTGATGTGATTAAGAATTTTATAATTTAGGTTGTTCAAAGTCCCAACCCAATTTCGGTCTAGACAATGTGGTTCGATCTTATTAAAAACCCATTCTTGTTGTTTAAAAGCACGCCCGAAAATGTCGTCAAATCCGTACTTATATATTGTCATCGATTGGTAAATTAAAATGATTTTAAAATGGATATAAAATTAGAATAAATGATAGTCGATGGAGAAAACGCACTACTAAGTGTAGGCGTAGACCTAGTAGACGTAATCCCAGACGAACCAGTATAAGATGATAAACGACATTGTAAAAATTTCCATTGCAGACTTCATTTCAGCTATACATTGCAGGAAAGCTGTAGCCCAAACTAATGACAGCAGTGAATAATGCAAGAGAGTTGTATGTACTTTATTGAATCAAATAACGCTGATGATGATAATATGCAGTGTCTCGAATGGTAGCTTCTACTCGGCTTTATCATGTTAATCTACTTCTGCTAGTCCTCGGTCCTTTATGGTATCGAGTACTTTTGATGCAACATTTTCTGCCATGTGGGATTCAGACTGAAACATGTACCGGCAAATTGGGAAGTAGCAGAAGTAATTATGTTGCCAAAACCTAGTAAACCTCCACACGATGTCAAATCATATAGGCCAATTTCTCTTTTGCCTACAATATCAAAGTTGTTCAAAAAATTATTACTTAAAAGACTAAAACCAATCATTCAGAATGCAAAACTGATTCCTGACCATCAATTTGGATTCAGACCTAAGCACTCAACGATAGATCAAGTACATCGTATTACTGACTTAATAGAAAAAGCACTTGAAGAAAAGAATGTCTGTTCGGCCCTATTTATAAATGTCGCACAAGCCTTCGATAAAGTATGGCACGAAGGATTCATCTGCAAACTTAAGAAAATGTTGCCTTTCCAATATGTGGAAATTTTAAATTCCTACATTTCTAATAGAGTTTCTAGAATAAAACAAGAATAGGCCTTTTTAGAACTGAAAGAAATCCAAGCAGGAGTGCTACAAGGGAGTGTCCTTGGACCTGTCCTGTATGTACTCTACGCCAGTGATATTCCAAAAGTGAATCAGGTGATATTAGCTACATTCGCGGATGATACAGCATTATTAGCAACAGGTAAAACAGATATAAACTCCACCAAAAAACTACAAACAGCTAGTGATATCATTTATGAATGGACCAAAAAGTGGAAAATTAAATTAAATGAAATAAAATACGTTCATATCAATTTTACAAATAAAAGACTGAGAAACTCTCCAGCAATAACAATTAATGAAGCCATTGTCCCATACGCAAACACTGCAAAATATCTTGGTTTGATTCTGGATGCCAAATTGAAGTGGAAAGAACATATTAAGAAGAAAGATAAGGAGTTTAAAATTAAAATCTCACAATACAGATGGCTTATATATAAATATTCAAAACTGTCATTATATAACAAAATTTTGATGTACAAACAAATTATTAGACCAGCATGGCTGCATGGAATACAACTTTGGGATTGTGCAAAAATTAGAAATATACGTAAGATACAAACTGTCCAAAATAAGGTGTTACATGAAATGGCTAACGCTCCTTGGTTTGTCAGAAATGCCGACCTTCATCGAGATTTGGGCATATTAACTGTTGAAGAAGAAATCAAAAGGTTTGCAAAGAAGTACGAAGACACCTTGTTTGGTGGTTTGTGTAAAAACAGAGCATTGTGCAAGTATCAGTGTATATATTCCCTTAGGGATACAAAGACAACTAAAATACGTCACTAGACTGATCTTAGCTATATAACCTATATTTAAGATTTAACAGATATAAACTAATGTTCTTTTAGTGTTCAAACACATGGTGTTTATTAAATAATAAAAACAAAATGTGGGATATTACTCTCATACTTAATAACTGTGAATAAAAAACACGGGCAGGAGGATATTGTCTAAAATCACAATTCTATTGTCCGATCAAAACCACCCTTCTAAGAGCTACATTATGAGCTTCCTATTGGTGGATGTAAACACGTGTTTTTACAGTGAAAGAGTGTGTCAGATATTTTAAAATGGTTGGTTGTAAAGTTTGTGACCGTTCAAATTTCCCCCGCTACCAAGAGCTCTCTAGTTCCCTACAAGGTCACGGTCAGGCTCCTTCCTGTGTCTTTATATTGATTCACGAAAATATATTCATCGAAAATCAATTCATCGAAAATCAATTCATCGAAAATCAATTCATCGAATGATCAATTCATCGAATGATCAGATCATCGAAAAAAATATTTTGTAAATATTTGAGAGGAATGCCGAGGGGATCGGAAAGCCAAAAAAGCAGTGGTCAATAAAAGTTGACAGACTGCACTTATTAAATAACTATCATACTTGGTCTATTAATAATTTTTAAATTTTCCATTCAGAAAATACGCCAGGTAAAAGATACCTGTTGGATTATTTTGAAATCGAACAGGGCTCCTTAGATCAGAAAAACCCGGTTAATGGGATCATAAATGTACTTAATACACCTATTCTTAAAGGATTATAAAAATGGTATTTCCCCATCTGTTAAGTCTTAAGGATTTGTGTTATGTACATAGTTTTACTATTAATATTTACTATACCACACATGATTTGTTCAATGTACGGTGATTCTAAACAGGTGGCATTGTTATGTTAGTGTGAGTTTGTTTTGTCATTAAACTAGATGATGGGTAGCTCGCTTCGCTCGGCTTCTTCTAACCAAACCCTTACTAACCTAACCTAACCTAAGATAGTGTTTTGACATTAAAATAGAAGATGGGTAGTTCGCTTCGCTCGGCTTCTTCTAACAAAACCCTTACTAACCTAACCTAACCTAAAATAGTGCTTTGTCCTTAAACTAGAAGATGGGTAACTCGCTCTGCTCGGTTTTAGACTTAACCTAATTACCTTGTTTTTAGGCGCATAGTACTTTATTTTCCCCCATATTAGCCCAATTAAAATGCGTATCATTATGTATGAATTTATAAAAATTATTTGCGTGCAATTGCCCATAACCTGTCTTATTAAACCTTAAAAACAAAACATTTATTTCTTTTATTATATAAGTTTTCTTATTATATTTCTTTATTTATATTCAAACACTATGTCACTTTATTTACCTTTTTTTAAACCATATAAAAAAATTTACACAATTATTTCTTAGTCTGTCTACTTTTATTGACCACTGCTCTTTTGGCTTTCCGATTCCCTCGGCATTCCTCTCAAATATTTACAAAATATTTTTATTTTGATGAATTGATCATTCGATGAATTGATCATTCGATGAATTGATTTTCGATGAATTGATTTTCGATGAATTGATTTTCGTTGAATTGATTTTCGATGAATTGATTTTCGATGAACTCGTCGGTTACCCTTTATATTCAATGCTGTAATATCTTCTTGGGCCTGAGCGCCATTTATACCTAGCATGTGGCCGTACCATCACAGTTTGCATGCAACTGAATCGATAAAATCTATGTCTATTCCCATTATTGATCTAATTCCCGTGTTCCTTTCCATTTAGTATAATACTTCATATACGTAATTAATAATAAATCACAACTGCTTCTCCAAAACTTATTATCTACAGATCTATTAGTTCTGATAAATTAAAAATTGCTTACCTGTGCTGAGACCATTCCTTCTTTTAACCTTTTTAAGTCTGTGTGTGACCATGAACTTCTCGCCCATGGTTCTTGATCTCTGAGATCTGAATCGAATCGAAATACTTCTAAGCGATTTTTTACAAATTTTCGAATATTCCAAGGTAGATCGTTGTGCCTAAAATAAAATATCATATTATAAATTTATACACATCTATAACAAGAGAAGAATTCAAAAAAATACGTGCAGTCAAATTCTAACATTTCGCTTTATATAAAATTGATTTTATTATGCAAAATAGGGAACATGAAGAAGAAATTTAAAATTCTTTTGTTGAAAATTTCGAAATAAACACATCAAATGTCATCTGAAAGTCATTTAAAAATCTTTAACATGGATAAGATGGAATCACAAAAATATACTTTCAGGAAAATATATTGGTAGACCGCTTTCGAATTAAATTATAATAAGAACTAGTGTTGTCGCAATAATTGCGGCCTGCGAGGCCTGAAGGACAGATATAAATAATGATGGTTTTTCATAATACAACAGAAATATAAATTCGAATTAATTATTCGGTATGTAGAAATTTTCAACGTATCAATCAATATTAGAATGATCACAATATTTGTGTGTTGAAATTTAATGTGTAATATTATGTACTTAAGGCTGCATATAACACCCGGAGGTTACTAGTTTCTTATACAAAACTAACAATCTGAAATAAAATTAGTATCAACCTATACATCAAATTTTACACCGAATTTGTATCTATCTAATATGATAGTTTTAATTGTAGAAACATTTATTGTAAAAATATTATCGCTCAATAACTTAAAAATAGACATCAACGATATTGTTCTGTAATTTTTTAAATCTATTTGTGGGTTTCGAATAACTTTTATATTTATATAGTTTTGTGTAGATATGTTCAAATAATACGTCCATTTTTTTTTCGACTTGATAACTTATAGTTTAGAGCCTTCGTCGAAAAATATTATACTTAAAGATAATAAAATGCCACTTGGTACACGTATACTTCACGAAAAATAAATCATTTTTTTCGTAACACCAATTTTGAAAACCACGGCAGATTCAAGAGGGCGGCAAAAATAGATTACCAAGTACAATAACTATAAGTAATTTTCACAATACAACAAAATAGCTAAAATCATATTTGTAGAATGAAGCTTTAGGTATAATTTGCCGCATCGTACGCAAATATGCGTTGATTGGTTTACAAAATGGCGTCTATAATGTAATTTCCTAATTTACAACTACCTAACAGTTTTTTCTACAATTACAAATATCCTATTAGATAGATAAAAATTCGCTGCAAATTTTGATATATAGATTGTTATTAATTTTATTTCCGATTATTAGTTTTGTATAAGAAACTATTCAGGACTATAGGGTTGTGCGCCGCCTTAAGCCTATTTCTTTGGCTTAGGCGAATTAGATTTTCAATTCTAGTTACTTTTACCGATTAAGTGAGGCTTTTGATAATTTTGTTTAGCAAAAGCCTACTTCAAAACATAAAAGAAGAGCTCATGATAACTTACAAAAATGAAAATTCCAGTTAGTTCTGCCTAAACGTTTGGAATAGCCTATATATTTTTGTACGTAAAAGTAAAATACTAAAATACCAACCCATCCTCGACTGAGAAACACAGATATAGTTTATGTTACCCAGAATGTTTTATGTTATATACCACTGAAATAATTTTACAAATCAGTTCATTAATTTTCTTACGTGGCACAACAGAGGTTCGCGCCCTTACAGTTTAGAAATACTGATATGGCCTACACATGCGTTTCCCAACCTTTTTTCATTGCGGACTGGCAAGCGACCTAGAAAAAATTCGCGGACCGGCAAGTTTAGAAAGTCATGTGTATCGCAAAAGTTTTATATTTTTTATTGCACTGATTACAAACACAAAAAAAACGACAAATAAAAAATCAAATATAATTAGTGCAAAGAGAAACAAATTGTTATTTAAGCAATTAACAGATTAAGGACCGAGATTTTCATCTCAAAATTTAGTGGTTTATAACTTATAAGAGGCGAATAGTAAAATGAAAATTTTTTAGTGAATAAATTTATTGCGAGGTGGATATCTCGGCTCTGAATAAAAATAAAATATGTATCGTTTATGGTGGAAAGTATATATTATTGTATTTTATAAATAAACATTATTTTGGTTTTATAAACTTGCATAAAATTAATTCTGCAGAAGGGCAAAAAATTTCGCGGACCGGCAAAAAATCTCGCGGTTGGGAAACACTGGGCTATACTATTCATGCTGGTCTAAGATATCCACTTTAATCATTTTTCAAATCTGTTCATTAGTTTACTTTTGTGGCACACCAGGGGATCGCGCCTCCCCGGTTGAGTAACACTGATGTAGTCTGTAACACTCAGAAAGGTCTAAGCTATAAACGAATGAAAGAATTTTTCAAATCGGTTCGATAGATTTCGGAGTTTGCCACGAAAATACAAACAAATTAGATGTTTTATATTATAACAAGAAATAATAAAAATATAAGAAAATAATTGAGATATTTCAAGTTTAAATACAGGTAACGACACCATAGTACCCCAAGTATTAATTTTAGTAAAAACTGCACTGCCGAACAGAAAATAATCGTTTTTTTATTTTAACCAATTTAATTATATATATATTTTTGAGGTAAAATAAATAATAATTGAGATATTTAAAGATTTTAGTCTAGGTTATCCCCTCGTAACTATAAGAAGACAAAAATATTTGTTTTCTTATTTGAAATAACAGCATGTCACTGGCTACCCCCGCACAGAACGTTTCTCCTATCAGTGGTCTTGTAGTATATATGAAGAGTTCCGAATATGCACGATAGGTAGGTACATGAAAAATAACAGATAGAGAACTTTATTATATAAGATAGTAATGCTAATGTTTATCAAGTTTCACTATGTGTCACTAACGAGGGGTCGTCAGACAGCTTATCAGAGCATAGAGAACAATTTTTGAAGAGGATTTATTTAGATAAGTCCGTCTCATATCCGAGAAATAGCACCATCGCACTAAAATCACTGACTCTCTCACATCTGACATATTTTAAAGGCATGCGTGTCAAATTGTAAACAGATTCGACGGTTAGTATGTGATTTTAGCCGATCAACTCGTGTTATTGTTCACAAAATGAATAAAACGAGTCCATGTATTGATAAAACATTACTTTTTAAGAGAGAGAGAGAGAAAAAAAAAAAAAAAAAAACGGCGGGGAAACTAAATCCCGGCTCGATAAATATTATGGCAAGTCTGCACATTGGCTTACAATTATTAAGAAGTGGATTGCTTTCGTTGAAGACGAATGATTATATGTGACGCTGAACGTTCTAGAGGACTTGCTGAGGTCACTACGTCAAAAATTATTGAAAACATTTCAAGATTAAGGATAGAAGACTAAAAGTGTGTGATATTTTTAAGGCTGTTGGCATCTCATCAGAGCGAGTACATAATGTTTTGCATAAAATTTGGTTAGCTGTCGGCAAAGTGGGTTTCGCGTTTGCTATCAATCGATCAAAAACATGAACGAGTGAATAGGTTCGAAGCACAATTTGGAGTTGTTTCAAAGATATTCAGATTACGTAATTTTTACGTCGTTTCGTAACAGTCGGTGTAACATGGATATATCACTACCAGTCAGAAATGAAAGAACAGTTAAAACAGTGGGTTGATTCATCTGAACCTACTTTTCATTCTACAGTAAAATCATCTACTTAATTTTGGGGGGGCAGGTGCAAAATTTTAAATGCACTGGTGTGTAATATTTGCATCGTTTGAGAGCAAATATTTAAGCAAATAACTTTTATATAGAACTTCTTTTTTAAATTATGTATATTTTATTAAAATGATTTCAAATAGTGAACATAGCGAATGCTTTCAATTTTATCTTATAGATTTGAAACGTAGACATGAATTGGGATGAAAATATGACCTAGTTACTCGTTAATTATAAGAAAAACAGATGAATATCTATATATGTATATATATCTATCTATAGTTATGTAACTATCAAGAGGGAACACGATTTTTCTCGAAAACGCTATGAATCTGCAAGGGAATCGACTGGTAGTATTGAAATTTTCTGGAACAAACCGAAAGTACAGGATATCAAGAACAATTTTGATTTTATAAATGGGAACGTATGTCGTGTTGAATATCTTTGGAAAGAGCTTTTGAAAAGAAACAACTTTTTTATAAACTTTTCTTAATATCTATTACCTTTTGCGAAAAAATTTATTCTCTATAAGGACTTGAAATTAAAGTATTTTTATTACAATTAACAAGTATTCAAAGTGCCTTCCATTTTGATTTAATTAGTTCCTAATCTTTACTTTTGAGCTATTTGCAATATAATAAAAATTAAAATCATTCAAAATATTTTACTTTCAAATTTTATTTTCCAGTAGTAACTATTTTACGACTTAGAAGTGAAATATTTTTTATATGTTTTACTATGATCCGAGCTACAGATGGCTCAAAACCAAGGATGTGAAGGCGTCAGAAACGATAAACAGCATAGAAATGCCAACTTAACGTAAAATAAAATTCAAGGCCTATTAGACAACTTCTTTTTAATTATATTGTACAATAAACACTAAAAACAACGGAGAGATGGATGGATCAAAAAGCGTATTGAATTTATTGCTTCCAATTACTGCTGTGTTATTCATTACTTTACGAGTATGCCTATATATAATGTATTAACGACAAAAAAAAAAAAATATTTCGAGAAACATGACGAGCAAAAAAAAGTATTTTTAAAATCCTGACAAGCAAAAAAAAAAGGAATTACAAGAAACCTATTGAGCAAAAAACAAAGGAATCTCTAGAAACCTTTTGATCAATTAAAAAATGATTTCGAGAAATTTTATGTGAAAAAAGAAATTTTCTGCAAATATCAAGAGCCATACAAATAACCATACAAAGAAGATATACAAAGAGCCAGATATGGCTAAAGAGCTATGTTGCCGACCCCTGGACTAGTGAGTCCACAACCCACCAACATTATTTTGTTCAACTTTGCGTCGCAACCCAGTGTTTGGGTACTACTGGTTTGGTCAAATAATTTTGAAGAAATAGTAGCAATTAAAATGTAACAACATTTGATAGTTACATTGTTTCCATATTCCAATATATCAAAGTAATGTTAGATATATGCCGAAGTGCTTTTGAGTTAATGTAAATTCTTTAGTAAGTTATTATTTTTTATTTGTCAGGTTCAGTTGTAAGGAAAACTGTTTTAAAAATAAAATATAATATTTGAAAACAAGTGAGACACATTTTCTCATTATTTAACAATAGTATCCTTATTGGTTTTTCATTTAACAGATGTAGTTGCGTTTCACTTCTCCCCCCTCAAATTCTAGAACAGTCTAGTACCATCTGGTACTGAGGCAGGAATGTAATGAAACAAAATTAAATATATGACATTTTTCAAGAAGTTACAATTGCATTTTTGAAAAATATAATGAAAATTAAATTTGTACCAGATTCCAAGAGTAATTTCATTTCTTTCAGTTAAACATCCATCTTAATTATTTGAAGAATTGTGGTCATTTTTACAGCAACACCAACGGTTACAGTAAGCATACACATTCAGTATAAGTTATACATATAAATAGTGATTATCATAATCACAATACAAGGAGTAAATCTAGCTTGAATATTGAGAGGCACCATACTACCTTGTACGAACAAAGTCCTCGTTTTATAGCTGCAAGATTATATAATAAGATCCCTGATAGCATTAAAAGTATAACCAATGTAAAATTATTCAAAAATATGTTTAAGAAATATCTACTAGAACATACGTTCTATTCAATCTCTGAATATTTAAATTACAAAGCTGAATAATGTTAAATTTTGAATTCTGTTAAACAGTAGAATATCTACCTATGTAAACATTATATTGACTTAACCTCTGTATTTCTATGATCACTAATAGGCTCAATAAAATATTATTATTATTATTATTATTATTACACTATAGTGTTTTTGAAGTAGTGTTGTGTAATTGATATATCAATTTTATTATTCACTAACTGGAGTACCCGTGCTTCTTCCGGTTTTTTTAAGGTACATTCTTGCTGTGACATAAATGATAAGTGAGATATTTCAGTTTCAAGTAGAACAAAATAATGTTTTCTTTATTCTAAACTACTTTGTTGTATATATTTTTGATGTAAAGAAAATAATAAGTTATAGGTAGCTATCCTCATAGCTTCCCAAATGTATATCTTATTAAAATTGCATTGGAAAGAAAAAAAAATGTCCTTATATACATTTTAGAAGTAAAGTAAATAATATGTAAAATATTTCAAGATTTTAGTTTTATGGTGTACCCGCCCTAACTCACCAAATATTCAATCGAAAAAGTATATTCAACAAAATGGATTTGTTATCTTATTCTAAATAATATGTTATATACGTTTTTCCGCCTTCCATATCAGCTTTACCGCCTCCATAGAATAAAAATTTTGAGATGCCTTATAGCCTATAGTCGGATTGCTGATAGGTGACTGTTACATGTATGTATCAAGTAGTGCATTCAAGTAGTGCATCTAGTTACCATTTTTCAGCGATTTTAAAAATGTTTTTTGATTTTTGTCTTAACTGTCAGTGTCTGGTAATAAATATTAATTAAAATATGGCTTGCAGCCAATTATTAAATTCGCAAACTTTAATTTTAAATCTGCTGGAATAAACAACAAATTATAATCCAAAATTTACGTATGAGTATAAATTTTTCCTTATTTATAATTATAACCTTAAAATTAATAATTGTTTGTTTGAGTACTGCTGTACATTTATTTTCGCGCTCTAATTAGTAAATATATCTGCGAATCATGACGTTTCTTTCTAATGCTTTGTTTTTTATTCAAATAATTTTGAAGGTTAGTTGTCAACTTGAGTCACTATACGTTACTATGGGTATGCAAATAATTATAATTATATAGACAGAGAAAGCATATAGCATTGAATATCGATACTTGTAGCAACGAACAGTCACTTATCAGCAATCCAAATATATATCCTGATTTTACTATATCCTCATACTTAATTACGTGAAAATATATCCAGCCGATTTTGCGTGAATCTCAGACAGGCAGGCAGGCAGACAGGCAGAGAGACAGATTGTCCCGACGATGTTAGGCATACCATCTTCGAATGCCCAGCATCGGAGGAGGACAGGATGAACCTGCAGGAATCTCTTCGAGGTACAAGCATTGCCAAGAACAACCTTATCTCTTTGATGCTAGGCAGTGATGATTAATAGCTGTGTCAATCTATATTACAAAGACAATGAAGAAGAAGTGAGAATTGAAGAGGATGAAAGGGCTCAAACGATGCAACCCATTACAAAGTCGGAAGATTTAGTTCCTGAATCCCTAATCTCATGAGAGGATGTGGGATGTACGGCAGGACGAATACGGACACCATTCCCAAATGAAAAAAAGGGTGGTCGTGCCGGAGCCACGGGGGCCACTTGTGGGTAGCAAGCTAGCCGATTCACGGTAAGTTCATCGAAATTCAATTCATCGAATATCAATTCATCGAAAATCAATTCATCGAAAATCAATTCATCGAAAATCAATTCATCGAAAACCAATTCATCGAAAATCAATTCATCGAAAATCAATTCATCGAATGATCAATTCATCGAATGATCAATTCACCGAAAAAAAATATTTTGTAAATATTTGAGAGGAATGCCGAGGGGATCGGAAAGCCAAAAAAGCAGTGGTCAATAAAAGTTGACAGACTACACTTATTAAATAACTATCATACTTGGTCTATTAATAATTTTTAAATTTTCCATTCAGAAAATACGCCAGGTAAAAGATACCTGTTGGATTATTTTGAAATTGAACAGGGCTCCTTAGATCAGAAAAACCCGGTTAATGGGATCATAAATGTACGTAATTCACCCATTCTTATAAAATTATAAAAATGGTATTTCCCCATCTGTTAAGTCTTAAGGGTTTTGTGTTATGTACATAGTTTTACTATTCATATTTACTATACCACACATGATTTGTCCAATGTACGGTAATTCTAAACAGGTGGCATTGTTATGTTAGTGTGAGTTTGTTTTGTCATTAAACTAGATGATGGGTAGCTCGCTTCGCTCGGCTTCTTCTAACCAAACCCTTACTAACCTAACCTAACCTAAGATAGTGTTTTGACATTAAACTAGAAGATGGGTAGCTCGCTTCGCTCGGCTTCTTCTAACAAAACCCTTACTAACCTAACCTAACCTAAAATAGTGCTTTGTCCTTAAACTAGAAGATAGGTAACTCGCTCCGCTCGGTTTTAGACTTTAACTAACTAAACCTATCCTAATTACCTTGTTTTTAGGCGCATAGTACTTTATTTTCCCCCATATTAGCCCAATTAAAATGCGTATCATTGTGTATGAATTTATAAAAATTATTTGCGTGCAATTGCCCATAACCTGTCTTATTAAACCTTAAAAACAAAACATTTATTTCTTTTATTATATAAGTTTTCTTATTATATTTCTTTATTTATATTTAAACACTATGTCACTTTATTTACCTTTTTTAAACCGTATAAAAAATTGTACGCAATTTTTTCTTAGTCTGTCTACTCTTATTGACCACTGCTTTTTTGACTTTCCGATCCCCTCGGCATTCCTCTCAAATATTTACAAAATATTTTTTTTTCGATGAATTGATCATTCGATGAATTGATCATTCGATGAATTGATTTTCGATGAATTGATTTTCGATAAATTGATTTTCGATGAATTGATTTTCGATGAACTCGTCGGTTACCCTATATATAATGTATTAACGACAAAAAAAAAATGATTTCGAGAAACATGACGAGCAAAAAAAAAGTATTTTTAAAAACTTGGCAAGAAAAAAAAAGGAATTTCAAGAAACCTATTGAGCAAAAAACAAAGGAATCTCTAGAAACCTTTTGAGCAATTAAAAAAGGATTTCGAGAAATTTTATGTGAAAAAAGAATTTTTCTGCAAATATCAAGAGCCATACAAAGAAGATATACAAAGAGCCAGATATGGCTAAAGAGCCATGTTGCCGACCCCTGGACTAGTGAGTCGACAACCCACCAACATTATTTTGTTACTCAACTTTGCGTCGCAACCCAGTGTTTGGGTACTATTGGTTTGGTCAAATAATTTTGAAGAAATAGTAGCAATTAAAATTTAACGACATTTGATAGTTACATTGTTTCCATATTCCAATATTTCAAAGTAATGTTAGATATATGCCGAAGTGCTTTTGAGTTAATGTAAATTCTTTAGTAAGTTATTATTTTTTATTTGTCAGGTTCAGTTGTAAGGAAAACTGTTTTAAAAATAAAATATAATATTTGAAAACAAGTGAGACACATTTTCTCATTATTTAACAATAGTATCCTTATTGGTTTTTCATTTAACAGATGTAGTTGCGTTTCACTTCTCCCCCCTCAAATTCTAGAACAGTCTAGTACCATCTGGTACTGAGGCAGGAATGTAATGAAACAAAATTAAATATATGACATTTTTCAAGAAGTTACAATTGCATTTTTGAAAAATATAATGAAAATTAAATTTGTACCAGATTCCAAGAGTAATTTCATTTCTTTCAGTTAAACATCCATCTTAATTATTTGAAGAATTGTGGTCATTTTTACAGCAACACCAACGGTTACAGTAGGCATACACACATTCAGTATAATTTATTCACTATATCGATTTTATTATTTACTAACTGGAGTACCCGTGCTTCTTACGGTTTTTTTTAAGGTACATTCTTGCTGTGACGTAAATGATAAGTGAGATATTTCAGTTTCAAGTAGAACAAAATAATGTTTTATTTATTCCAAACTACTTTTTTGTATATATTTTTGATGTAAAAAAATAATAAGTTATAGGTAGCCATCCTCATAGTTCCCCAAATGTATATCTCATTAAAATAGCATTGAAAAGAAAAAAAAAAAATAAATCCTTATATACATTTTAGAAGTAATGTAAATAATATGTAAAATATTTCAAGATTTTAGTTTTAGGGTGTACCTGCCCTAACTCCCCAAATATTCATTCAATCGAAAAAGTATATTCAACAAAATGGATTTGTTTTCTTATTCTAAATAACAAAGGAGATATTTTAAGTTTTTTTACTATCAGCTTTACCGCCTCCATAGAATAAAAATTTTGAGATGCCTTATAGCCTATAGTCGGATTGCTGATAGGTGACTGTTACCTGCATGTATCAAGTAGTGCATTCATATAATAATCTAGTTATTATTTTTCAGCGATTTTAAAAATGTTTTTTGTTTTTTGTCTTAACTGTCAGTGTCTGGTAATAAATATTAATTAAAATATGGCTTGCAGCCAATTATTAAATTCGCAAACTTTAATTTTAAATCTGCTGGAATAAACAACAAATTATAATCCAAAATTTACGTATGAGTATAAATTTTTCCTTATTTATAATTATTACCTTAAAATTAATAATTTCGTTTGTTTGAGTACTGCTGTACATTTATTTTCGTGCTCAAATTAGTAAATATATCTGCGAATCATGCCGTTTCTTTCTAATGCTTTGTTTTTTATTCAAATAATTTTGAAGGTTAGTTGTCAACTTGAGTCACTATACGTTACTATGGGTATGCAAATAATTATAATTATATAGACAGAGAAAGCATATAGCATTGAATATCGATACTTATAGCAACGAACAGTCACTTATCAGCAATCCGACTATATGTTCGAATCCTGATTTTACTATATCCTCATACTTAATTACGTGAAAATATATCCAGCCGATTTTGCGTGAATCTCAGACAGGCAGACAGGCAGAGATACAGATTGTCCCGCCGATGTGAGGCGTACCATATTCGAATGCCCAGCATCGGAGGAGGACAGGATGAACCTGCAGGAATCTCTTCGAGGTACAAGCATTGCAAGAACAACCTTATCTCTTTGATGCTAGGCAGTGATGACTAATAGCTGTGTCAATCTATATTACAAAGACAATGAAGAAGAAGTGAGAATTGAAGAGGATGAAAGGGCTCAAACGATGCAACCCATTACAAAGTCGGAAGATTTAGTTCCTGAATCCCTAATCTCATGAGAGGATGGGGGATGTAAGGCAGGAGGAATACGGATACCATTCCGAAATGAAAAAAAAGGGTGGTCGTGCCGGAGTCACGGGGGCCACTTGTGGGTAGCAAGCTAGCCCTACGTAAACAAAAAGTCAGACAGACTCACAGACAGATGGACGTGTCTTCACAGATCAGCGCGTTTTACTATCGGCAACGTCGCCAATAAAGGAAAAGACAGATTGATTTGGAAAACTCATTATAGAGTATGAAAAAGAACTATTCAAGTTGCCCTGTATTCTAATGTTTGAACGGACTATAGAAAGATATTATCAGACAAAACGTTATTGGGTAAATTGTGAATACATTTTATTTTATAAAGCAGAAATTCAATGCAGTGTGTGGAATGATAGAGTATGGACGTTTATAATCATGAGTAAAGGCTGAAGTCTGTATTAAAACATAAACACAAAACATTAACTAATAGAAAATAGAAAAACAAACTTCAAATTATACAAATTATTTACTTTGGCTATTATTATTACTAGAATGACATGTACTGTCACACAACTTTTTCTGTTATGAAGGAAAGGCAAAGAGAACTCCGAAAAACAAGCAACTTAAAATAAAAGGCATATTTTAAAGTAAATAATACAGTCAAAAAGAAATCATGGTTTTGTAGTAAAAAAATGTCTCGTCAGGCTATTATCGAAATATATCCGCTAAGGTTCAACCATGCTAGCTGCCCCACCCAGCTAAATCGCATTAAATTAATTGAAAATAGTGACTGTGACATGTGTAATACACCGGCTAATCCAAACCACATGATATTATCATGTAAAAAATTCAAATCAGAACAAAATTATCAAATTAAAATTTTAAGCTCTGAGCAGATATCTCCGCCTACCAATGCAAACAGTATATTGAGCCACCAAAACAAAAATTTATTTTTATTTTTATTTATTTTATTGTATATATGCATATATATAAAATCGCTGAGGTGTCTGTCAGATGTTCTTCCAGAGGTTTTTTGCGAACCTCCCGGTGACCAAGAAAGTTGAAATTTGGCATGTGGTGTCCTGGGAACATTCTCAGGATGAGATAAATAAACCTAGATAATTCAAAAAGGGCTATCTTAATGGGACAAAAAATGAAGTTTGTTCGATTGCGTTGAAATTCAATATCTGGGGGTGTTCAAAACTCCTAAACACGACCCCGTTATTAGTTTTCCGAAATTTTGATTAAGCTTAAAATTTCAAAATCTTTTTTACTTTTCTTGGGGTGATTTTTACTGACGAGCACAATCCTGTTTTTAGAGTTTCGTATGACTTTTTGCTGTGAATGTTTTCCAGTGATTTTCAACCAAAGTGTCGCAGCACCCTGCCGTTGGTATATGAAACACCAACTCTGTGGAATTAATTCGGATGTCATACAGAGAAATGAAGCTAGGGCACCTTGCATTTTTATATTTTACATTATAGTGCCGTCATCTAAAAAGGTTTAGAACCACTGGTATATTATATAAAAATTTGAGTGGGGTATCAAATGAAAGCTATTGACACGTAGATTAACAAACAAAATTTAGTTTTTGTTAAAAAATATTTTTGCCCAAAATGTGTTTAAAAATTTTGTCCCGCACTTTATTTCCCAGAAGGGTCGGAAACTGGGACAAGAAAATAAAGTTTGTTTGATTACGTTTAATTTCAATGTCTGGGTGTGTTCTAGACTCCTAACCACGACCCTGTTATCAGTTATCCGAAATTTTTATTGTCTACCGCTTTATTAATGCTAAACACCATTAGGTTTTTATGGTCTCGCACCTATGTCTCCCTGTACCAGTGGTATTCACCAGTGTCGGATTACCTAATAGGCAGAGTAGGCAGCCACCTATGAGACCCGCGTCTCTTAGCGGCACGCGACAATAGATCAAAATAATATTTAATTGATTTGATCTTAATTAATAATCTTGTATACAGTGGAGGATTACTCATTAAGGAAATGAGACACATGCCTAGGCATCCTAAGCTTTAGAAGGCTTTAAGCCCAAATTTCCCTGTAAAAAATTATTTAATTAGGCACATTATCTTCATAATTTTTGTTTTGTCATTAATGCACTTTGCTAAATTTCAAAAGGTAGAGGCGGGCCATATGCCCGTTCATTTTAGGGTTCTGTAAATTAATTAAAGTTTAAAAAATACCACTGCGGGTGTTAATTTAAGGTGGGAGTTTACCTACCCAATGCCATGGGCAGCTCTACATAGCATTTTCACGGGTACGCCGTGCGACGGACGTTAAGGTGAACGGCATAACCAATGGGAAAACTCTTAGAGCAGTCTAAATCTTTTTTTAGAAAAAATGCAGTTTTTAAAGAGGTTTTTCGGTGTGATTGCCAACAAATTAACAGAACTTATATTTTTTTAAAAAAATTATTATTATCATTTTTATCTTGTAATTATTAAATATGAATAACCTAAGTTGCTGTTTAATTTCTATTTAATTTCTGTTTAATTGCTCCATATTAATTTCTGTTTCTGCAATATATGACGTAGATGGCTTGAATATTCGTTTCTGTTTATAATTGTTTTACAGAAATTTATAGTTTCTTTTTTTTTTCATCCGTTTAATTCTTTTGCCTAAGTGGGGATTTACTTAGGATAAATTATTATATTTAAAAAGTTAGTTAATTTTTTTGGCGCACAGCAAAAAAGGCTATTTGCGCCTAATGCAGCCCATTTAAATTACTACTATATTTAAAAAGAAAGCTAGGTAAATGACTTATAAATAAATACCACCACTGTTCTAATATTGTACCGAGAGTTTCTTTCTAATTTTCCCTAATATGTATATAAAGCTATAGCCACATACTTCTACAAACAGTAATCTGTAAATTGATAATATTATCAATTATGATATTATTCTATAAAATTGTTAGTTAAATTAAGAAATATTTAATGTAGGATGTCGTTTTCATTAAATAATGCCCATAACTCTATTGTTGAACCTCCGTGGTACCCCTCCGAACTGTTACCAAAATATTGCCGTGATGGGACACACTGGCAAAACTCTCCCTTTCCCCTTTTCCCCTTTGTCAAATTCACAAAACATATTCATTACTTTAAGTTATATTAGATTAGATTAAAAATTATGTAATTAAATCATAGCTGGCAATGGAGAAACTAGAAGCCATTATCATAAAAAAGCCTTTTCAGCTTTACAAGCACATCGATTGGTTTTGCACTGGATTTTTGTGGGCTGACACTGGCATTTTAAAAACTTTTGACCCAAAACATCGAATGCGAAGCGCAAGATTGTCTAAAACAAAATAAAAAATTCTTGGGGAACATCATTAAAATTAAAGTACATTGACAATCCAGGCGTTAAATCACTCCAACTCAACTAATTTTTCAAAATAACAGTTTCTGGGTTAATTTGTTAAATGTTAGTTTTACTAGCAATTATAACACCCTCTATATTTTTGTTTTTCAAACTGATGCTCTTCTAACAAATATCGGAATAGCGACTGTTACGTATTTGCTCGTTTCTATGTCACAGTAAATGTTTCCGCTCCTTTACATCAGTACTTCTGCGACTCTCAATTATATAACTATGTGAATTGTTAAATCTGAAGAGGGATTTATCAGATACACTAAACTCGTACATATCCTCAAATAACAAATTATTCAACTGAGCACTATTTGTTCAATATCGTTTCGTCAGATACTATTTGCCTAGTTACATAGTGTTTAAATTGAAGTAAGTAGTATAAAATTATTTTCCCAGGAAGTAGTTATTTTTCTAAAATGACTATCTGTCTGCGATATACCAGGGCTACCTTTTAAGTTTTTACAAAAACTGTTTTATTGCTTTTCAAAATATTTGCCCTTAAGATTTATACACTTTTGCATGCGTTCAAACCAATTCTGGAACCACTTTTTCCACTCTGAAGTTGGTATCTCAAAAACATGGTTTTCGAAGGCTTCAACAGTTCTTAAGATGATGAAAATCGCTCTCCAGGCATTTTTGTTTGACATTGGGGAACAATAAAAAGTCGTTAGGGGATAAATCAGGTGAATACGGGCAATGAGACATTAATTCTATATTTTTCTCCTTCAAATAATCAATTGATTGATGTACTGTGTGAGACCTTTCATTGTCTGATGAGGAACGATGCGTGGTTTTTGCTTGTTTTCCCTGATTTTGTCGATGATTTCTGGCAAACAAATTGTTGTATACCATTCAGCATTAACTGTTCTCCGATCCTCTAAAGAAATGGTGACAAGTCCAGTACAATCGCAGAAACAAGCAATCACTTTGTGCTTAGTGAACGAACAAGTTTTGTGGGTTTTGGTTCATCTTGGAAGACCCAAACAGTGGATTGTTGCTCAGTTTTCGGTTTATATGAACAAATCCAAGTATCTTCACCTGTAACGATGTTGTATACGGATTTTGTAGTGCCTAGGTTGAATTTTTTTAGCATTCCCTTACACCAATCAACTCGAGCCTTTTATTGAGCTTCGGTCAAATTATGCGGAATCCATAGGGAACAGATCTTTTTCACAGCTAAATGTTCATGCAAAATCGAATATATTGCAATTAACGATATGCCAAAAGATGCCTCTATCTCACGGTAAGTCACATATAGATCTTCTTCAATCATTTTGCGCACAGCATCGATGTTTTTTTGAATCACAACCGATTTTGGTCGACCTTCACGAGATTCATCCCTGACGGGCGCACGACCACGACGAAATTCTGCAAACCAATTGTAAACGGTCTTTTCTGATGGTGTTTCATTACCAAAAGTTGAACGAAGCGAATCTATGCAATGTTGTTGAGTTAGGCGTTTACTAAAATCCCACAAACTTGTTTTCACAAACTTGTTTTTTTAAACGCTCACTGTCAACAAACTACTCGATTCATTTATAAGCTGCCACTGAATTCACAATAACAAATGTCCAATTTTACGAATATACTAACGACACATTTCAATATTGCCATCTAGTGGTCGTTTGTAAAAACATAAAAGGTAACTCTCGTATACATTACATTTTGCAGAAATTTGTCTCTCTAAAAGGATATTTTTCATTGTAAACATAATTGTTATGGAATTATAAAAAAAAAACATGTATTATGGACGGCATTTTCTGAACCAACGACTTTTGCACAAGATGACAAACTGTAGATACAGCTACATTCTACAAATATGTTTGCAACTACTTTGTTCTATTGTAAAAAGTACTTATGGTTATTGTCTTTGATGGTCGATTTTTGCCGTGATCTTGAATCTGCCGTGGTTCATAAATTTGTGCAGTGGGTTTCGATTATAAACGATCATACTGAAAAAAAAAAACAACCTATACATGGAAATTTTCAGCGAATTTTTATTTAATAGAATATTTTTAACTGTCAAAAAACTGTTATGCAATTGTAATTTAACAAATTGCATTATAGGCGCCACCCTGTAAACCCATCGACGCATATTTGCATGCGATACGGCCTAATGATGTAGCTAATAATTCATTCTATAAATATTTTTCTAGATATTCTATTCTATTGTGAAAACTACTTATGATTACTGTCTTTGATAGTATATTTTTGAATCTGCATCTCGAATCTGCAGCGGTTATGAAAATAGGTGCTGCAGGTCAAAATTATTTAATTTTCGTAAAGAATACTTATTCCAAGTGGAATCCCATTATCGTCAAGACGTAGGCTTTAAACTGTAAACAATCATGTTGAAAAAACTGTTAACGCATTATTTACTTGAACTTTTCTACAGAGAAAGAACTATGTAAATATAAAAATTATTTGAAACCCACAATATATTTAAAAAATTACAGAAATTTGTTGTTTGACGGCGCTAGCTCTTAAAATTCGGGGGGCCAGGACATCTTTTAGTTAAATTGGGGGGGGGGGGGTGCAGGAATAATATTTGAAATCAATCGTTTACACATGAAAATACAAGTGATGACCTAAAAAAAAGGTCCTCAGTTCTAAAATACATTTTTCTACAAGCAATTCTGTGGAAGCCAACTGGGCGCCAGAGCTAATTTGGGACGGGGGGGGGGGGCGGACTCCCGATAGCACCACCACTGTTGTCTGATATTTATTATTTAGTTATTGAGTGATAAAAATTTTACAATAATTTTTTCAACATTTAAAAATATCCTATTAGATAGATAAAAATTTAATGTAAAGATTGTTACTAATATTATTCCAGACTGTTAGTATTGTATAACAAAGTTGTCATCTCTAATCTCTACGTAGTGTTCAATTATTAAGCGGTACATTTTTTATTAATTTTGTTTTAAATTAAAAACATTTTAGTATATAGATGTTACTTGTTTATTAAGAATAGTGAAGTACTTGTCGATTACAAGGTGGGCATGTTGAGAGTACAATATTGAATGAAATAAAATAGAATGAAAGAAGTATTTAGTACCAGCGAAAAGGTCAGTTTTTCAAAGAAAATAAGAAGGTTATTCTTGTTTATATAAGGGAAATTGTAAGTCAAGGAGCGGATTGAGTAGTGGACTGAGGTAATTATTTAATAAATAATTTGCGTTCTTCTTCATATAGATTTTTCTTCAAATAAAAAATTGGCCAGGGAGATATTAATAATGTAGATGAGATTTGTTACCTTGGCAGCATAATTGCCAAAGATGGAGGAGCAATGCTGGATATTGTGCAACGTTTGAATAAGGCCAGGCAAGCTTTCGGTATGTTAAATGCTGTCTGGAGATCCAATTATATCTCAAGAAACACCAAGCTGCGTTTGTTCAACACAAATGTGAAATCCGTGCTAGTCTACGGATGTGAGACCTAGAAGATTACCTATGTAATCACTTCCAAATTGAAATCCTTTGTAAACAGATTTGTCCACAGAATCATCCGAGTGTTCTGGCCGGAAAGAATATCTAACGAGAGCTATGGCAACGAACAAACCAAACAGATATCCAGAAGGAAATAAATGGTGCAAGTGGTAATGGCTAGAACATGTCTTGAGGAGAGAGCGGACTAACGTGCCTAGAATGGTTTTGGATTGGAATCCAAAAGGCACACGCAAAATCGAAAGGCCAAAAACAACCTGGAGACGAACAATTATTCAAGAAGCGAGAAATTATGGAAAATCGTGGCTGGAGATTAATCTTGCGGTCAATAAAATACGCTGGAAGAGTTTTCTGGAAGGCCTATGCTCGTCATAGGAGCCAAAGGAATATATATATATGTTATTAGTGTTTCTTTTTTAAATCGTCATGTGGGTGAAATAAATAAATAAATTAAATCATGGAACGTTTCGCATTTATTTCAGTAAATGCATCCTCAGCCTGTAATTACATGGTATTTTAGAGATCGGTATAATACATATACAATATAATAATTTAGTATGAGAATTTAAACTAGAGCCAGATATTGTTGTGACTCCTGCAGCGCAATAAGAAATTGCGTTGGTTAGTTGCCTTGATTAATTTTATTTTTATTGCCTCGTATTTTTGGATGGTCTTGTATTCTTCCTTTAATAATTGTTTGATGGTATCGTATGTTGTGTGGTCCATACTGGAGAATATATTAGTGGTAACTCCCAGTAATATATTAGTGGTAACCACCACTAATATATTCACCAATATGGACCACACAACATACGATACCATCAAACAATTATTAAAGGAAGAATACAAGACCATCCAAAAATACGAGGCAACAAAAATAAAATTAATCAAGGCAACTAACCAACGCAATTTCTTATTGCGTTGCAGGAGTCACAACAATATCTGGCTCTAGTTTAAATTCTCATACTAAATTATTATATTATATATGTATTATACCGATCTCTAAAATACCATGTAATTACAGGCTGAGGATGCATTTACTGAAATAAATGCGAAACGTTCCATGATTTAATTTATTTATTTATTTCACCCACATGACGATTTAAAAAAGAAACACTAATATCATACCGACTCGTCAAGATCAACTACTAATATATATATTTGTATATATATTCCTTCAATATATGTATATATATATATTCATATAGATCGCCTCTAGCAGACCTAAATCTCAATAAACAATAAGTTAAGAAATTTGAATATTTTTGAATACAATCTTCTCCACGTTTCGGAATTATTATATGGAAGTTACTAATTATAGTTACTTATTACCGTGAGTTTAATACGTAGACTGGAGAATTATCCATTATATTGGAAAAAGGGTTAAAAAAAAAAGAAAAAAAAGTAAAATAAAAACTGAAAAAGTAGGACTTCACGTCAGTACTGCAGGGAACATGTAATATGTAACACATTGTCAGGAAAATAAGACCAGCTTGCAAGGTAATGATAACACCTTTAAAAGAGTTTATTTCTTCAAACGCCTAGAGACCATGATCAATCAGGTATATCTGATTCAGCATGAGCTTTGCAAAAATGAAGAAATCGAAGTACTGTACTCAAAGTAATTTATTACAGTGGATAGGTTACGTGATGAGTATGAAAGAGAATTATAAAGATGATCTGGCAAGGAAAATTAAACACGCGGCGAACAGTAGGAACAAGAAGATGAAGATAGATATGAAGATCTAACAAGCATAAATATAGAAAATACCTGGAAAAGCATTTTCTATTTCACAATCGACACTTCCAATTCAGTTTGAGAAAAAGAATTAGTTTATTACTTTCGTTATGTTGATGATATTCTCATATGTTGGCAAGGCTCAGATAGACAATTCGACAACTTCTTCAATTTTTGTGAATTCATACAGTAACCATATCAAATTTACCATGGAAAAAGAAGATAATAACTCTATAAACTTCTTAGATTTAACCATTACGAAAGCGAATAACATTCATGAGTTCAACATGTTTAGGAAACCCACATATACCGATACGGTAATCCACAACTCATCCAATCATCCCATCCAACATAAAACAGCCTTTAATTTCATGATTCACAGATTATTATCTGTTCTTTTCAATAAAACTAATTTTAATAATGAACTAAAATTAATTAAAAATATCTCGAATAATAATGGTTTTAAAATTGGATTTATCGATAAACTACTTAAGCAACTTAAAAACCTCAGCATTAATTTAAGCAAAACTCATGCAAATTTACAATTCATTAACTGTACATCTGATGCACTCGAATCGGGCAAATATTGTCTCAGTACTTTTCTTGACCTAAGCAAAGCCTTTGATTGTATTTCTCACAACATTTTACTAGACAAACTTCCCTTTTATGGTTTTGATGTAAATAGCTGTGCCTTGCTTAAATCCTTTTTATCAAATCGACAGAAGTTTACCCAAATTGGCAGTAACAAATCTACACCCCTTCCTCTTCTTCTCGGCGTTCTCCAAGGCTCAGTACTTGGCCCAATACTATTTCTAATATATATTACTGACTTCTCCTCCTTCATGGATTCTAAATCAATATTCTATGTGGATGAAACAACCATATTGACAACAAACTCTAATTTAAACCGACTTCAATCTGAAAATCTCTCACTAATTGACAGAGCTAATTCCTGGTTCACCAGCAATAAACTATCCTTGAACACTACCAAGTCCCAAAGCTTACTCATAACCACTAAGACACATGACTATGACAATCCCCCATATGTAAGTTTCTTTGGTATACATGTAGATCCTCATTTAAGATGGAACCAACATACAGAGTTTGTGAGCCGTAAATTATGGTCTACCATATATATAATTAGAAACCTAAAACTAGAGGTGAGTATAGATGTGGTTCTAAAAGCTTACTTTTCCCTTTTTCATTCCCAGTTAAGCTATAGTTTATTAATCTGGGGACATTCACCAGCTGTCAAAAGAATTTTTGCCCTACAGCGTAAGGTTGTAAGAATTATTGCTTCTGCTACTTTTCAAGCCGACTATCGAGATCTTTTTGTAAAATTCAATATAATGTCCCTACCTTCCCTTTTCATCATTTACTGCGTACTCCATATTCTCCAAAATCTAAAAAATTTCCCAACCTGCAGTAAAACCCACTACCATAATACTCGATTAAAAAATAATATTCGTGGTAACTTCTTACGCCTTAACAAATTGAGGAACTCCATCAATTATTTTTCAATTGAATTTTTTAACCTTATACCTATGGAAATTGGAGAACTACCACCCAAAAATTTCCACGAAAAAATCAAAGCTGTTCTGACTGTAAATTCCATGTATAGTTTCGATGATTTCGATAACTAGTTTTAAACTTACTATGTAAATGACTGATTAATAACGTTACCATGTAATAGTATTTAGTCAATAAACATTATTATTATTATTGTTATTATTGAAGAAATCTATTCCAGAAATAATAATAAAGAAATTAACAAATACGTAGTCCTGCCATTTCTTGGAGAAATTAGTTATAAATATGTCAATAAACGTTAAAATGTCAATGTCAACAATTAATATGTCAAATTGTCAATGAAATTAAAATTAACAAGGAATTTAAAATAGCTTTTAAAACCGTCAATGACTTCTATGACTTAGGCATACAAAAGCTTGTAGAACGATATGATAAATGTTTACACAAAAATGGAAACTATGTAGAAAAATAGAGAAAGATGTAAGGAATTAAACAAAAAAAGTTTTTTGAATCCGATCTTAGTATACGAATAACCCTCGTACAAAACGAAACTGCAGTCAGCATGTTTAATAAACCAATTTGTAAAACTACACCAAGTGCATCATTTAACCGTTTACCTATCAGTTTGAGGATATCACGAGGGATGTTGTTACAAAGTTCTAGGAATTTTGTTCTGTTAATTAATCGCCAAGCATGGACGGAACATATACGCATGTGAACAAGTTTTGACATGTTTACTGGTGATTAAGAATATTGGCCATTTACTTTGCTTCAGTCGTTTGTTAGATATACTCTTGCAAAGTTATGATAGTTCTGAGGCCATGGAAAACGTAGTTAATTCACAGAGATTAATCATTATTTTTTTAGAGCAGGTAGGGCATTAAGACATTTCAAATAATTCAGGGTTTGTAGAGTGTTTTAGTTGAGTATGCTGAATAGAAAAGTACCATACGAAGTATTGTTGGATCGGCCGATTTTAAAACGGCAGAAGGAGCCTTACTCTATTTTAAGCACTCTACTTTTCGTCATTGTAATAGATGTAGCGATAAAAGAATTTAAAAACATGGTAAAACCGTTCAAAGTTGGTCACTTGTATGAATAAAGTCCAAATATCAGAGTTATGTTACGCTGACGACATAATGCTACCAGAAAACGAAACAAAGTTACAAGAAAACCTAGAAAAGTTCAAAAAGGGGTTCAACGAAGCTAGCATGAAAATAAACAGAAAAATCTAAAACCATGATCATAAGCAGAAACAACTTCAAACATAATTTAAAACTAGAGGCTAAACTGATAGAATATCGGACAAATTCAAATACCTGGGAACTACCTTTTCACAAGATGGAAAGTTCGAGGCTGAAATATTGGAGCGATTAGGTACAGCTGGCAGACCAGTTTAAAGATATCTTTCCTCACTAAAAGAGAAATATCGTAAGAAGCGAAAGTACAAATCTTCAAAAAGTAGCGGTACCAATATTAACATACGACTCGGAGTCACAACCAAGGAAGCAATACGAAGCAGAGCAAGAAGCACTGAAATGAGACTCCTGAGCAAAATTGAAGAGAAACCCCAATTTGACCTAATTAGGAATTCGATATTCAGAAAAAAGCTAGACACGAAACCTATGGAGCAAACCATTGAAGAAGGACAGCTACGGTGGTATGGATATGTGAATAGGATGAATAATGACAGGGAAGCAAAGAGTCATGAAAGCGAGAACATTCAGGAGAAATCGCAGAGAAAGGCCAAGAAAAGCATGGAGCGAAGAACTAAAGAATGTGGTTGAAAAAAGAGGAATAAATAGAAATTACCAACTTTAGCAGAAACTAAAACTCAGCCAGACACCTAACGGTAACAAAGGTTTAAGGATTAAGCAAACTTTTACTTAAAAAAGAAGGAGCCTTAAGACGATGAGCGCAGCGGTTGACCAAACACTGCAGTCAGCAAAGAAAATATTGCTGCTGTAGATGAATAATAGACATGTGTCTATTTGGGATACATCTAATGAGATGGAAATCAGTTCCCGAAAATTTCATGAGAATCTACCTGATTGCTTGGAATTAAATAAAGGAAGACTGTTGTGACCAAATTATTAAAGTTATCGAGAGAACATTTGTCTATATTTTCTCGCTATACAGATGAAATATGGAAATAATTTTTGGAAACGATTAATTGCCAAGATGATGAACCCTAGATATCCTATTTCAATCCAGAAATAAAAGAAATCCAGAGACCAGAACAAAGGCCTCCTAAAATTCGTACGATACCTTCGATTGGTAAAGTGATGAACATAGTATTTCGGTATTGTAAAGGGATAATTCTTGTGGATTATGTTCCTAAAGGTCTTATGTTTACAATGTTAATACTTAGGTTACAAAGTCTGGTCAAGGAGTAGTCAGAAAATTTGTACGCTTGATCCTTGTGGTTGCATGATAATGCAAGACCGCATACTGCTCGTCTAACAAATGAAGTTTGAAGGCATATTTACAATGGGGAAATACTACCACACCCTCCTAAATAGTAAGTTTTAGCACCAAGTGATTACCGTCTATTCGAAGAAATAAAAAAAGAAATAATTTTCAAACTCTTAACGAAGTGAAAAGAGATGATGCATGTTTGGGTAAAAATTACTCCACAAAAGTTCTTTGATGAGGGTCTAAAAAAGCTTGTTTTGCTTTGGGAAAAGTGTATAGTCTATTAATGGGGATTACGTATTACCCGAAAATTACAGGCAAATTCTTAGAATATTGTAAACATTCCTCGTATATACACGAATTAAATAAATAAATATTTAAATAAATTAAATTAAATGTGTAGTAGATTATTACGAAATAATAAGTTCGTAACACCTAACGGCATTCAGGAATCAAGATGGGGAACTGATAGTATGAGTGACACATAAAGCCAACCCGACTGTCAGTTAGGGACGATACGACACTATCAATACTAGTATTTTAATACTCCATACTTTTTGTTTAGGTTTACTGATATTTATATTTTTTAACTGGTATCGGTTTTAATTATTATTGGTAATATTTGTATAGTAATGTGAATCAGCGATTCTAACAGTGAATCATGGTATTTGATATTAGATAATGATGTAATAGTGTTGACTTTGTGAAACTGTAAACCTAAAATCAACTCAACCCAAAATTAAATAATTGGGCGCCAATTAGACCGGTAAATTATTATTTTAGTAATCTACTGCAACTCACGACACTACATAACACTAAAATTCGAATTGTGTATAAGTTACCAATATCTTAATTTGACCTACTGTAAGTATTTTCATGGAAAATGTCCAAAACCTTTTTGTTCTTTCTCAATTAAGTTCAAGCATGTTCATTTGTTTTGTTAATAAAGAATGTTTTATACTCTTCATCTTTTTACCGACCGTCAACATATACCATGAGTTCAAAAAATAATTACATAAGCGTTGGCTATGGTAAATAAAATAATGTCTACTGCAATCTTTATATAACAATATAAACTTATGACATAAAACAACAGTGATGAAAGTTAATTAATTCTAAAGCTTGCAGTAGACATTAGTTAATTTTTCCACAGCCAACGCTTATGTAATTACTTTTTGAGCTCATGGTATAAGGGAGGTTTGTGATCATACCGATTTTGTCATTTCGAGATTTCGATGGATCTCCACGAATGCAGGTCCCTACATAACGTTTTGACTATTTTTAGCATGATGTCTGTCTGTATGTCTGTCTGTCTGTCTGTCTGTGTACACTTGCAGAGCAAAACCGGCTAAAAGGATTTTTATGAAACTTCATATTTAAACTTTTAACATCAATGACACGAGTTGATCAACTTTTGGCAAAAATCGGTTGACTAGAAATGGGAGTTTACTCGTGTCGATTTTAAGATTTTAGAGAATAACAGAAATATTTAGAAAAAATTTATTTAACAAAAGTTGCTATAAAAGCAATAACTAACAAACTTTTATTTGAGATATTTTTTGTAAAAACGAAAATTTTTTCAAAAATTTTTCAATTTTTTTTCTAAGTATCAATTTTTTCATACTTATATGTAACGTTTCCATGGTCATGATATATAATATCTCTGTTAGAAATTATTGGGCCAAGTTATTTCTACTCTGCTGCTAGAATGTATTTTATACAAGTACTTTGTGATGGCAGTCGGTCCTGTGGTGGCCACAGCTGGATTTTATTAGTAAATTAACCGATACCATGAAATACTGATACTCCTTTCCGATACTGATATCAATACAAAGTATCAATACCCCAGCGTTGACTGTACAATGCATTTTTTTATTTGTAATCAATAATTTGTAATAATAAAGTAATCAATACCACGTAGTATCGATACTTTTTTCCGATACCAATACGGGTATTTGTAGTAAGACACGATACCGTTTCCGACACAAGTTATCGATTCCTGCGATCGTTATTTATATTCCTATTGACAGTACCAAAGGAGAAAGAGAAAAACAGAACTGCCCCATTGTTTGAGACAGTCATGAAAGGCAATTAACTTGTAAGTTAATAGTAACACCTTCGAGAAAGTTTCTACCTTCATTTTTTATTTAATTTAATTTTTATTTTATTTTTAGTCTAATTTTTCCTGTTCAAATCAAACTCCTCTCCAGAAACACCAAGAGCAGGTTCTACCAAATTATAGTTCGCCTTATATTTTATGTATTTCTACAACAGATCGAACTTAACAAAGCGATAATGCACATTTGTTACCCCGAATTTTTTATTTCATCGGAGTTAATGATAAGAGAAATCGCAAAAATAGAGAAATCCTACACAGTTTGCGTTTTTAATTTTTAACTGGCCAACTGTGAGTAAGTACTTTAATAACCCCAAAAATGCTACGAAGATGCAATATTTTAAGAATTGTTTTAAAACCATTGTAAGTCTATAAACTTTGCTAACCCAATAACAGGTTAAATTATCACTGTAATATAGATGTCCAGAATTATATATTTCGAAATAGCTACAAAATATCTTACGTATCATGAATACTGAATGTTTCATCATTTTCAAGGAAAATCGAAAAAAAAAAAAAAAAACGTGCGAAAACAACCAGGAAAATATTCTGTTTTAATGAAGTCAGATAAGTCGTGGGTAGCAAAATATTTTCATGAACACTGAGTCTGCTACGATAATTGTATAACCTCTATACTCTAATTAAGTTACAAATTATACACTCCGATGATATTTAAATAAATAAAATATATAGTTATTTGATTATTATTATGAAATAATAGGTTCCTAACACTTAATGCCACGCAGGGATTATTATCGTCATATTCTTCTATATAAATAAAATGGAACATCGCGTTCTACGAATACTCTGGACAGTTCACCACGCAGCACAAGCCATGCACCCAGGGGGAGGGGGGGTAAACGGACTTCAGCCCCTAGACCCTGTAAAATATTAATTATGGGCCTTCCCAGAAGAATATCACGAATTTTTAGAATTAAATAATTCTGAAAAATACAGCGACAAAACAGTCTTTCATTTAATTAGATAACTATACTAACATTTGCTTCTAATATTTATACAATCAGCAATACAGTATGCTCTTTTAGTCTCCTATTTTTCTACAGTGCCGGCTATGATAGATGTCAAATAGCTATGCGATTGACAATTTGACTTTGAAGCGACATTTTTATTTTGTGTGACTATGTGTTGGAGTGTTAATGGAGTATATCTGAATCAGATTTGTTCCGTTGACGACGTAATCATTGTTAGCAAGGACATTACAGGGCCAAAAACTAAGCTAGAAGAATTTATCGAAGGATGTAAGTGTGCAGATTTTCAAGTAAATTGATCCAACACAAAGATAATGAGTCTGGTGATCAAACAAAGAACCTTTGATGTTCGGGAAAAATAACCAAACCGAAGATATATAACTGATGACAGATTAGCAACTCTTGGAAAACAAGGACATATTTTATATATTCGTACATTATACTTGTTGTCACATACGGACTAGAAATGATAACGATGAGGATTAAACGTGTTGACAAACTAACTACACAAACGGCAATGGAGTGTATCATGCTTGACTGGAATACAGAAATTCTTAAACACAGCAAAATTACATAATAGGTCACATTGCGAATCACAAATGGAGTTGGACAGGATACGTAGCAACAGAAATTTATTAGGTGGACAAACAATATAGACTAATGTCGCCTGTGTCTAAACAAAAGAAGTGTGGAAAGAACCTAAAAATACTGGCTTGTTTAGATAAACAGCAATGCAGTGAAACCACGGTATACAAAAGCTAAAGATGGCTCAAATAAAATGAGGAAGGTCTATGTCCAGTAGTGGATAAATACAGGTTGAGAAACAAGAAGAAGAAAAAGAAATAACAGAAATCGACCGATGACAAGGTTAAACAAATTCTTCCTTCGATACTTTTAGAATATATTCAGAAAAGAAGACGGCATGGAAAATTTATTGAATGTATAAGATTATTGTTGGTTATGTAACAGGAGTTGTATGGGTTTTTTGGATTTCAACCGAATAAATATAATGTCAATTGTGTATAATCTTTATTCTAGTTATAGCGACTAGTTTCGCTCAATTCGAGCATAAACAAAGCTATAAAAAAAAAAAATAATAAAGTAGTAAAAGACATTTATGAAAATGTGAATTGGTCAAATGATGATAAAATAAAAATAAAATTATAAAAAACATAAAAACGTACCTGATTGTCGTAAAAAATTAATAAATATAAATAATAAATAAATAAAAGATAACTTTTATTTATTTATTATCGCGTATCGCTTCATATCTTCATAATTGTATTTTACTACTTTCAAATATTTTTTTTGTAGCTTTGATAACAATGGTCAACAACCATTTTGGTTCTGGAAATGCATTATGCTTTTCTGACTAATTATCGGGTGCTTATTGCGAATCTAACTTCGTTGCGGACCACATCAATTAATGCAATCCATGCGTCGTTTCTATTGGAGTCAGAGTAGCATAGAACTTACCATCATCTATGAGTAAATGAACTTGAGGGCCATTCAATACACCTGACTTCAACTTTGCCTCTGGTACATCACCTTGGAATTTCGTTGTCAGGTACTGAAAACTTGCACTTGCTGGTTTCAATGTCTTGATGAAGTTTTTCTCTAGACCGAGCTTTAGATGCAGTGGCAGTAGAAACACCTTCTGGGGATCAACGAGTTGTTGCTGTATGCAGTTTTATCGAGCAGAGATGTTATTCAGTTTTAAAGGGTCATCCCCTTTGATGATAATGCTTCTTATCGGCTCTGCTATCCCACAAGCAAAGAAAGCACATATGCTTTATATAACCAGTCTGGAGACCCAAAAGTAGACTGATAACCTTAAGATCTTCACATATGGACCACTGCTGTTCTTTGTAACTGATAGCAGCTAGAAAGATTTCCATTGTACTATAGCTTTCAGTCATACCATGGGCGTGTGCAATGGGAACTGATGGAAGTTCATTCCGGTGGTACTTGTAAACTCTATGTGGTAGAGCAAAACTAATATCACACTCACAACCAGCACATGCGAATTATCTAAGATCACACATATTCATCACAGAATCGTGAAACTTTGTTTAATTTGTTGACCAGTGTAATGCTCTAATTGAGCGAAATTGACGCTATAACTAGGAATAAAGACAATTGGCATTACACACAATTGACATTATATTTATTTGGTGGAAACCGAAAAAATTCATACAACTCCAAAAGATAGTAGTGTTACGTCGCCCGAGAGGCATATATTCCAAACGGTGTGTTGACCAACTAAAGTCAATAGTCAGCCAAATACTACATAAAACTATTCACCCTGCTCAAGATCTAGAAGCATTGTCTTCAAAAATAAAAACCATTGTACCTTAGATCAATATGTTACCACCAAATTCTCTTGTAGGGTCTGATTTAAAACTTAATTTAACTAAATTTGTATCCTCGAATAACAATGAAATATTAATGCAGTTAATACAGTTTAATTTAATTATGATTCTAGCAAGTGGACAGGAGACTTGCAGTAGCACTTTAGAAACTTAGTCCACATTAATATAAACTTTAGATTCTCGCTATTCCCAAAAGATATTAAGCAATGGATATTCTACTTCTGTGTAACTGGTGGTCTGTGAACAGACGGTACCCGCTCCCCTATGATATGGAACTAGTCCTTTAAGTAATAATACAGTTGCACTTACCCATCGACCAGTGGTACTTCTAAGAGTATCCTGCGGACTGTGTCCAGTCGTGCTTCCAATGGTAATGCTAAACCTGCCCTCATGGCTAACAGCAGCAACCACCACATTGCTTCTGCAACAATAAAACAACATTAAAATATATTAATAGAACAAAAATGGCGGAAAATTATTCAAATATAAACGCTTGTTCATATGCATAGCAGATCATGGAGAATTAACGTATGTCAGTTTCTTACGGCAACACATGTTTGGTTTACATTTTACAAATGAGAGTACATTTTAACATGTATCCATCTAAGACAGCGTCGCTCAACTGGGGAGCCGTGAAAGCTTCGTTGATGGGCTGCGAAGTCGTATAAAATCAAAGCATGAAAATATAATAGAGATGCGATCAATTTTGCTTAACTGTACTCAATTCATAAATATATTACATATATATTCATAAAAATATATCTTCCATAACATAAATCTACTATTATATTGTACAAAGTGGTATGTATGTTCTATTCAACTTCTGGTGTATCTCCATTTAACGCGGAGAGAGGAAAATGAACCGCCGTCTTATCCGGGTGATATTTTTTTAGTGCTGAGGCTTAATTTTATTGCGACATGGGGTACTGACTAATTTTTATTGATAAAAATCATGCATTTTTTCTTCGAATCCGTGTTGAATTAAAGTCACCATTGATCGGCACGGACAGGTTTTATCAGACGATAAAAGATGTTTATTCATATTTCTATTATTTTTTTTTTACTATTCAGAAGACGATTTCAGATCAAAACTGAATTGAAAAACCTACAGTTGAATGTATTTTATTGATAAAATTGATGAAATGTGTAAAAAATACATAAGAGTTGATTAAGATAATGCAGTTTTTTAAGGTTTTGCTGACCATAAAATTGCCTTCAGTTAAAAATGCTATTAAACGGAAAAGAAAGTAAGAATCAGTTTTGAGTTATCAAAATATATTTTAAGGGTCGTTCGAACGTTTAAAATGTTAAACATATCTGTAGATATTTTCAAATACGTTTTCAGGGTGAGGATAGATCTGTTAAGTAGTTGTGTTATTTTAATTCTGGAAACTGTATGTTATTAACTATTTTACTAACTATATTAACGAAAGTATTAGGAGGGTAGATATGACAGAATAATATTCGATATTTAGTAATCGCGTAATTTTAATTGTGTTAAATCTTGAAGTATTATATACCCCGATGTCATTTTAATATATTTTTTCTTTATATAAGTGATTATTATAGGATGAAAGTGTTCTTGTATCATCATGAAGGTCTTCCTCTGTTTTTTTTTTTTTTTTTACAGGAAAAATGCTAATTTTAAGACGTATTTCAAAAAAACTTGTGGTAAACATATTCATCAGCGTCTCTCTCGAACAACGAAACAACTACCGACATTCAGATTTAGGAGGCAATTCCTTCGCATTACTGAATTATAACAAGTATAGGTGAAATTTTAGTGATTAAATAAATTAAAAAACGACTATAATATATTTACATGTAAACCAAATTATTTACAAAAAAACTGAAAATTATAAATACCTTTTTAAATAGTTAAACAAGATACTAAATTTAATAACGTTAAATATTACTACAATGAATATATTATTACAACGAAAATCAGAAAATTTCACATCTATCAGTGTTACTCAAAAGTTTTTCTAAATTTCCACGTGACATAATTAATAGTGAATCCTATGCAATAATATTTAACTATTTTATTAATTTTTCTCTATTTTATTCAGAATTCATGTATTCTTTATAGTGAAATAAAATATTATTGTTACGTTTAAATGGTACAAACGTAAATTAATTAACCGATTTGGATAATCCTTTGAACATTGTATGTATAGATTAGAACTTCCCGAGTGTTAATGGCTATATCAGTGTTTCTCAACCGCGGTGTCACGACACTCTCATCGGGGTGCCACCAATTTGAAAAATTATTTCAACGTTAAATTGCTCAGAACTTCCTGTTTGTTATAGGCTAATGATAATAATAATAATAATAATAATTTTTGCTGACGTTTCGTGGATGTACCGCGGGCGCTCCCGATGTGCGTCACTTCGATAACCACGTGACAGGCAAGCGACGAGTTTTATAATTTGCTCTTAGTCGTCAAGTGCGGCAAAATGCCTTATTATATTAAAACGAGTTGACGAGTTTTGTCAACGTAGGGGAAGAAGCACGGAGTAGCCGGACTGAGGCCCCTATTAATAGTATATTCTGCAACTAGCGTGGAATGCAATATATTCGGAACATGCATTCTACGCATGTTGCTCACTATGCTTTTCCTCCGATTTCCATTTTTCAATAAATAAATAATCAAGAAAATACAATATAAATATGATTGATAGTCATAAATGCGCGCGCAGCCAGTGCGGGAATGAAAATTTTGGGAAACTGCACAAGCGCATTGCTGCAAATTTATTATTTCCCGCACACTGCACATGCGCATTGGGGTGAATTTATCTTTCCCGCATCGCCTGCGCGCTCATGATGGTAATATGCGAAATTAAGCTAATATCCTGTCAACTAACAGTATCAAAATGAGACAGTTCCATAGTAGTTGTAGGAAAAATAAATTATACCTATTTTGACAATTAATTTTAAACCATATCAAAGTCAAATTAAGTGTATGTGTCGGCTGATGCGTTTCTGACTATAATACAAGTATTTTCAAGTTGTAGTTTCAGGTAGGTAGGACATGAAAGTGCAATATTTATTATTATTATTATCATTATTATTTTTTTATTATTATGCACCGAGCTACAGATAACTCAAGAGTTAAGATGCGAAAGCACTTGTTAATAAAAATACTTTACCTTTAAGTCATTATAGGGAATACAATTTGTCGTCAACCATAAAAGATATTTAAAAACTGTCTAAGTAATAGCTGTTTCTTTTCAAAAGGTCTATCTAAAGTTGATGTACGATTCTATTTAAAAAATCAAAGTTGTCCTTGATATTCTGTACTTCAGGTTTATTTGGGAGAATTTCATATTACCATTCAATTCTTTAGGTAAGCTTAGGTCATACATTTTTTTTTCCCAACTTGCTCATACGTCGTCTTTGTTACTGTGCTGCCTTGCAAACATCATTTTATAAAATATACTAATGCAAACTCATTTATGCAGTCTGTTGATGAAAAGTTGAACTACTGAACTTTTAAAAAACAGTTTTGAGAAATTTTACAAATAACAGGTCTACAAATATGAAATGCGGATTTTTTTTTTTTAAATAAAACACATTTATCTCAGAAGAACAGTAAAAGTTTATTTATTCAAAGTATGTTTCATTAGAAGTTATACATTTTTCCCATCTTTCAGGCAATTTGTGAATACCTCACCAGTAGAACTCTTCCCCTTTCCCCGCAAACCATTCATCTAGTCATTCTTTCACATTTTCATATGAACAAAAGTGCTGCTCGGCAAGTGCGTGACCCATCGATGCGAACAAGTGGTAATCTGAAGGGGCCAAGTCTGGTGGGTAAGCGGCATGGGGTAGCACTTCCCACTTGAGTACCTCCAATGTGTTGCAAACTGCTTTTGCCTTATGTGATGGAGCGTTATCGTGAAGAAGGATTACCTTGTGCTGTCTTCTTTCGTATTCTGGTCGTTTTATGAGCAGCAAATGGTTCAATTTGATCAGTTGTTGTTGGTAGCGTTGGATATTAAATGTTTCACCAGGTTTTAACAATTCATAATAGACCACACCCTTTTGGTCCCACCAAGTACAGAGAATTGTCTTTTTGCCAAAGCGATTCGGTCTTGCAGTTGATGTGGATGGTGAGCCTGGGTTCACCCATGATTTTTTGCGTTTGGGATTTTCATAATAAATCCATTTTTCATCGCCAGTAATGATACGATTCAAAAAAGACTTTCTTTTGTATCGTGCAAGCAAAATTGTTTTTGCGTTTTTCCATCTTCCTCTCATTCAATGCATGTGGAACCCATCTGCCGACCTTCTGGATCTTACCCATCTCTCGTAGGCGATTAGAAACAGCTTGTTGACTAACGCCTAACTGCTCTGCTAGTTGTTTTTGTGATTGACTATCGTCTTCCTGTAGCAATGTTTCCAATTTTGTATCTTCATATTTTTTTGGAAGTTTTCCATGTTCTTTGTCTGTAAGATCAAAGTCACCACTTTGAAACGCCGAAACCATAGTTCACACGTATCTTGCGATGGAGCATATTCACCATAAGCTTCTCGAAGCAGTCGGTATGATTCAGCAGCAGTTTTTTTCAAATGAAAACAAAACAGTAGTACTGTCCGCGAATGCTCTTTATTTGGCACAAAATTTGACATTTTTAACACAGTAAAACAAAACTATATGATCACTTTTCAAATTATAACCTATACGCATTTGACACTTAATGATAACTTAACAAAACGCCATATGTGTTGAAACTTTAAACTATACACTCTGTTTGCGCGGCAAGTTTGAAAAAAATCCGCATTTCATACTTGTAGACCTGGTACATATATAATCCTGTTATAAGCGTTTAAAATACGACACCAGCATAATATAAACGCTGAGGTTTACCTCACCCTGTATATTATATATATATAGAAGGGCAGCAGACAATATTTACATTATTTCAGGGGGTCCCATGTCAGAAAATGTTGAGAAACACTGGTCTAAGACAAACCATCATTAAAATTCCAAAATCAACTGGTTTTTTTTTTCTTAATGAACCTAGCGGTAAAAAATAAAGGTAGCGGCACTAGCTTTTAAAATTGGTGGGGCAGCCGATACCAGAAAATATTTGGTTGGGTACCTTTTTTTTATAGACGAGAGTTGAAAGCGGGCCGACAGCGGCTCTTTGACCTGATTCCATCTTTCACACTTCGAAGTATTCCTAAAATGGACAAACCCTTAGTTTTATTTAAAATTTTAAAATTTCCCCCAACCTATATGGGAGTGAGAGCAGCAGGGGGCTACAACAATTTTCAGAGGGGCCCAAGCCCATGGTACCCCCCGCTGGTGCTGCTACTGAACCTATGTTAGATTCCCAAAGTCAAGATGACACCTAGGGCAGAGAAGTTTTCCGTTTCTTGACCTTCGATACTATCACAAAGGTAACCCTCATAGACGTAAGGTCAGGAATGTGACACTGAAACATTGTGACGCTCAGCTATTTGATTAAAAAACTATTTGTCAGCGTCTGGCATATGTTACCTGATTAATGAATATTGGAACTAGGTCAACCAGCAGTACAAATGCATGGATGTCGCACGGTATCTGGGCAGAGGAACCTAGCCAACTCCTCTAGACGTACCAGTCCACACGGTGACGTCCGAGACACCGACGCCAGATACTCGTACAGCTGGTGAGCCAAGCAAGCAGTAGCATGTGAGTGGGAGAAGGCTTCGCCAGGCTCCTCGACTCCCTGATGGGTAGTCCCCGCCTCGGAGATAGGTCCAAGCCGATCCTGGCCAACACGAGGTGGACCGAAAACCTCTTCAGGAGTTGTCTTTTAATCAAACCACCCACGTGACAATACTATATGAGACGACCTTTCTCTGGCGGAAGTCGGTAAATTAAATCCTCCCAGAGTATAGTATTGCAATTTTCCGGAACAAACCAGAAGTACAGGATATCAAGGACAATTTGATTTTTTTAATAGGAACGTATATCGTGTTGGGTATATTTAGACAAAGCTTTTGAAAAGAAGCTACAAATAAATCAACTTAAACAATTTTTTTTATCTCCAATGGTTTATGAAAAACCGCATTCTCTATAACTACTTGAAAGTAAAGTATTTTTATTTAATTGTGTTCAAAGTGCCTTCCATTTTGAATTCGCAACTCTTCAGCATCTTCACTCTTAAGCTATCTGTTGCTCGTTGTATAATAAAAATAAAAATAATAAAGCGTATTTTACTTTCAAGTCCTATTTTCAAGTTGTAATTCAAGCACGATATGTTCTTTTGATACCTTGTACTTTCGGATGGTTCCGGAAAATTTCAATACTACCATTCGATTCTTTAGGTAAACTTTGATCACCAAAGTTTTCAAAATGACTTATCCAACAAATTTTTTAAATTGCTTTATTAGTTAGGGGAGAGAGCCTCAGAAACCGTTTGCGCCTCGGGCCTTAATATAAGTAAATACGCCTCTGGAAATGGAGCAAAATAGGAAATGCGTAGAATATCTAGGGGAACGGAATTGTGGAGGTTTCGGAATAGATAAATCGATTTAGAAGAGGAATGCTGGGGTTTCGCGGAACACCGGTTAAAAAACACTGGCTTAGCCTGACAGACAACAATTGATTTTCAAAAAATTGATGTTTTGGCTCGATTCCTGCCAGAAATAATATATACGAAATCATGACGTATGAAAATTGACAGTTCACATTCATATTTTACTTTCAGTGATTCGATTATTTGTTTAAATTTTCGTATTTCAGAAAAAGTGTAAAAAGCGCCACATTTATTCGTGACATACGCAATGTACTTAACATTTAAACACCTCTTGTGAATATCTAACGAGACCACGGAGCCGTGAAATATTTTTACAGACATTAAAAAAATTCATTTTTAAAGAATTTCACTCATTTATAAGGAAAAAAAATCGTTATTTTTTTCTTTTTGCTACCCCAATTATAAATCTAAATTTACTGGCATGCGTAAAAAATTTAAATTTTAAATTAGAAAAAATATTGACACGCTCTTCCAAAAAGGTTGCCACCCTTGCCCTAGATATGAAAACTTGACCCCACCAGGTGGTAGAGTTCTAGTTATAGTTATTTAAAGAAATAGAAATTTCTGCACTTAAGTTTTCAAGAACACCGTATTGACCAAATTTTCCAAAATACCCAGCATGTGTGATTTTCCAAGGTAAGTATGTAATGTATGGTTCAATTTATAATCAGATTAAAATTTAGAAAGATAATGATATATATATTTTTTAATTTCATGTGAGGTATTTAATACCAGTCCAAAAAATCATAAAATACCTAGAAGAGACTTATAAAATTTCATACAGAAGAACATAAACACAGAATGGGAAAATGAATGGAAAACAGTGCCTAATTATAAATGAAGATTTATGCCGCCATAGAAAGAACACTACCAAAGATATCATAGTTCCAACATGTAGCCATACAACGCAGCTCCATTGTTACCCTCTGTAGATTAAGAACAGGACAAGCCAAATACCCAGAACACCTACACAAGATTGGTATCACTCTGTCGCCACTCTGCACCTGTGACAATAGAACCGTAGGAAACCTAAACCACATTTTTTTCAGTGTACCTCACACACAAACAATAGGTTACGATTCATCCAACAAATTACCAAGCAACTTAAGAAAGAACCTGTAGACATACAGGATATTTTAAGGAGCCTAAATGCCTACAAATACATAATAATTTATATCAACGATTCCAAAATTGAAATTTAAGTTTATGTTTTGTTGTAATAATCAAAGTTTTGTATACTAATTGTAAATTTTTGTTAGCTGGCTAATATGGCTGTACAGGCTAAAGCCAAATAAATAAATAAATAAATAAATAAATAAATAAATAAATAAACAAACAAACAAACAAACAAACAAACAAATAAATAAATAAATAAAAAAATAGGTATTAAATTAAGTGCAGTTATTTAATACCTATTTTTATAATATATGTACATGTACATAGCTTAACAGACAATAAATGATTTTCAAAATATCGTTCATTTTGACGTGATTTCTACAAAAACTGTTGTATCACACATTCAACATGCAGCTTTCACGTACTAGATACCTGCGAAACCCTGATTTATATGAATATTCACACTTCACATCATTTTTTAAATTTAATTTTAATCTTTTCTTTTATTTAGTTCTAGCTTCGCTACCTCTTGCTTTTTTACCGACCGCCAACATATATAAGGGAGGTATCGTGATTCATACCGATTTTGACATTTCGAGATTTCGATGGATCTCCACGAATTGAGGTCCCTTCATAACTTTTTGACTGTTTTTAGCATGATGTCTGTCGGTATGTCCGTCCGTCCGTCCGTCTGTCTGCCTGTCCGTCTGTCCGTCTGTCCGTCTGTCCGTCTGTCCGTCTGTCCGTCTGTCCGTCTGTCCGTCTGTCCGTCTGTCCGTCTGTCCGTCTGTCCGTCTGTCCGTCTGTCCGTCTGTCCGTCTGTCCGTCTGTCCGTCTGTCCGTCTGTCCGTCTGTCCGTCTGTCCGTCTGTCCGTCTGTCCGTCTGTCCGTCTGTCCGTCTGTCCGTCTGTCCGTCTGTCCGTCTGTCCGTCCGTCCGTCTGTGTACACGTGCAGAGCAAATTAGGCTAAAAGGATTTTTATGAAACTGCATATTTAAGCTTTTGACATCAATGACACGAGTTGATCAACTTTTGGTAAAAATCGGTTGACTAGAAATGGGAGTTTACTCGTGTCGATTTTAAGATTTTTGTGAATATTTAGCAACAGAAAAATATTTCGAAAAAATTTATTGAGCAAAAGTTGCTATAAATGCAATAAATAATAACTTTTATTTGAGACGATTTTTGATAAAACGAAAAATTTGAAAATTTTTTCATACTTGTATGTAACGTTTCCATGGTCATGATAAATAATATCTCTGTTAAGGCGCATCCCCACTATTCCGCAGTTTGCCAGTTGGCAAGGCCAGTTGGCAAGGCCAGCTGGCAATGCCAACTGGCAAAGCCAGTGACTGTATACACGTCCACATCTGTGTTGGCATTTAGTTTAGTCGCACAATGTTCACCGAGGAAGATTTACTAATTGCTTCAGCTGCTGTTATCATACTTGACAGTGAAGAAAAAATACGCAAACGGCGCAAACGACTGTTTTGGGTACGTCCAAGTCTTCAAAGTACATCACGCATCGGACTTATTACATTCCCTCTCTTTTTTTATTTCGCGCGAAAAATGACACACCAAGTTTTTGATTTTTCTATCAATTTCTTCTTTTTGTACTCCAAAACTAACCGCAATTTCCAATAGAGCGTCACATCTCTTATTCCTGTCTTTATAGTCCTTTAAACGACAGTCCCACAAAACAGGACGATCCCGGTACAAATAAATGAAATTAAACACTTTTTCGTTTGTCCACTCCATCTATAAACAACGTTGCTCATATGCGTCTGAATCACAACCTGAATTTAAGCCTAAAGCCGCGTGATGCCAGCTGGCACGTCCCCACTCACCGTTCTTATCGGCTTTCTTTGAAAGAGACCGACACTCGAGCGATTCTCGTTGGCATGCCGCTGGCACGATGGCATGTGCCAACTGGCAAACTGCGGCATAGTGTGGACGCCGCTTTAGAAAATATTAGGCGAAGTTATTTCTACTCTGCTGCTAGAATGAATTTTATACAAGTACTTTATGATGGCGGTCGGTCCTGTGGTGGGCACAGCTGATTTTTTTATTATCGCTCGATCAATTTTCTTTTTTTTTGGCTCTTCACCTTGATTTGTTACCCGTTTTTAGATAACGCATCATATAATCTGGTATCTGTATCTAGATACTTTGATGAGTAATATCTCTGTTATCTAGATAAACAAATCATTATCTGACACGACACAGTCTACAAATACGACAATCTTCGCTATGAAGATAATTAGAGTCAAGACTGCTACAGCAACAACGTTATCTTGATAATTTATCTATAAATTTACAAAGTCAGTCGAATTTTCGGAATATCATGTTCATCTTGAAGAAGATTTGGATTTATTATTAAGCCTGACACAACTGAATAGAGGATATGCATAAAATTTATATTTCCTTAAACCTAAATTTTTTTGATATGTTAATGTTAGTTATGTCACCTAACAAAACAAAAATCACATTTTAATTAATATTACAGCCAAATTTTTTACTTAAAATATTGTAAATTTGAAATAAGCCGACCACAGCGCGAAGGTTGCCGAGTAAATACGACTGAGCATGACGTCTAACCCCAGACAGCCCAGACTACAACATAATCTTTACGTGTGTATATTGTATTGTTCGAGAGTTTTGTATTTGTTTTTAAACAATTTTTCCACGCATTTATTATTAAAAAGGCAGATAAAGATTTTGTTTAGGCTCAGAGTGATAATTTACCCAACATTGATGCATTTATGCTCATGGAATATATGAAAAATAATGAATGCTACAGTGCTGAAGAAATACGTGGTGTCAAAACAGACTTGTAAGTAAACTATTTATGTGTTCTATAACTTTATGTAAAGAAACGCTGCAACACTGTAAAATGTAAATAATTATGTAATTTAGATGTAAGAATTTTACTACATTGCTTACATGAAGTTACAAAACGTTAGAGGCATAATTGAAATACTTTAACATAGGTTATATATTTTAATATAAAATTTAATTCGGTAAATATGTATAAAATGTTTTTATAAAATTAAATTTTATTTTAATTAAAATCACTCTAACTTTACACAACCTATAAAAGTTATACAAGCAAATAAGTTCACGGCAGACTGTCTACGCTGTACGCTGTAAACTGGGTAGGCTGTACGCAGTACACTTAAGTAGGTTCAACATAAATGTATTTTTTTAAGCCTTCAAATTAAAAAAAAAAAAAATAAATGCAAAAAACATTAAAAAAATCATGCCTATCCCCTATTTAGACTATATAGATTTTATCTTCATATCTCTTCATCATGTAACAGTCAAAGGGAGGATTGAATTTACAAAAATGTAAAATGGAAGTAGGCTGCCACTATGTTAAATTTGAGGGGGTCATATCCAAAGTTTTATATCACATTTTGTTCATTTCGAGAAACAATCCGTTTCAATAGATAGGCTACATTAATTTACAACTAACTTTATTTGCAATTTTTAGTCCGGGAAAATTGAAAAAGTTGAAACAGTGGTTTAGGAGAAAGTTTTGCGGAATTTTTGTAAATTGATGGGATGAATAGGTCTTGAGGTGCTGTTTTCGAAGGCACATATTGAGACTAACATTTTTTGGAACTTCGAAAAAATAAAAATACTTCGAGAAACGTGCAATAAATGTTTTTTTTGCAAATATTTCTGTTTTATTGCAATATTTGAATTTTTCCAGAAATTTAACTTTCATAAATTTTTTTGTGGGATGAACAGGAATCCACCGCTCGGTACTCTAGCGGTCTCTAGAATTCATGAAAATGTATTTTTTGCTTCAATTAACACAAAACTATTGTTATAACTTCAATTCTGCTAATTTCACAAAATATACGATTATAATAAACATTTTTTTCTTTTTGTTACTTAAATTTTGCGGAAATATAAAATAATCAGTGTGATTCTGAAAGTTTGCGTTAAGTCACTTCAAGAGTTAACGTTAGGTCACGGGGGTTTATGTCGAATTGCGATTCTGAACGAAAGTTTCCGTGCACGTTAACGCTGACAGTTGGAGTGACTTGACGCCAGATGAATCGCAGCGTTAAGAGGTAGCTTGTACTAACATTATTTCTAAAATTCTAGATTCGAATTTATAATGTAATTAAAATTACATCAATCTTTATCAAATAACGTATCTGACTGCATATTCTACTACAGATTACATTTAAAAAAATAGCAAGCAATAAAAATCCTTATAAATTCATAAATTCTAAAAATTACAAATTACTTGGGAACGGGGGAGGTAAAATTTTAAATTTAGAAAATAAACCGCCCAAAAATTTTAAAAATCACTTGAGGACGAGGTGGTGCAAAACCAGAATACTAAGAGGGGCGGGGGGCAACCTTTTCTAAAAATCACTTGAAACGTGGGCAGAAGTACAAAAAAAGTACTTGAGGGTGGAGGAAGTAAAATTTTAGAAAATAAACCGGGGGCAGGGGAGACAAAAATTCTAAAAATCACTTTAAGAGAGAGCAGAAGCACAAACAAAATCACTTGAGGATGAGGGAGGTAAAAATTCAGAAAATAAGTTGCGGACAATGGGGGACAATAATACTAAAAATTACTTTAGGGGAGAGCAGAAGTACACGAAAAAAATCACGAGGATGGGGGAGGTAAAAATTCAGAAAATAGGTTGGGGCAAGATTGGACAAAAATTCTAATAACCACTAAAAACCGGAGATGTGGCAAAACTTAAAAACAAATCACTTGAGAATCGAGTGCAGAAATTCAAAAGATCACCTGGGGGCGGGGGATAAAATTCAGAATATCACTTGGTGATGGGGAGGGGCAGGAATTCAAAATATCAAATTGGGGAGACAAAAATTTAGTGTAGGTCTTTTAAAAGTTATTTTTGGGCTACTATAGGTCTTCTGTTGAACACCACTACAATAGAGTATAAATACAGAGCGATCAATAAATCTTGTCCGTTATGCAACATTTGATAGAAACATTTAGTTATCAAACTTATTTCCAAGGACATGTACACATAGGCGTACATTCTATTTTTATTACCTTATACTATTTGATTATTAAAAGAACACGCTTTATTTTTTTCTACACGCCAATCAGTTGACAACAGGTATTAAGTTAGGAAGATATATTTTCGTTGATTCTCGGGTGAGTTCGGACCAACGAAGTAATCTAATTGGTTCTTTGTTAAATTGGGATTTTCAGCTGTGGATTAGAACACAGTCTTGATATTTTTAAACTCATTGTTTACTGTTATGTAACTGACAAGAAATTTTGATCGCACGATATATGACAGCAATTATATAAATTAATAGTCATAAATTATATAAGTAAAATTTATTTTTATATTTTCGATAATAATCTTAAAAGAAGTATGGAATAATTGGATTGTACATAAAATAATAAATTGATAGATTGAATTAATTTAATTGTCAGGAAATACTCTCATTTGATTGGCTAAATATAAAACATGTATAAAGATCTACAGAACGTATTAATGTTTGCGTGAATTAACTGTGGACAGGTCACTCTGAGATTTGAGATTTGATCGTAACTATGATGAAAGTTATTTAACATACACGTAACTTAACGCCAGCTTTCAGAATCCCACTGAATATTGTATTTTTTATTTTTTTTTACACAGGTATTACCCTCAACAATTATAGACATCGGTGCTTTGTAAAATTAGCCTACAAAAGCAGGTTTAACCTCGCTTCCTTATCACCGATTAAGGCAGCAGTACGTGACCATACCATTAGTTCCAGACGTGGTATGGAGCCTCGAAATATCCGTTTGAATTTGGTTTTAAAAAAATACATCATATATACCAGGTCTACAAGTATGAAATGCGGATTTTTTTCAAACTTGCCGCGAGAACAGAGTGTATAGTTCAAAGTTTCAACACATATGGCGTTTTGTTAAGTTATCATTAAGTGTCAAATGCGTATAGGTTATAATTTGAAAAGTGATCATATAGTTTTGTTTTACTGTGTTAAAAATGTCAAATTTTGTGCCAAATAAAGAGCATTCGCCGAGCAGTACTACTGTTTTGTTTTCATTTGAAAAAAACTGCTGCTGAATCATACCGACTGCTTCGAGAAGCTTATGGTGAATATGCTCCATCGCAAGATACGTGTGAACTATGGTTTCGGCGTTTCAAAGTGGTGACTTTGATCTTACAGACAAAGAACATGGAAAACCTCCAAAAAAATATGAAGATACAAATTTGGAAACATTGCTACAGGAAGACGATAGTCAATCACAAAAATAACTAGCAGAGCAGTTAGGCGTTAGTCAACAAGCTGTTTCCAATCGCCTACGAGAGATGGGTAAGATCCAGAAAGTCGGCAGATGGGTTCCACATGCATTGAATGAGAGACAGATGGAAAAACGAAAAAACACTTGTAAAATTTTGCTTGCACGATACAAAAGAAAGTCTTTTTTGCATCGTATCATTACTGGCGATGAAAAATTGATTTATTTTGAAAATCCCAAACACAAAAAATCATGGGTGAACCCAGGCTAACCATCCACATCAACTGCAAGACCGAATCGCTTTGGCAAAAAGACAATGCTCTGTACTTGGTGGGACCAAAAGGGTATGGTCTATTATGAATTGTTAAAACCTGGTGAAACAGTTAATACCCAACGCTACCAACAACAAGTGATCGAATTGAACCATTCACTGCTCATAAAACGACCAGAATATGAAAGAAGACAGCACAAAGTAATCCTTCTTCATGATAACGCTTCATCACATAAGGCAAAAGCAGTTTGCAACACATTGGAGGCACTCAAGTGGGAAGTGCTACCCCATGCCGCTTACCCACCAGACTTGGCCCCTTCAGATTACCACTTGTTCGCATCGATGGGTCACGCACTTGCCGAGCAGCACTTTTGTTCATATGAAAATGTGAAAGAATGGCTAGATGAACGGTTTGCGGGAAAAGGGGAAGAGTTCTACTGGCGAGGTATTCACAAATTGCCTGAAAGTTGGGAAAAATGTATAACTTCTAATGGAGCATACTTTGAATAAATAACCTTTTACTGTTCTTTTGAGTTTAATGTGTTTTATTTTTTAAAAAATCCGCATTTCATGCTTGTAGACCTGGTATATATATATGATATAATATTTTTCCTATATGTGGGTCAAGGAACGGTATATGTATGCCAAATTACTAGTTGTGAACCAAATCAAGTGTTAATTGGTATTCGAATTTTAAATCGCATTTGACAGATATCAAGATATAATGGATGAACTTACAGACACTGTATAGTTACAGTCTGGCCAATGGTGGTAGAGCCGCCAGTAGAAGTCTAAATAAACATGGTAGCTATAATTTCAAATGGAAAAATAACATTATATTTACAGAAAAAGTAATTTTTTGGGAATTGGTTTTAGTGGCAACATACAGTAGTAAAATTATTTAACTCAGAATTTTAACAGAATTTTCTTTTAATACAAAATTATAATTACACGTTTAAATTTACAAGTTTTAAATATAATATGGGGATATTGCAACGTGTTATTTGATTTATATCCCCATTTAGCTTATAATTAGTTGAAAGACTTTTATTCAACCGGGTATAAGTGTAATAAGTGTAGAGCTTCGATTATAATAGATATGTTATGTATCCATATCATACTAAATTACAGTACTTGTTCTGTTTAATAGAAACATATGTTCTGAACTGTCAAAGCCATTTGCCATCCTTATGCATTATGTTATGGGTATATTATAGACGAGGCTTAAAAGTTAAAATAATTCTTAGGGGTTATGTGTTGCCGCTGCAATTTACTAAAAATCAAAATTGACTATAAAAAGAATAGAATGATCAATAATATGATGAAAAATTTATTATTAAATATATGTATTTTTTTATTCAAATAGGTGTGAACAGTTTTGAATTCATACCTATTCCAGAGGGATTTTCCGCAAAGGGTTGGTTGTGTATAATGCAAACTGAATATATAAAAAGCTGAATTAATTGAACATTTTCTCCTGGGAGTATTTTATATCACCCCAGAGGACTATATACGTTGTGGCGTGAACGTCAAAAACAAAAAATCCCCATCCAATGCAATAAGGGATAAACAACAAATTAATTTATTGAACTTATTTAAATATTGAACTTTGTCCAGCTCTCAGATGTTTTCTAAATTACAAATTTTAATCCGTTTAAACTTTTAATTAAAAAATTACGTGCGTATTGGAGAATTTTGCAGTGGAATTTGTCCCTCTAAATATGCGCTTTATTACTTTCTGTAACATTATTTTAAACCGAACGATGTTATTTGATCTTTAGCTGTTTGGAAACTATTTCTTCCCAATTAGGAGCCGGTTGTAGTTATTGGATAATGCTTACAACTGACAAGCCGGTCTAGAGTTGTTGATTAATATATGGTAAGTTGATAATCCGTAGTTATACAAGCATAGGTTCGTTTGTGCAACACATTCCTCTGTAACATAATATAATTATCCCTTGCATGTTCAGTTCTAGAGCAAATGATTGCTTTAACTTGTATGATTGTGCCTTTTTTTTCTTGATATAAAAAATGATTTTTGTAATATTTGATACTGATTATTATATGGATATAACAAGAAAATATATAGGTGTTCACTTAAAAAAATCTCATCTTTTGTATCTAGCAAATATGAAAGAATATTGTTTTTTATACGAATTATGAATAACGAAATATATATAATTTTAAGTATAGTTTAAGTTACTTAAACTATACTATAATCTGTGCAACGCAATAATACTGCTTGTCCTTACTTTTAGTTGGTTTAGAAAGTCATCACTTTTACAAAGTAAAAAAAGAAAAATGTAAAAAAAAAAATTAGTTCACATTAACAGATATTCAGTGACGTGCATTTGAATAATATGGATCAAAATTCGTTCCAACTAGTGTTTCTTCTTGAGAACTCTTTCGCGAGAATTTCTCGAGAAATAGTTATAATTCTCCTTTTTCATTTCTCGAGAATTGTAAAAAAAAATTCTCGAGAAATCAGAATTTTTCTGGAAGCCACGTTAAACGCATTGTTTTTTTAAAAAAATATTTAAAAACATATAATGTTTAGTGAGTCACTGATTATAATTTAATATTGATAAAATTTGTCTTCTATCTCCTGCAACTGTGGCAACAGACAAGAAGCGATTTGTAACATTTAGCTAATTAGCATTTATTGTTACAATATTTTATTTTAATTTAGTGTATTATTTATTATAACTAATTACATTTCATTTTTTGTTCAGTTTAAAACTGTTATGTAAAAGATTACCTACAAGTTAAATAAAATAATTATTACTATTATTATTAATTTCTTAATTTTTTGAAAATTTCTCTATACATATGTATTTTTCAATTAATATGCAACTACGTGCCGTTTACGAAATCATTTTTAAAGCCCCGTTATCCATTTGATTTAATGTTTTAAATGAATACTTTAGTACTTTAAAGTTGACTATAATTTTAACATGTTTTTATCCTCTACAACATTTTCAACGTTAAAAAAAAGATATATATATTCTAATAATTATTTTTGTCGAGAATTCTCCAGAGAACATCTCTCTCAAGGAGGAGGGAAAAGAGGTCCAAGTAGATGGATCTCTTATCCGAGCGTAGAAAGCTGTATCCAGGGTATAAAGTTAAGCTTGTAGTCCTGATAGTTAGTGTTTTGGGTGGTATGAAAGCCTCCTATCGAAGGGAAATCGAGTCCATTCCCACCTACATATCTTCTGCCACCTCTTTGATCTGCAGGATGCAGAAAGCAGTGCTGCTCGGGTCACTCCGCATTGTGCGGGCACTGGACTTGGCGTAATTTCCGCGTCTGCATATCGCCAGGGTTTAAGATGCAGCCGTGTGTAGTGGGCTCCACTAGTGTCTAGTATGACGCGGGTCAAAAGGTTGCTGAAGTTTGCGATTAGTGGACGCTTGTCAAGACCTGACAAACACCATAATAATGAAACAAATTCCTTATTATATTAAAAAAAAAAAAAATCCCAGCTAACCCAGTTACTACGCCTTAGTTCTAACTTTTTTTAAATTTCCTGTCATAATCTATTTCTTTTGTGTAAATCGTACACGGTTCACAGCGCTACCTACTCATTTCGTATTTGACACAGAATACAGCATAGTTTAAATTTAATTTTAAGATTATTATATTATTTCGTTCGATGTTCATGATTCATATAAAAAGACAATATAGATTATTATAAATAATAGTATAGTTTAAATTTAATTTTAAGTTTATTATATTAGTGTAGTAAGTAACTTTTTCAGTAGCCAACTATGTTAGGTTTACTGCCATTCAAATGACAACGTAATTACATTAACACTTAATAAATTAGGCCTGAAAAATTATACAGAATTCTAAAGTAATGTAGGTTTAACTTCAATTAATAACCAGATTGTCAACACTTTATTTGGATAGAAGCCATTCCCTGAGGTTCATTAAATGTCTATTAATGTTTAAAGAGTGTATTCTGTAAGAAACGCGTTAAAATTAGCGTCACGTTAAAATATTTATTTTAACACCAAGTCTATTCTTTTTCAAAAAGTGCTATTCTGTAATAGTATTTGTTAAGGTAGGCGTTAATATCATATATGTTATTGCGAGGTGTTAAATTACCTTATGAAGAGGCTATATTTATGCACGCGCATGCGCTATTATGTTGAGTTTTAACGTTTCAAATGCCAAGAAAATCTTAACCTTATATTTCGCTGTAAATTGAAAATATTCATAGTGGCGAAAATTAATTTAAAAAATTTTGGTCTGGTGATACTTCATAAACCAGCATAAGCCAGCTGGTATTCACGGTATATTAAATAAAACTTAATTAAACCATATTTAACTGTTATTTAGTCAATTTTATATACTAGAATGTAACAGTTTTGAATAATCTGTGAATTTATTTAAATTTTATCAAGGTGTTTGGTAATATTAATTATTAAATAATTAATTGATTTATTATGGTATTAGTTACCAGTTACTATTTATTTAAATACCTAAAAGAAATCAGTTTTTAATCATAAAAAATTCAAAACAAACAAATTGTTACAACCTGGATTATGTAGAATAACATTATTGCGATATTCATTATCATTGTCGTCAATTATTTCATCAAATAATATATCATTAAAATGTATTGCGATATTGTGAAGTACGGTACAGGCATAAGTGATTTTTCTAGCTTTCGAAGGATTATAATTTTAATCTATCTGTCTCAACAAAATCCAAAACTGTGTTCAATGCTCCATTTACATCCTGTCTTTACAATTTCTTGAATTTGCATTTGATAACTCAAAAGTGTTACTTGTATCACAAAGATAACGATGGTCCATTCTTAGTTCTACTCTAAAGAATTCACTTTAAAGAGTAATATAAAGTTTGAATCTTGTCTTATAATAATGAATATTCTTACCATCTTTTATTTTATTTTATTTCTTTTAATACCATGATATTTACTAAACTAGGATCGGCCATTTTTGCAAACTAAACGCCAACGTTAACTTTTAAAGCCACCGTTTTGGTAGGAGCTTATTGTAAAACGTTAACTGGGTATTTTAACATCGCCGCTTTAAAATTTTAACACAAATATGCTTAGCGAATAACATACATTTTGGATTAAATACATTGGTTTTGTTTCTTTACTACATCTTCTTCTTATTCAGCCCATAAACGTCCCAGAGTAGTCTAACCGAGCCGGAGTGTTTGCTACCGTACTGCTACATTATATTGGGCATGGATCTTTCACTCAGGAGAATGAAGTTTCAGGTCTATACTTCCACGATGATCTAATCCGAATCGAGAGCGGTGATAAATGTATAATGTGATGCTTTTTTTCATTTTTTATTTTATTTTTGTTTTAATTAAATGAGGATAAAATGATAAAGACGTATACAAATATGTATGCGCTGATCGGATTTCGAACCCGGGACCTTGCGCACGAGAATCAAAGACGCTACCTCTGCGCTACCGATATGAGCTACAATAATTCCAAATTATAAAGATTTCTGTAGGCTACGTAATTACCGCTTTTCTTAAAGAAAACTTTCAGAAATTTGTTTATCTATAGATATAAATGACGCAATGGAACGTTTTAAGAGTTGCCGTAGCTTCGTGGTAAGACGGTTGCCTACGGAGCACAGGGACGCTGGTCGATACCACCTCCTTCGGATTTTTATCCTCCAATATTGTGCAGACAGCTCTGGGGTCGACTCGGCCTCAAGTATTTAATACTTATAAATGAGAACCTGAATACTTATAAATGAGAACCTGTTCTATCAGGGATAATGAGACCAGTCGAAACGTCACACTGACCACGTGGCTCTCATATCTATGACCGGCGGTCTAGAAACGTAGAACTTACCTTCTCTGCCCCTTATACGCCTATCTAGCGTTAGGAACATATTATGAATGAAATGTGTAATTTTTTAAAAAGTGGAAATGTAGATGAGAAGTTTTAAATTGGGTTATCCTTATGATTCGTTTATTGAGGGTATTTACGCTTTTGAAAGTGGTTTCGTAACCTTCACCCCAGCAGATAAGTTCATAATTTAACTGAGAATAAACTTATGAATAATAGATCGTTTTAATAAACTGGGGTGTGCATTTATGTCTTAAAAATTTTGGAATAGCAAAACTTAGTTTTTTAACTAAGCTATGAAATTTCCAACACATCTCATTGTCTATAGTCTATAATAATACCTAAATATCTGAACTATTCTACATGTTTTATATGCAGACAGTTACCATCACACTGAAATGTGTTCCATGCGGTAGTCAAGTATCTATCAAAGTAACGGACCAGTTTCTTAAAATTAAATCATAATTAATGTTTATTAAAGCGTTCTTCCGGGTCTCACATGCATAACAAAGAGCTATGTCATCAGCAAATGTAGATAATTTTCCTCTTAAATTAAAATTACATAAATCATTTATATATATTAAAAATAATATTGGTTCCAAGACCTATCCTTGCGGTACGCTAAATTTAATAGTAACTTACTCCGCTAATATGGTCACTAACTTGTACTTTTTGCTGTCAGTTAATAGTATAGCTTTCGAACACACTGTAAATGTTTCAATGAAAACCAGTGTTACATAGTTTGCCAAACAGACCAAGAACCTTTTTACCAGCATGTTGTTAAATAAAAAATACACATACTGACGTTAGTGCAGATTCAGTGCTCCCATTTTCTCTAAAACCAAACGGATTATCACTTAAAAAGTTAATTTTATTAAGAAAATGTAGCATTTGCACTTTCGTAAGTGTTTCAAATATTCATGAGAAAACTGATAACTAAGTTATTGGTTTATAAGTTGTATTACTTTCTTTGTCACCTTTTTAGGGTTTTGTAGGTACGACCACCAAAAAACCCTGATAAGGGTCTGTCTGTTTGCCTGCCTATCTGTCTGTCGGCCTATCTGTCTGCCTGTATGTCTGTCTGTCTGCATGCCTGTCTGCCTGTCTGTCTGCCTGTCTGCCTGACTGTCTGCCTGCCTGTCTGACTGCCTGTCTGCTTGTCTGTCTGTCTGTCTGTCTACCTGTTTGTCTGTCTGCCTATCTGTCTGTCTGCCTGTCTGTCTGCATATCTGTCTGCCTGTCTCTCTGCATCTCTGCCTGCCTGTCTGCCTGCCTGCCTGTCTATCTGCTTGTCTGCCTGTCTATATGCATGTCTGTCTGCCTGTCTGGCTACCAATCTGTCTGTCTGTCTATCTGCCTGTCTGTGTGTACGGTAGAAATTGGAACCAAAGAGCTGAACACAGAAAGTTGAAATAAGGCTTGTACAACTCTTTAACCCACATTTAGGAAAACTGTAGGTAATTAAAAAATCAAATTACGAGATAAACATAAACAAATATGTATTTAATGAAAAAATATATATATATATATTTTTTTAAATTTTGAGTGGGGCATCAAATGAAACCTATTATTGCGTGAACAGGCAAGTTTTTATTTTTGAAAAATCAATTTTTTATGGGATTTTCGCCAAAAATATTTAAAAAACACTTTGGCCCCCACCCTATTTTCTAGAAAGGTTGATCTAAAAATCTGAAAAAATATCAATAATGTACATTAATAGCAACCGGAATATTTTAATAGAATTTTTTGACTAGATTAGTTTTAAGAAAAATATAGATTTTTTTGTGTCCTCGAAAAATAATTATTTGTTGAAATTTACTGTGTGGTATCAAAAGAAAGCACTTAAGACGTAGATTATGGAATAGAAAGTTTTTAATTTTTTCTTTATTTTTACACTATTTTTTCCAAAAATGTACTAAAAAATATTGAGCCGCGCCCTTTCGCGCAAAGAGCTTAAACTAAAAATCTGAAAAAAAAGCTAAGTAATGTACAGTGATCTAAACCGAAAACGTACGAGAATAATTTTTTACAGGTTTCGTTTTTTTCTTTTTTCAATATTTTGATTTTGTAAAATATTGCAATTTTTGTTTTTAACAATTTTTTTTTTTATGTTATGGCTAATAATTTTATGGATTGTTTGCATTTACGGCTAAGGTAGTGTATAACTTTTTTTGAAATTAGAAATATAATAAATTATTTTTAAGAGCTGAGAATCAAGTTCTTGTGTACTTGCCCCGCCTACTATTATGTGTCTTAATTTTATGGTATCAAAAAACAAATCATTTATAGTAGTGAAATACTTATAAAACAAATAGTACATTGTTAATAGTGAGAAATACGTTTCTGAAATTGAAAAATATTAAACCATTTATCAATATATTTCTTATTAATGTAAAAAAGTCTTAGATAGGAAGCAAATGCAGAAAAAATTACTTATAATATGTCGATAACATTGTAACTAATTTTGTAAATCATTTTCATAAAGAAATGCTTAAAAACTGTGTAACAAATGTTAGCAGTTGTCAACATTTTATGAATGAAACTACGCATCGCATTAAAATTTCTGTTCTCTGAAAAAATATTTTGTATATATTTTGATATTATGTATATTTTCATTATAACAGGTCGGGGGCAAAGTCCCCGGCTTCATGCAAGATCGGTTTGGCCTACCTAGCTCCTAGTTGTCCAAAAATTATAAGTAGTAAAAGGTAAACTTAAATAGATTCTTTACTGACAAATAATTTTATTGTCACTAGACATACATTTCGGCTACGAAATAGCCAAGTAGCCATCTTCAGTTGCTGAATAAAACTGAGAGAAATTACAAATTATTGAAATTATATACGTCTAGTGACCATAAAATTATTTGTGAAGTAAAGAATCTATTTAAGTCAACAATTAATATTTATAAGTCGTAAAGTTTTTTGTCTTCCTGAAACATTTTTGTTTTGAGGGTTACTTCCATTAGCCTAATATGTATCGATTTGCTAAAACATACCATGTTACAAAATAGCATATAAAATATTTTTGCAGTGAAAAAGATCTCCAAAGAGTTTCCAAATTATAGAATATATATGTGCAATTTTGAGATGCATGTAAAATTTTATTATATATCTTTGTAATTCTTGTCGAATATCATTCTTTGATCTTGGAAAAACCATTTTTGTTTAAAAATTAAGAACTGAAATATATTTCAATGTTGAAATTATTCATATTTTAGAAATACCTGCCGTAAATTCTTCCTTTGTAGTTGAGTTCGCGTAAAGAAAAATATTTGGTTAGTCCTTGTGAAGGTGTTTGCAAGGATTTAAAGGGTCAGGAAATTTGAAATTTCCGAATTTCTCATTTAACTTGCGTATAATTCAGTTAGAATAGTCAAGATATAGAATACTAAAAAATCGAGGAAAAGTTACTTTAAATATTGAAGATTTTATTTCTTTTTATACAAAAATGAGGTCAAAAAAAAAAGCGAATCATGGGACAGGATATCACCAGTTAGCCAATCACGGGAGAGGGTGTCACTTGTGAGCTAATCAAGAGACAGAGTGTCTCCAGTTAACCAATTACGAGAACCTTAGAAAAAATTGACGTCACAATGTTACCGACACTACATACAGAGTATACAGACACTTGCTAATTATATAGTTAGATTATTTATTCATCAAATGTTTAAGATGGGTAAACGATTCATTTTTACTCAGTACATTACATTTATATTGTTAAAACTAAAAATAATTTGAGATGTTAATTTATGCTTATGAAACCCTAGACATTTCTGTATGTAATTATATTCATTTCATAACGATCAAAGGATATAGAAGTGTTTAGAATTTCTTGTTTATGCCTATGAAATTCTAGACATTTCTATACGTTGTTTTATCCAAAGATTCATAGAGAATAAATCTGCAAAATATTGTATATATCGGTCAAAAGATATAGCAGTCTCTTGTTTATGCCTATGAAACCCTAGACATTTATGTATGTAATTATATTCGTAGATTCTTAGAGAATAAATTTGTAAAATATTGTTCATATCAGTCAAAGGATATAGGATTGTCTGCCAATCACGAGAACCTTAGGAAATATTGACGTCATAATGTTACCGACACTACATAGAGACACTTGCTAGTTATATATGTCAGATTACTCCTGAAAGTGCACAATGAAAATATGGTTATGAAACCTGGAAACAGTAAGCCAAGGGTCACCTCGGGCTGTTGTGTTAGTGACGATGAAATGTTGAATATCTAACAAGAGATAACAGAATACTACACATAATATCAAAACGTAGTCGAGAAACCGAGCAAGTCATGTAAATTTAAAGGACTGCAAAGGAAAGCATTTCTAGCGCCATTTTTTCTAAGAAAATATTACTATACTAGCGTACTGTCTTCCTTGAAATGGAAAACCAGCAGTGTTTTATTTTTAAAAAAGATCCAAACACTTTTCACTATATTTTTCATATTTTAAATTAGAATAAAATATTCGAATAATTTTGTTGTAATGAATCCAAATTATGTTTGTTGTAGGTATAGGCACGCATCCAAGGGGGGGGTCCACGGGCTTGAGCCTCCTCCAAGAGCACAAATAACACGTGGTTTTTGTCAAAATACAATTGACGACTTTGTACAAGTGAGGTCATATATATATATATATATATATATATATATATATATATTTTTTTTGAAGTCAGTCTAGTAAATCTTTTCTATATGTGGATCAAATCTATATAAACGTGCCCAATTTAAATTCTCTAAGCTCCACCCGTTTGACCACAATTTCTACCGAACAGAAAGGTAGACAGGCAAACAAATGAGTGGCGGTGTAATGGTTTCCAGGTCATACCTACGAAACCTTAAACATTGATATAAAGTGTGAATTATTATAAATTTCAAGTAGTCGTAGGTATCTAGTGAGTGACAATATTTTTTTGGCCCAATTCTTGATTGTGATCATGTGAAAATCAAAGACTTTATGCGCCACTTAGACGATAGGAACCTATTATTATAAAACCTGATCTTATGACCACAAAAACATCAAATCTTTCGTCTCTGTGAAATATTGTTGACCAAAACATTGTTATTTTGACAGACAAATATTGTAGATAAATTGTTTCGCAAGTTATCAGCAGTAAAAAGCTTTTTCAAGTATTACCTACGAAGCGAAATAACAAAGCACATCTTTGAGAGCTTACTTGTTCATTTGATTCCAAGATATGATCTACTTTTATGTGTAGAGATAAAATTTAGATTTTGCAATTTGGTGGATGGTTAATCCTAGTTTCAACAGTAATCTTCTTCGTATAAGCTCATGAAATATTTCATCTTCCTTGTGATCTTATATTTTCGGATGCTGTACACTTCAATCTTTTCCAACTAACTCTTTTGTCTATTTATGGTTTCTACAATTTATTCTAGTTTGCTCGACTTCATATTTGAAACTACATAATTTTGCAAGATGGTAGGAATTTGGCGGAATTTCAACTGTGAACAGCAGAGAGTTTATCTGCTGGACATAGATATTGCATCATTTGTATATATGCATACCGCTGAATTTAACATGTTTATATCCCATTACAGGCCTCGGTAGCGTCCCGGTTTCACGTTCCAAAAGTCCTGGTTTCAACTACAAGTCAGGTCATAGATATTTGTATTTTTATTTATAATTTGAACCTTCACATCCTCAGAATGAACAGAGATTGTGTCTAATTTAGAAACAGTACGGTAGTACTCAGTACTATGGGTCAGTGACGCTATTGCGATGTTTATTGGCCAATAATAATGAACCCAGGAATGTTCAATATTGTCAATTAAGTAGAGCAACCATGACCGAGCTATTAAGGCCTGGACTGATAAAAATATTTACAACAGATATTGTGGGAGCGGTATAGTCAATTAGTTAAAAATATTCAAATTATTTAAATATAAAAACTAATCTATTTTAAGATAAACATCCTCAAAAGATTAGCTGAGTTATCAGTGACTGTATTTTTTAAGTTAAATGTTGAAAGACAGGGATACAAATTTATGATCGTATATTATATGATTTGTTTAAAATATTATCAGCGTTTATCTCAAGTACATGGTGGAATGCTACACAGATGTTGATATCCGACCATATATTTTCAGTGATATGGACTTCGTAGGTAGAGTCAAAATTAATTATTTTGTACACAAAATATGCGACATTTTCCGATCAAAAATTCCTGTTGTACATTTTTAGATTTTTTGATTTTGCTCTGTGGCTTATGGAATGTGGGTCATAAAAATTTTTAGCTCATTTTTGTCAAAAATCGTGTTTGATTAAATAACTTAAATAAACTAATGAATGTGTACGGTTATTGGAGCTATATATAATTGAGTTTTTTGTTTTGTGTTCTAGCCCTCTGGGAAACAGGGTGGGGGACAAATAATTTTCGATATATTTTTTGCAGAAACGCAATCGAAAATTATTTTACAAAATAGCGTCAAAATATATTGTTATTATTATTTTTTTTTTTTCAAAAATTATTTTTTTCTAATGAATCCATTTTTTAAGAGATTTCATTTGATTCCCAACTCAAAATTTCAAATTTTGTTTGTTTATAGATATAGACACGCATCCAGGTGGGGTTCTACGGGCTTAAGTCCCCCACCCCCCAGTGCTAAATAAACACGTGGTTTTTGTCAGAATACAAGTGATGACTTAGGTCATTAGGTATTTTGAAAGTGCGGACTTTTTTCTGTTTTAGGTCAACACTTTGCATTTTGGAAAATAATATGCTTTTAGCCGGCACTTGTTGCCGCGTAATTTCAGTGACTGTATCAGTGACTCTATTTTTTTAGTTAAATGTTGAAAGACGGGGGTAGATATTTACGATCGTATATTATATGATTCGTTTAAAATATTATCAGCGTTTATCTCAAGTACATGGTCAAATGTTACACAGATGTTGATATGCGACCATATATTTTCAGTGGTATGGACTTCGTAGGTAGAGTCAAAATTAATTATTTGAGTTATGAATTATTGGGAATAGAAATGAGTCTTTAAGATAAGTTAAAAGGTTTTTGTTGTTAATTGGAGACCTGATTATTTTTATAACGACAAAAAATGGGGTATAGAGATCAAATTATTAGTTTTAAAAAAAGGGCTGGGAAAATCTTGTGAGAGACAGGGAGTCGTGAGTAAACAATCACCGGAGTCGGACAAACCTCTCAAGTATTTTTGGTTGAGAAACGCGGTAGCGTGAAGTGGACCAGAAGTAGTCTGGAAGTGTTGAGGACTGTTTAAATGAATTGAGCGAATCTCAATAATCACTGTGAGTGTTGTGAGGTGTTTAACGGATTGTAAGGTGAAATGGTGATTGTGAGGTTTTTTGTTGAGTGTCTCTCATGGGATTTCGTAGCCATCTTGTAATTGTAAGTTTTAGTGTAATTATTAACAGTGTTCAATCTTCAGTCTTAACTAAACATTAAACGTAGATTAAGTAAAATTCAGACTGACTAAAAATCAAGCGCCCTTATTCCTATCATAAAGATTCTAAGCAACCGACCAGCGGACCTTTAGGGTTTTAGACTTGATTCCGCTCGCAAGTCTTGGAACCCACTATGTGGAAGGGCCTCTAAATTGAAGTACCATGACGTACAATGAATATACTTAAATTCAGTCAGCCAACCGTGACGTTTCGACCGATCCTAGAAATGCCCCCACAATGTTAAAATTGCTTTAGTAAACACGATAGTGTTTTTATATATAATATTGCTGTAACAGTGATGTGCCGGATATACGGATCCGCAGATACGGATACGGATGCGGATAAAAAAGTTCTGTAACCCTTTATTTATAAAATTTGTTTTAAAATTATAATTTATAAAATAAATACGACTTTTTCCAATTTAAGGTTAATTTAAATAGTTTTCAAGCTGTTTTGGGAAATATATTAGGGTAAAAAAAAACATAAATCATTACAAATTTTTAAAGAAATACAAACAATGTTTCCCGTCGATATGGTATCTAAAGTATATATGGATGTTTGTATTTGTTATAAAAATTAATAATTTAACCAAAATGATAATAAAGATATACTGGTTAGTGGCCATCTGTTTCTAAAATCAAAATTAAAAATATTATTGATAGAGGAGACGGTCTTAATATGGGCCCTGCATTTAATATGCCCCCCCCCAAATCTACTAAATAGCTAACACCATATTTCGGCAATAGCTTAAAACACACCTACCTTTCGTTCACCAATTTTACAAATTTAGTGCAGTTGAGTTCTTGTTCCGTTAGAAACAAATTATAGTAAATGTGTTTGCTTAATTTTGACATTTTTATTAAGCTAAGTTGTTGTTATAAGAATGGGCAAGATTTTTATTCGATCTGTTGTGATTTAAACTTGAAGCTGTTGTATTGTGATCGAGGTATATTGTGTTACTAGGAGTTACTGCCTCACTTAATCTCAAAAAAGGCAAACATTAATTTAGATTGCCATATGAAATGTTGGAAATATGGGCTCCCGGCATGGACGTTGATGAAGTAGGAGAACGGTCCGGATGAGGAAGTAAAAAGAAGTAAAATGAAGTAAAAGTCCGGATGAGGAAGATGCTGCTTGCATGTTTTGTGACGGTTGTTTTTTACAGGAACAAAGAGGCGAGCTTTGAGTTCGATGCCTAATGTGCAATATGTGGGCATATGAACATTGAACGTTCCGGTACAGAATAAGATTTATATGAATGTGATTTTTGTCAGTAATCAATTGTTAAACTGTTACTTTGAGTTTGTATGTTAAACAAAAATAAAATTATCTTGAACTACCCAATTTTTAATGGGGGCCCATATTTCATACACTCTATCCCGATTCGAAAATTTTACAAATTCTCATAGTTGGCTTTGAATCACATTATTTTTCGAAAGAATGCAATTTTGAATATTGTATTTAAGTCTTTGAGATGTATGCCAATTCTAAGATAATTTCTTCAAAAAATTAAAAAATCATCGAGGAAAAAAAAGCGGGCCCATATTAGGACCTTCTCCTTTATAAATACTACCTTTACTAACACTGAATCACGTTATATTATATATACTGCTCTCCAGTGGCAACGCTAGCGGGGGGTCCGAGAGGCCCAGGCCTCCCAAACATTGCTCTGCCTCCCCCCTGCGGAAATACTTGGAGAATTATCACTTCTGTTTTAGAGGTGACTACCTTTTATTTTTTTTAGGTCATCACTTGTATTTTAGAGGTGGCGACCTTTTTTATTAAGTCAGTACTTGTATTTTAGAACTGAGGCCTTTTTTTTGCCAACTAGTTTCATGAGTATTAATAACTAATAATAAAAAAAATGATGAGAAGTGTTAATTTTCACACATTTCAGGGTTTTGTAGGTATTTAGTCAGTGAATGATGATTATTAGAAGGCCAAACGATGAATGCCTGTCACTACATAACACAATAGGCACAACAAGAAGGTTGCTGTTAGATTTCTAACGTGTATTAATTACACTACAACTTCTCTAATTTGGTGGTCATATATTTCTAATAATACCATAATATATATTTTAACGATTTTTTTTTTTTTTTTTTATATAACTGCAAAAATATTATTCAAATTCTGACCTGTCAACACTGTGGACGATGTTTGTCACGCAAGAGCATAACGCCTACAGAGACATTGTTTATATTGCGACTATATGAAAAACTAACAGATTATCTTCTAGAAATGGAATCCCAGCTATCGGCCAGTTATTTATTTATTTTCCTAGTCGATATTTGCAAAATAAATTTACGTACCTATTCTCTACTCATAAAAAAATGTATCCATGTATATACAAATATATTTTTTTAATTTTAGCTAAGATATTAAACGAAAATCTTAATACATTGCAAAATTTAGTCAAAATGAAATGTATTTCAAAAATCAATTAACGTTCCTTAATCTGCATATAAAGAGTTTCCATTTAATATCTCCACAATAAAATTTAAATTATTATTATTATTTTTTTTTTTTTTCAATAACACAAAAACTGTAATATTTTCCAGAAACGAAATCGAATAAAAAATTCCTCTCGTACGTTTCCGGTTCATAGCAATATACATAGCTTAGAATTTTTTCAGATTTTTAATTTAACTTGCGGGATTAAGGGTGCGGGACACTGATTTTTTTAGTACTTTTTGGAAAAAATCGTATTAATATAAAAATAAAAAACTACTTCCCGTTCCTTTATCTACGTCTTAAGAGCTTTCTTTTGATACCACACAATAATTTTAAAAATATATATTTTTTTTCTACGACAAAAGAAAATCAATATTTTGTTAAAAACCAATTTGCCATTATATTCACAAAAACCCCATAAAAAAATTAGTTTCCAAAAATAAAAATTTGTGTGTTCATCCACGTATTAAGAGGTTTCATTAAATACCCCACTCAAAATTTAAAAACAAAGTTTTTTATTTTTCCATTAAACACATATTTGTTTATATTTTTTCTGCGCTGTATTCTTCTATAGTTTTCCTATATGTGGGTCAAAAAGTTGTACAAGTATGCCAAATTTCAACTTTCTATGTTCAGTCGTTTGGCTACAATTTCTACCGTACAGACAGACAGACACATAAGAGAGGTTATAAGGGTTTTTTGGTGGTTATACCTACAAAACCCTAAAAATGGTGCCTTCCTCCAATATTTCTTGCCCCCTTCTCGGATTTTATGAGCTAGCACTGCTGTTCTCTGATGATTAAATACATAAGTTAATAGATTTTACCATTTCTAGAATTAAAGGGGCCTTATAATTTCAAATGTCTCAAAGTAACAACTGTTCCAAGGTACGCCATAATAGCTAAATGTTCAACAAATTTTATATTCTGGCCACGACGCCAAATACACGCGCTTTGCCACTGTTTCAACCCCGCATCTTTAGAAATTATGCTAGTAATTAACTAATCGCGCCACGATAGCTGATCACTTTAAATTTTAAGAAACAAAGCAAAATCATTAAAAAAAATTACGAGTGATATTTTAGTAATATAATAAAAAATACAATGGGCCTTAGCCAATAGAAATATTAGAAAATATAGTCTATTGTTACAAATAATCTCCAAAGTCTTTGACCGAAGTAAAATAAGAATAATCCAGTGTTACAATAATTCACAATAGGAAGTCTCAATCTCCCACGATGACCGAGATGAAAACGGGGACAAAAGTATTAAAAAACCCGGTATCGATATAACAGTAATCTTGAGTTTACTAGCAGTACTTGTTGTTTTTTTTTATTATTATTTGCAATGGTTAATACAGCTACACCGTCTATATATTTCTTTGTGTAAATGGATTGAAGATTATTATGTGAGATAGTAAAAATACTCTGTAGATATTTAAAAATAAATACTCTTTTGAAACGCAACGTCGTTTGAAAATAAAAACATGCATATGTGAACGAAAAGCTCTATTTCAACTATCACAAGTTTATTTTGGTTAAGAAAATTTTCTTTTTTATATTTATGTGCTGTTACAAAAAATATTTCAAGCGACTATACTTAGAAACTAACAGAAAAGCTTTATTTATTTATTTTTTCTGTCAGAGATATATTATGATTTGTAATAATGCGACTACATTTCTCTCTACATTATGGTGTCCAAACTTTACCCATACTGGGTACATATCCAATATTTATCGAACTGAGTTACGCTTTAGAACTGGCGGTTAGTGGAAACATCTAATAGAGGTACTGGAACCGAAAGTATAATTGAAAAATTTTTTGGGAAAGAAAATCATTATTAAGATGGACATAAATATTTTTAACTACATACACATTTAGAAAGAAAATCATATAAAATGTAGAGATATTACATATTATGATTTAATATGTATGTTAGGATCAGAACTAGTTTTTGGACGTCTTTTGTAATATGTTACGTTAGCAACCATAACATAATGACATATATGTGACAGAGTGCAAATAGACGTTGTAATAAATGTTTATATGTGCTTGGATTTGTGTGTTTTAATTGATATTATCATGAACGCTATAAAGCGTTTTATCATCAGAAGTGGGATCCCTACACCTACAACTAATTTTGGCCAGTTTTTGTTGTTCCATACATAAAATATTTTGAAAATGATTAAAATGAAAAAAAGTGAAAATGACAGAAGATTGAGTTGCAAAAATAAATTTCAAAACTGGCTGACAAAAGTTTTTAAAATGGAAAACACAAGTGCTATATTATAATTACACTGTAAAAAATAAATTAACCCCAAAACGTTGCGTGCCCATATTATGGCGAGCAACAGTGATGCGTAAAAGTTGAAATGTTTTAGAATGAATTTGGATAAATTACGTTAAAACTAGTAGCAAGGGCTGGGAAACACTACAAGATGCAAATAAATATTCCGATAACATTGCAAAGGTTAAATAAAAAATAAGCTAAAGAAGTATGCAAATTTGACACCAAATAATAAGAGAATAATGAGGTACGGTATTTCTAACTTGTTCTTGGTAATTTAGATATTTTGGATAAAGACTTAACAAGGTAATTCAAAGAGTTTTATTATTATTGTGAGTATGATAGAAAGAAAAGATTTTAAAATTTCAGTGAACTAGCTTTTACAGAACTGAAAATTAAAAAAAAAATGTTTTGACAGCCGAAAGGTGTCAAAGTTGTCTTGTAGTGGTACATATTGGAGGAAAGTGTTAATATAAATGACAGATTTTACAATTGATGCACATGCTATAAGTTGCAGGTTTAGAGCATGTTTTGGTGCCAGGAGATTGGTTTATTGGTTTATTACTTAACTAAACTTAATGGAAATGATAAGATAATTTATTAAATGTTAAGTTATATTTTTAAAAATGTGTCAAAAAACGTTTGCCTCCCATATTATTTTTTGTTCACGCCCGCTCACGGCTTGAAGTGTCATTTTTGTTCAAGTTCACGAGGGTCACGTCGTCACCCGCTAAAATACACAGCCCGCGCCGATCTCTAGTGTAAAGTAGGTAAAATTATTGCACATTTTTTAATAATATTTAAATTTTTTTATTTCTTGGTAAGAATAAACACTCAACTTTTAGATTACCATGATTTTGATGTTTTGAAAATATGATAATAGAATTGTCATCACGTTTTATCTCTCAGAATTGACTGTTTACGGAATTGTGGTTGTAGGAAAATTTATGTATACAACTCATGTATAAAATGTCTTATAGTATACGTGATTTATCATCAAGAGCCGCAGGCGAATCTTCCCGCCCTTACAAAAATATGACATTTTACTCACTTGTTGTATAAATTACTATTTTGACACATCCCAATATCTGCAGAAAATGTGCAGTAATCTCTACTTCTATAGGCTATTCCAAACATTTAGGTGGAACTAGATTTTGCACTCGAGTAACTTTTATTGTTTGATTCGAGGTTTTGACCATTTTGGTTAGATTTGTAAATTATACTTGTAATAAATATTTTTAGGTTAAAGTTAATATCATTATGAAATGTTATTTTTATTACATTTTGATTTGTTGTGCAAAATGGTTGTTCCTGCTCTGGTCCCCAATGTTATTGTACGTCTTTCTTGGTGAGCTCACTGAGAGGACGAGCAACGCTTGAATAATCAGGCACAAATTTTCGGAACCAGGAGCCTGTCTGGAGGAAGGAAAGTACTTCCTTTACATTGCGCGGATTTTTCATATCTGCGATGGCAGTAATTTTTTGGGAGTCAGGCCTTATGCCCTCTCTTAAAATAAGGTGTCCAAGGTATTTTACCTCCGGCAACATGAAGTGGCATTTTTCGCAGTTAGCGTGCAACTTGAACTGGTTTAAGCACGTAAAAACCAATTGTAAGTCATCGAGATGTTCTTTAAAGCTTGATGATAAGATAATTAAGTCATCAAGGTTGGCCAGCACAAAAAAACCTTTCAATCCCGAGCGGAATCGGTCCATTAGGCGTTGGAAAGTACTCGGAGCGTTCCGTAATCCAAATGGCATTCTTTTGTAACAAAAGTTTTCTAAAGGACAAGTGAAGGCAGTCTTGTCTCTATCTTTTAACTTAAGAGGAACTTGCATTTACAGCGCTCAAAAGGTTGGTGACAACGGTACCGATCCTCAAACAGGCTGTTTGAACGATGCGAGCGGTTACGCTCTTGAGGCAGTTCTGATGCAGGGGAAGAGCCCAGATTAGCACCCCGTAGAATATGCCAGTCGACTTTTGACACCTGCTGAAAGAAATTATAGTACCACCGAGCGCGAAGCTCTCGCGGTACTGTGGGCAATGGACCATTTTCGTGGATGTTTATACGGAGTCAAAGTGACCGTGATCTCCAATCATCAGTCGCTGAAGTGTCTAATGTCCTTAAGATCACCGAGTGGCCGCCTCGCACGGTTAGCCTTCCAGCTACAATCTTACGACCTGAGCATAGATTACACCACTGGTCGCAGCACCACAGTTGCCGACACCTTATCTCGACCGCCTGGTAAAGACGTTTGCTCAATGACGGTGGAATTACCCACTGAAGCTACAAGCGAATTGCGTGCTCAGTAATTAGCAGACCCAGATCTCGAGATCATTAATTCGTTTGAATCTGCCGGCGATCCCGTAGACGTTGCGCGATGGACAGAATGCGGATAAGTTATGTTCAGCGGAGTTTTATACCGCTATCCACCTGATGGCGAAGAAGAAGAAGCCGCTCTTGACACACACAAAATCATGATAGCGAAAATCTTGTATGATTACTATGATTCACCGATAGTTGGTCACTATGGAATTGACAAAACCTTGTGTAAGATAAGCTCTCGGTACTAATGGACTGGCATGCATAGAACAGTTACCAATCATGTTAAAACATGTATCGTGTAATCCCTCCGACATCACCTTTTGAGGGGGAGGCTGTAAGGGGACGCCACTGTACCCACTGGTTAGGAGGTTGTTGATTGTGCGTTGAGTATTAAACGTCGAAAAATACAAAACAATTTTACTTTTTATATTCTATTATAATTGATTTAAATGAACAAAGTTGTTACTATATGTCGTGGATAGTGTGGTGTAATTAATTATATAGTTTGTTCTACCTTTAAAGAAATTTTAATAAATATATTTTTGCAATAAAATGCTTCAAACTGTTTTATTTATTTTATTTTTCTAATAAATGTCACTGAATAATAAATGCCAACATGAAAAATTAAATAACTTCGCCAAGCTCTGTTTTCGTGACAATTTAAAAATAAGAAACCCCCATTTAGTTCCGCCTAAACCAAAGAAATGACCTATAGCTTCGCCAAAGTCTAACTGCAGTTCATAAAAAAACTTGTTTAATCCATTGAAACCTCTAAAATTTGGATTCTCAAATATTTGCATACAAATCTAGTAGATTTTTAGTTGGAAACTTTGTAGCATACAACAAAGTGTATTCAAACACAAGTTTCATAAGGCATAAGTTTCGAAATTATAAATCGAGTTGCGAATCGACAAATTTTTCTAATCAATAGGTGCGGCAAAATGCTTTATGTAACGATTTTTTTTTCTATTTGCATTTCATGCCTTTTAAAATAAAAAATTGCATTATATAATCAAATAATTATGGAATTTGTTATGTTAATGTAGCGGTTGGTCGAAATGGTTTGACAGTTTTATATTTTTCAAGGTAGCTATCAATTTTATTTTGTAAATTTTACAGTTTATTGTACCAATTTTATTAATTTTATGAAATATATGTTTAGTATCATAATGAAAGTCATTATAACACTCAGTTCAGTTTCATAATGACTCTCTTATGAATTCAAAATAGAAAAAATTGTAGTTAAACACCCTTTAACTGAATATGAGTCAGGAAATCATTTAGCGTACTTTGGATTTACAGTGTATAAAAATATAATAAATTATAATATAATTCTATTCAAACATTTTATACGAATATGGAACATTACGACAAAGAAATCATTTAGCATTGAATGCCTTTATTTGAATCTTTATATTTCAATTTTTCAAGAAATTTAAAACCTACAAAAAAACTATAATTTTTGCTAGCAAGCCTGTAGCTGCAAACGTCAAATCATTTGTACCTGCCATTTGGCCGCTAAGCAAGTTCGTCAAGACGCCAGTTCAATTTCTGCTTATGCCAAACAATTTGTGTAAAAATATCTATACAAATTACAGGTTCTACTTAGCCGTTCACAACTGGCTATAAACTGTAAGTGCCTTTCTGTGCATGCTACAAAATGGATGCAATACTGACCATGTTACTCCAGAATGTACAAAGACTGAAAATATGGTCATGGAACCTGGAAACAGGAGGCCTAGGCTCACCTCGGGCTGTGATAAATGATGAATGAATGTCACGCGGACCACGCTACAATTATTGAGAATAAGAAAATCAGGTTGGCTGTGAAATATAAGAGTAGCTTTATTATTTTATACAATTAATGAATGTAAGATGTAAAATTAAGGTTAGTTTGAACTCAATAATTTTTTTAAAGTATAGTTGTGAGTCAAAATTTGGAATTAACCAGGGAGCATTTGATTAATGATTAATTATGATTTTTAAAAAGGTTTAAGCACTTATGAGTGTAAAGAAAGTTTGGATTCAGTTTTTAGTGAACAAGCGCATTTTTTGGCTACAATTTACAGCTGATATAAAGGATTTAAATGAGGCGGGAATTTTGTTACACACCAAAAAAGAGCAAGGTGTTCTCCTACAGCTGTTACCGAAAAAAACATTGCTGGTGTTGAGAAAATAATTGAATAAAACAATAAAGTCACTTATACGGTAAAAGAACATCAACTTAAGATTGAATCCTCAGCTATTAAAAGAATCATACACGATCACATTGTGCTGATTGTGCCACAACAGATTTTTAATTCCGAAAAACTGTCTAAGAATTTGCCATGAAAAAAGAGTTTCAACTCTTAAATAATGGAAAGTACTTAAGCTGGATGGACAGAAGACAGAAAAATGACCAGAAGTGCTCAGTAGAGTTCTAGAGAAAGGTATTATATTACATCAATAGGAGAAAAGCCCGTCATACGACAGGGTAAAGTTAAACATTAAAACAGAAACTCTCGGTACAACATTAGAACAGGGGTGGCGTTTATTGATAAGTCAGATACCTAGCCTTCTTATTAAATATAATTAATTGTCAAGTAAATGCCCAGTTAGGCAAAGGAAATAAACTAATTGAAAAAAGGAACTATAAACATCTGTAAAACAATGGTAGCGAATATTTAAGCCATCTTCGTCACAGCTTGCAGAAACAGAAATTAATATGGAGCTACTGCTCATGTTAAACAGCAACTTAGGTTATTTATATTTAATAATTACAGGAAAACAATGTTGGTAAATTATTAAAGTTGTGTTAATTTTTTGGCAAGAACACCACAAAACTTTCAAAGATTCAGACTGCTCTAGGAGTATCCCATTAGTAGTGCCATTGGTTATGCCCTGCACCTTAACGTTCGTTGCACGGCGTACCCGTGAAAAGGCTACGTAGAGCTGCCCATGGCTGAACACTGCATTGGGTAGGTTAACTCCCACCATGAATTAACACCCGGGATGATATTTTTTTAAATTTAATTAATTTACAGAACCCTAAAATGAACCCGCCTTCATCTTTCAAAATTTAGAAAAGTGCATTAATGACAAAACAAAAAATGATGAAGATAATTAAATAATTTTTTGCAGGAAAACTTGGGCTTAAAGGCTTAAAGCCCTCCAAAGCCTGGGGCCAGACTGGGAAAGACTGAGACTCATCATCCGTATGTATAGCCAAAGTTACAGTTGACGAGACTGACTCGTCATTCGAACTTAACAATTTATACGAGGTTATTATCATGTACAGTAGTCGCTCGCACTGTATCGCATGAAACTGCTCGCATAGTGTCGCTCCTCACCACTCCCCTCCACTCCCCTCCTCACATTTCTTATTGTTGAGTTGGATCAAATAAATCAGTACTCAAAGGGTTAATGAATAATCTGCCACCATATACAATATTATTAATTAGGACCAAATCAATTAAATATTATTTTGATCCGTTTTCTCGGGGCCCCTGAGACGAAGGGCTCATAGGTGGCTGCCTACTCTTTTTTATGTAATCCGGTACTGGTGAAAACCATTGGTACAAGAGACATGCATGCGAAACCCTAAAAACCGAATTGTGTTGAGCAGAAATAAAGGGGTAGACAATCAAAATTTCAGAAAACTGATAACAGTGTCGTGCTTAGGAGGAGTCTCGAACACACCTAGATATTGAAATTAAACGTAATCAAACAAACTTTATTTTCTTGTCTCATTTTCCGAAATAAAGTGCGGAACAAAAGTTTTTGGACACATTTTGGGCAAAAATCTCGTATTTTTTTTTTTTTCAAAAATAAGATTTTTTTTGTTAATCTACTTATCATTAGCTTTCATGTGATATCCCACTAATATTTTTAAATATTATACCAGTGGCTCTTAACATTTTTTAGATAACAGCACTAATGTAAAATATGAAAATTCAAGGCGCCCTATTTTCATTTCTTTGTATGACAGCCGTATTAATTCTACGAGTTCACCTTTCACGAAACTCTAAAAACCGGATTGTGTTTATCAGTAAAAAACACCTCAACAAAAGTAAAAACGATTTTGAATTTTAAGCTATCATTCGGATACCGATTTCGGAGTAGATAATCAAAATTTAGGACAACTGATAACAGGGTCGTGTTTTGGAGTTTAGAACTCCCTCAGGTATTGAATTTCAACGCAATCGAACAAACTTAATTTTTTGTCCCATTAAGATTACATGAGAAATTTTTTGAGTCGCAGGCTTGTCCCCTTTTTGAAATTTCCAGGCTTAGGATTTTTCTAATCTTAAGAATGTTCCCGGGAAACCACATGCCAAATTTGAACTTTCTAGGTCACCGGGAAGTACGCAAAAAACCTCTGGAAGGACATCTGACAGACAACTCAGCGATTATATAAATCAGTGGTGCTCATAAGGTCGATCGCGATCTACTGATCGATCGCGTAATGATTTAAAGCGATCGCCTGCAAAAAAGTGTTAATAAATAAAAAAAAAATAAATAAAAAAATTTATGTGAAGTGTGAATCTTCACACATTTCTGGGTTTTGCAGGTATTTAGTAACTGAATGATGATTATTTGGGATGCCAAAACAAATTTTATGTCAAAATATTTTTTTATGAATTTTAATTCGAATGCCTAATACCATTATTTAAGTTTCTAAATATGTACAGTATTTTATTTATACAGCAAGGTTCAGTAAGATTTTTAAAATTGCGCCTATGGCTTCCATTGGTTGCTTATATCATAATTCCCTCCCTCTGATTTCGTCACAGAATTAAATTATAATTTCAACACTTCCCTCTGGTTATTAAATTTACGCTTTTAAAAAATAAATGCAACATTTACCAAAATATAACGAATTTTGACAAAATAATTTAAACAAAATAGAAATGCAAAAAAAAAAACAATAAAATTAACAGGATTCGAACGTTCGCTCTGCAACGTTCGCACTGCAATTTACAAAGTGCGTTACGAAACCATCTGAGCTACCAGAGTTTCTTATCTGAAGTGTTACATAGCGAATTATATATTTAACATATTTTAGTTAAAAACACAAAAATGCGTTATTTTCTAAAAACATAATCTGATCAAAAATTCCTGTTGTACTATTCCGGTTCACACCAATGTACATTACTTAGAATTTTTTCAGATTTTTAGTTTAAACCATCTAGGCTACAGGGTGTGGGACAAAAAATTTTTTGCACAATTTTGGCAAAAATCGCATCAAAATAATTTATTTTGCAAAAATAAAATTTTGATCGTTAATACACGTACTAAGGGCTTTCATTTGATACCCTACTCAGAATTTAAAAAAAATATTTTTTTTTTTGATGAGCACATTTTTGTTTATATTTTTAGGGGGATATGTTTTTTAGATGTTTTAGTATTTTTCCTATGTGTGGGTCAAAGAGTTGTATAAGCATGCCAAATTTCAACTCTCTAGGTTTAGCCGTTTGGCTACAATTTTTACCGAACAGACAGACAGACAGACAGACAGACAGACAGACAGACAGACAAACAGACAGACAGACAGACAAACAGACAGACAGACGACAAAATGACGGTATAAGGGTTTTTTGGTCATACCTACAAAACCCTAAAAATGGGTTAATAAATATTACACTCATGTTTTAGGTCAATTTATTTATGCCAGTCAGCATTTTCGCAATTGAAAATAGTCAAATCGAAATATCGCAACCAGGGCCGGATTTACCCAACGCGAGGCCCTAGGCTACTCAAAATTTAGGCCCCTTCAATAGACCACTTTCTTTTTAAATATTTTTGAGTTTATCACTTTCAATGCTCAGAATGCTCAGAGCAGATAACCTGTCTTATGACATTGTGCTCCTTAATTCATTTTTAATTCTTTTAAGTTTTAAAAAAGACCTCTATTCAAAGCAGTCAGTGACCATTAAACTAAGAAGTAGTCGTAGGATTGCTTCTATGTTAGGTAAAGCCATCTGTATTTTTTCTTTATGAATTATTTGGTAGAGGTCTGCAGCAGACTGAGGAAATTCTTCTAAAGGGGTGAATGCTTTTTTTACGGATTCCTCAATATCTCTTAGGTCTAATGAGATATCGACTTTTTACTACCCATCAACATGTTCAAGAAGGTATTTTGCCCTAGTTAACCTAAAAGGGCAAAACGTTAACATACAAAGGGATTCAGGGTGAATTATAAAACCCTTCGTATGGTCCGTGTTTCTTGAGTTATAGCATATTTTATTTATTTTTTTATTTTTGTAGTACATATGCATCTTTTTGAATACTGAGGCCCTCTGTACTTAGGAGGCCCTAGGCTTAAGCCTACTTAGTCTATAGGGAAATCCGGCCCTGATTGCAACACTTTAACCGAGAAAACTTGGATTCATGTTTAAGAAACTGCCTATGAAGTAAAAAAAAGCAATAATACGTATATCCCAAATTACAAAAAAAAAAAAAAACATGTAGATGGAATGCAATGCAGAAAATAAAATGCCGCAAAAGATTGAAATAAGTTTTTGTATGTTTTAAATTAAATTACAAATAATTGTTCGTTATGTGCCATGTTTTTTTTTGTTGACCCAAATTCTTCTTTCTTTAAAAATTAGGTTAGATTATTCTTCAAACCCAAAAATTAGGGTTAGGGTAGATCGCGATTAAGTTTGTATTTTAAAAGTAGAGCGCGTGGAAAAATTAGTGAGCACCACTGATATATATAGATAGATGATAATGGGACTTCCCATAGGGCAGCTTCAACTCTCTGGTTTTTGACAGAAAAAAATATACAAGTAATAGAACATCCACCATGCTCACCTGATTTGGCGACTTGCGACGTCAATTTCTTGCACTTCACAAAAAAAGAAAAAAAAATACTGGGTAGAAGTTTTTCTTCTGAAGAAGAGTTTGATGCTGCAATTCATAATTATTTTGAAGGTATTCCTAAAGAATATTGATTGAAAGTTTTTAAGAAGTGAAGGAATAGCCAAGCGTATTATTATTGAAGAGAACTACACTAAACAAATTTAAAATAAAATACTAAAAAATATGAAACACGTGTCTTATTCGCAATAATTTTAGCTTGTCCCTCGTTTTACTATAAGGATTACAATAAAAAATTTCAATGCAAAATTTTACAGAACGCAAAAAACAAATAAAATAAATTAAAAACCTGCAAAAAAATATATTGTTATTGTTTAGATTCTAAAACAAAATTTTTAAATCAAATCTGATAAATGGCGAGTATGAAATCAAATAACATGTAACGTTGGATTTCCGTATCCTTTCAACCTAGTGTCACTCTTCACAGTGAGTAGAAACGAATACATAAGAATTTGTTAAAATCTAAAAAAAAAGTTATAGATGCTAAAAATAAAAAAACTTATAGATGGAGATACATTCTATTTAGATTTTAAGCATAGTATTTCAAAGTTTCAATTAAATGCCAGTAAAATTAACAGTGAGCAAATAAAATAATAACAAAATTTGTTATTATCCTCAAAAAAAATTTATTATAATGTAATATAACGTCGGCAGATCAATTGTGTAAAAATGTTTTATATTTAATAATGGTTTTAATAAAAAAACACTGTACATTTTCACTATATTTATTCGCTTTGAAAATGACGAAAGTTGAAACTTGTTAAAAGTTGTTTGATAAAAATACTGAAAATCTATAGGCTATTCCAAACCTTTAGGCGGAACTAAATTTTGCAGTATAGTAACTTTTATAGTTTGATTCGAACTTTGTAAGTCATACTTACAATAAACATTTTTAAGTTAAGGTTCATATCATTATAAAATGTCATTTTCAGTATATTTTAATTTTTTGTATCATTCCCAATACAAATTTTCAATTTATTTATTATATTTGTCTTTAAAATATGTAAAAATGTGTCATATTTTTAATAAATGTCATTCGTTTCCAAGGTTTCAGTGTTGGAATTTTAAATTTTCACATGTCAACTTGACTTATACAATGTTTTTTATTAAAAAATATATTTGTAACCACATTCTTTTAAAATATTTAATATAATTCAACGCTAATTACATCTCAGTATCTTAACTTACAGTAAAGAACTACACTCGAAAATTGTAGGGATAAGTTACTAGAAATTTGATATGGAAATTCGCTGCTGAAAAAATATGAACTGTACTCTGTGTTATCAAGATAAGAAGTAACTAGATTAAAAATGCTAATTAAATTGACTGTCAATAATTAAATTATGTGTTTAAATAAGATAGAAAATAAAACCACCAATTAAAAAAAGATCGCATTTTGATAGCTTACTCGTAAAAAGCATATTTCCACAAAATGAGAGCATGCGAGTGGTTTTTCGAAGGTTGGTAAAAAGAAACTAATAAACAGGTGTGAAAACTAAAAAATAAAATAAAGAAATAAAAATAAATAAATAGAACAAAATTGTTCAAAGTTCGATTCTAAAATTACTATATGAATCTTGTAAATTAGGATCAAAGATAATGTGGCATACTGTAGTTCATTATCATTTCAATACAATCGCAAAACATTTCTTTTTTGTGAGCTATATTGCTAAAATATGCAGAATAAAAAATTACTACATTTTTTCAAAAATGTGTTGTAATAATCTGCAAAATTGCGAATCGGAAATCATAGACTACATAATGTAGTTGAATACTATTTAAACTTAATCCCGAAACTAAAACTTTAGCTAAGCTTGTTTAATTGAAGCGTCAGTAATTGTTAACATCCCCAGAAAACGGTAGATTTAGACATATTTTCATTAAATATTTATATAATTCTGAAAATTGCGAATCAGAAATTGCACAAAATCTAATATAGTAACACTATTTAAACTGAATCTAGAAACTAAATCTTTAACTAAATCGGTTTAATTGAAACATCAGAAATTGTAAAACTCTTGTCTATATAGCTATAATTCTGAAAAATTGGGTGTCTTTTAGAAATTGTAAAAACTCACAGAAAACTGTAACTTTAGATATATATTCATTAAATGTCTAGATAATTCTGAAAAAATGCGAATCAGAAATCATACAACACCTAATGTAGTGGAACACTATTTAAACTTAATCCAGAAACTAAAATTTTAGCGAAGCTGGTTTAATTGAAGCATCAGAACTTGTGAAAACTAAACTTGAACAATTGAGAATCAGAAATCATTCAACATCTAATGTAGTTGAACACTTTCCATACTTAATTCTGAATTTAAGTTTATCTGAAGCATCAGAAATTGTAAAATCTCACAGAAAACTGTAGTTTTAGACACATTTTCATTAAATGTCTATTTCTGAAAAATTGCGAATCAGAAATCATTCAACATCTAATGTAGTTGAACACTTTTCATACTTAATCCTGAAACTAAGTTTATCTGAAGCATCAGAAATTGTAAAATCCCACAGAAAACTGTAGTTTTAGACACATTTTCATTAAATGTCTATTTCTGAAAAATTACGAATCAGAAATCATTCAACATCTAATGTAGTTGAACATTTTTCATACTTAATCCTGAAACTCTAATTTTACCTAAGCTGGTTTAATTGAAACGTCAGAAAATGTAAAACCTCACAGAAAACTGTAGTTTTAGACATATTTTCATTATTGTCTATTTCTGAAAAATTGCGAATCAGAAATCACACAACATCTAATGTAGTTGAACATTTTTTAAACTTAATCCAGATAGTCAAATTTTAGCTAAGCTGGTTAATTGAAATGTCCGAAATTGTAAAAACCCACAGAAAACTGTAGTTTTAGACAAATTTTCATTAAATGTCTATTTCTGAAAAATTGCGAATAAGAAATCACACAACATTTAATGTAGTGGAACACTTTTTAAACTTAATCCAGAGACTCAAATTTTAGCTAAGCTGGTTAATTGAAACGTCAGAAATTGTAAAAACCCACAGAAAACTGTAGTTTTAGACATATTTTCATTAAATGTCTATTTTTGAAAATTTGCGAATCAGAAATCATCCAAACTCTAATGCAGATGAACACTTTTTAAACTTAATCCAGAAACTCAAATTTTAGCTAAACTGGTTTAATTGAAACGTCAGAAAATGTGAAACCCCACAGACAATTGTAGTTTTAGACATATTTTCATTAAATGTGTATTTCTGAAAAATTGCGAATTACAAATCATTCCAAATCTAAAGTAGTTGAACGTTTTTTAACTTAATCCAGAAACTCAAATTTTAGCTAAACTGGTTTAATTGAAAAGTCAAAAAATGTAAAACCTCACAGAAAACTGTAGTTTCAGACATATTTTCATTAAATGTCTATTTCTGAAAAATTGCGAATCTGAAATCACACATCTAATGTAATTGAACACTTTTTAAACTTAATCCAGATACTCAAATTTTAGCTAAGCTGGTTAATTGAAATGTCAGAAATTGTAAAAACCCAGAGAAAACTGTAGTTTCAGACATATTTTCATTAAATGTCTATTTCTGAAAAATTGCGAATCAGAAATCACACAACATCTAATGTAATTGAACACTTTTTAAACTTAATCCAGATACTCAAATTTTAGCTAAGCTGGTTAATTGAAATGTCAGAAATTGTAAAAACCCACAGAAAACTGTAGTTTTAGACATATTTTCATTAAATGTCTATTTTTGAAAATTTGCGAATCAGAAATCATCCAAACTCTAATGCAGATGAACACTTTTTAAACTTAATCCAGAAACTCAAATTTTAGCTAAACTGGTTTAATTGAAACGTCAGAAAATGTGAAACCCCACAGACAATTGTAGTTTTAGACATATTTTCATTAAATGTGTATTTCTGAAAAATTGCGAATTACAAATCATTCCAAATCTAAAGTAGTTGAACGTTTTTTAACTTAATCCAGAAACTCAAATTTTAGCTAAACTGGTTTAATTGAAAAGTCAAAAAATGTAAAACCTCACAGAAAACTGTAGTTTCAGACATATTTTCATTAAATGTCTATTTCTGAAAAATTGCGAATCTGAAATCACACATCTAATGTAATTGAACACTTTTTAAACTTAATCCAGATACTCAAATTTTAGCTAAGCTGGTTAATTGAAATGTCAGAAATTGTAAAAACCCAGAGAAAACTGTAGTTTCAGACATATTTTCATTAAATGTCTATTTCTGAAAAATTGCGAATCAGAAATCACACAACATCTAATGTAATTGAACACTTTTTAAACTTAATCCAGATACTCAAATTTTAGCTAAGCTGGTTAATTGAAATGTCAGAAATTGTAAAAACCCAGAGAAAACTGTAGTTTCAGACATATTTTCATTAAATGTCTATTTTTGAAAAATTGCGAATCAGAAATCACACAACATCTAATGTAATTGAACACTTTTTAAACTTAATCCAGATACTCAAATTTTAGCTAAGCTGGTTAATTGAAATGTCAGAAATTGTAAAAACCCAGAGAAAACTGTAGTTTCAGACATATTTTCATTAAATGTCTATTTCTGAAAAATTGCGAATCAGAAATCACACAACATCTAATGTAATTGAACACTTTTTAAACTTAATCCAGATACTCAAATTTTAGCTAAGCTGGTTAATTGAAATGTCAGAAATTGTAAAAACCCAGAGAAAACTGTAGTTTCAGACATATTTTCATTAAATGTCTATTTCTGAAAAATTGCGAATCAGAAATCACACAACATCTAATGTAATTGAACACTTTTTAAACTTAATCCAGATACTCAAATTTTAGCTAAGCTGGTTAATTGAAATGTCAGAAATTGTAAAAACCCAGAGAAAACTGTAGTTTCAGACATATTTTCATTAAATGTCTATTTCTGAAAAATTGCGAATCAGAAATCACACAACATCTAATGTAATTGAACACTTTTTAAACTTAATCCAGATACTCAAATTTTAGCTAAGCTGGTTAATTGAAATGTCAGAAATTGTAAAAACCCAGAGAAAACTGTAGTTTCAGACATATTTTCATTAAATGTCTATTTCTGAAAAATTGCGAATCAGAAATCACACAACATCTAATGTAATTGAACACTTTTTAAACTTAATCCAGATACTCAAATTTTAGCTAAGCTGGTTAATTGAAATGTCAGAAATTGTAAAAACCCAGAGAAAACTGTAGTTTCAGACATATTTTCATTAAATGTCTATTTCTGAAAAATTGCGAATCAGAAATCACACAACATCTAATGTAATTGAACACTTTTTAAACTTAATCCAGATACTCAAATTTTAGCTAAGCTGGTTAATTGAAATGTCAGAAATTGTAAAAACCCAGAGAAAACTGTAGTTTCAGACATATTTTCATTAAATGTCTATTTCTGAAAAATTGCGAATCAGAAATCACACAACATCTAATGTAATTGAACACTTTTTAAACTTAATCCAGATACTCAAATTTTAGCTAAGCTGGTTAATTGAAATGTCAGAAATTGTAAAAACCCAGAGAAAACTGTAGTTTCAGACATATTTTCATTAAATGTCTATTTCTGAAAAATTGCGAATCAGAAATCACACAACATCTAATGTAATTGAACACTTTTTAAACTTAATCCAGATACTCAAATTTTAGCTAAGCTGGTTAATTGAAATGTCAGAAATTGTAAAAACCCAGAGAAAACTGTAGTTTCAGACATATTTTCATTAAATGTCTATTTCTGAAAAATTGCGAATCAGAAATCACACAACATCTAATGTAATTGAACACTTTTTAAACTTAATCCAGATACTCAAATTTTAGCTAAGCTGGTTAATTGAAATGTCAGAAATTGTAAAAACCCAGAGAAAACTGTAGTTTCAGACATATTTTCATTAAATGTCTATTTCTGAAAAATTGCGAATCAGAAATCACACAACATCTAATGTAATTGAACACTTTTTAAACTTAATCCAGATACTCAAATTTTAGCTAAGCTGGTTAATTGAAATGTCAGAAATTGTAAAAACCCAGAGAAAACTGTAGTTTCAGACATATTTTCATTAAATGTCTATTTCTGAAAATTGCGAATCAGAAATCACACAACATCTAATGTAATTGAACACTTTTTAAACTTAATCCAGATACTCAAATTTTAGCTAAGCTGGTTAATTGAAATGTCAGAAATTGTAAAAACCCAGAGAAAACTGTAGTTTCAGACATATTTTCATTAAATGTCTATTTCTGAAAAATTGCGAATCAGAAATCACACAACATCTAATGTAATTGAACACTTTTTAAACTTAATCCAGATACTCAAATTTTAGCTAAGCTGGTTAATTGAAATGTCAGAAATTGTAAAAACCCAGAGAAAACTGTAGTTTCAGACATATTTTCATTAAATGTCTATTTCTGAAAAATTGCGAATCAGAAATCACACAACATCTAATGTAATTGAACACTTTTTAAACTTAATCCAGATACTCAAATTTTAGCTAAGCTGGTTAATTGAAATGTCAGAAATTGTAAAAACCCAGAGAAAACTGTAGTTTCAGACATATTTTCATTAAATGTCTATTTCTGAAAAATTGCGAATCAGAAATCACACAACATCTAATGTAATTGAACACTTTTTAAACTTAATCCAGATACTCAAATTTTAGCTAAGCTGGTTAATTGAAATGTCAGAAATTGTAAAAACCCAGAGAAAACTGTAGTTTCAGACATATTTTCATTAAATGTCTATTTCTGAAAAATTGCGAATCAGAAATCACACAACATCTAATGTAATTGAACACTTTTTAAACTTAATCCAGATACTCAAATTTTAGCTAAGCTGGTTAATTGAAATGTCAGAAATTGTAAAAACCCAGAGAAAACTGTAGTTTCAGACATATTTTCATTAAATGTCTATTTCTGAAAAATTGCGAATCAGAAATCACACAACATCTAATGTAATTGAACACTTTTTAAACTTAATCCAGATACTCAAATTTTAGCTAAGCTGGTTAATTGAAATGTCAGAAATTGTAAAAACCCAGAGAAAACTGTAGTTTCAGACATATTTTCATTAAATGTCTATTTCTGAAAAATTGCGAATCAGAAATCACACAACATCTAATGTAATTGAACACTTTTTAAACTTAATCCAGATACTCAAATTTTAGCTAAGCTGGTTAATTGAAATGTCAGAAATTGTAAAAACCCAGAGAAAACTGTAGTTTCAGACATATTTTCATTAAATGTCTATTTCTGAAAAATTGCGAATCAGAAATCACACAACATCTAATGTAATTGAACACTTTTTAAACTTAATCCAGATACTCAAATTTTAGCTAAGCTGGTTAATTGAAATGTCAGAAATTGTAAAAACCCAGAGAAAACTGTAGTTTCAGACATATTTTCATTAAATGTCTATTTCTGAAAAATTGCGAATCAGAAATCACACAACATCTAATGTAATTGAACACTTTTTAAACTTAATCCAGATACTCAAATTTTAGCTAAGCTGGTTAATTGAAATGTCAGAAATTGTAAAAACCCAGAGAAAACTGTAGTTTCAGACATATTTTCATTAAATGTCTATTTCTGAAAAATTGCGAATCAGAAATCACACAACATCTAATGTAATTGAACACTTTTTAAACTTAATCCAGATACTCAAATTTTAGCTAAGCTGGTTAATTGAAATGTCAGAAATTGTAAAAACCCAGAGAAAACTGTAGTTTCAGACATATTTTCATTAAATGTCTATTTCTGAAAAATTGCGAATCAGAAATCACACAACATCTAATGTAATTGAACACTTTTTAAACTTAATCCAGATACTCAAATTTTAGCTAAGCTGGTTAATTGAAATGTCAGAAATTGTAAAAACCCAGAGAAAACTGTAGTTTCAGACATATTTTCATTAAATGTCTATTTCTGAAAAATTGCGAATCAGAAATCACACAACATCTAATGTAATTGAACACTTTTTAAACTTAATCCAGATACTCAAATTTTAGCTAAGCTGGTTAATTGAAATGTCAGAAATTGTAAAAACCCAGAGAAAACTGTAGTTTCAGACATATTTTCATTAAATGTCTATTTCTGAAAAATTGCGAATCAGAAATCACACAACATCTAATGTAATTGAACACTTTTTAAACTTAATCCAGATACTCAAATTTTAGCTAAGCTGGTTAATTGAAATGTCAGAAATTGTAAAAACCCAGAGAAAACTGTAGTTTCAGACATATTTTCATTAAATGTCTATTTCTGAAAAATTGCGAATCAGAAATCACACAACATCTAATGTAATTGAACACTTTTTAAACTTAATCCAGATACTCAAATTTTAGCTAAGCTGGTTAATTGAAATGTCAGAAATTGTAAAAACCCAGAGAAAACTGTAGTTTCAGACATATTTTCATTAAATGTCTATTTCTGAAAATTGCGAATCAGAAATCACACAACATCTAATGTAATTGAACACTTTTTAAACTTAATCCAGATACTCAAATTTTAGCTAAGCTGGTTAATTGAAATGTCAGAAATTGTAAAAACCCAGAGAAAACTGTAGTTTCAGACATATTTTCATTAAATGTCTATTTCTGAAAAATTGCGAATCAGAAATCACACAACATCTAATGTAATTGAACACTTTTTAAACTTAATCCAGATACTCAAATTTTAGCTAAGCTGGTTAATTGAAATGTCAGAAATTGTAAAAACCCAGAGAAAACTGTAGTTTCAGACATATTTTCATTAAATGTCTATTTCTGAAAAATTGCGAATCAGAAATCACACAACATCTAATGTAATTGAACACTTTTTAAACTTAATCCAGATACTCAAATTTTAGCTAAGCTGGTTAATTGAAATGTCAGAAATTGTAAAAACCCAGAGAAAACTGTAGTTTCAGACATATTTTCATTAAATGTCTATTTCTGAAAAATTGCGAATCAGAAATCACACAACATCTAATGTAATTGAACACTTTTTAAACTTAATCCAGATACTCAAATTTTAGCTAAGCTGGTTAATTGAAATGTCAGAAATTGTAAAAACCCAGAGAAAACTGTAGTTTCAGACATATTTTCATTAAATGTCTATTTCTGAAAAATTGCGAATCAGAAATCACACAACATCTAATGTAATTGAACACTTTTTAAACTTAATCCAGATACTCAAATTTTAGCTAAGCTGGTTAATTGAAATGTCAGAAATTGTAAAAACCCAGAGAAAACTGTAGTTTCAGACATATTTTCATTAAATGTCTATTTCTGAAAAATTGCGAATCAGAAATCACACAACATCTAATGTAATTGAACACTTTTTAAACTTAATCCAGATACTCAAATTTTAGCTAAGCTGGTTAATTGAAATGTCAGAAATTGTAAAAACCCAGAGAAAACTGTAGTTTCAGACATATTTTCATTAAATGTCTATTTCTGAAAAATTGCGAATCAGAAATCACACAACATCTAATGTAATTGAACACTTTTTAAACTTAATCCAGATACTCAAATTTTAGCTAAGCTGGTTAATTGAAATGTCAGAAATTGTAAAAACCCAGAGAAAACTGTAGTTTCAGACATATTTTCATTAAATGTCTATTTCTGAAAAATTGCGAATCAGAAATCACACAACATCTAATGTAATTGAACACTTTTTAAACTTAATCCAGATACTCAAATTTTAGCTAAGCTGGTTAATTGAAATGTCAGAAATTGTAAAAACCCAGAGAAAACTGTAGTTTCAGACATATTTTCATTAAATGTCTATTTCTGAAAAATTGCGAATCAGAAATCACACAACATCTAATGTAATTGAACACTTTTTAAACTTAATCCAGATACTCAAATTTTAGCTAAGCTGGTTAATTGAAATGTCAGAAATTGTAAAAACCCAGAGAAAACTGTAGTTTCAGACATATTTTCATTAAATGTCTATTTCTGAAAATTGCGAATCAGAAATCACACAACATCTAATGTAATTGAACACTTTTTAAACTTAATCCAGATACTCAAATTTTAGCTAAGCTGGTTAATTGAAAGGTCAGAAATTGTAAAAACTCATAGAAAACTGTAGTTTCAGACATATTTTCATTAAATGTCTATTTCTGAAAAATTGCGAATCAGAAATCACACAACATCTAATGTAATTGAACACTTTTTAAACTTAATCCAGATACTCAAATTTTAGCTAAGCTGGTTAATTGAAATGTCAGAAATTGTAAAAACCCAGAGAAAACTGTAGTTTCAGACATATTTTCATTAAATGTCTATTTCTGAAAATTGCGAATCAGAAATCACACAACATCTAATGTAATTGAACACTTTTTAAACTTAATCCAGATACTCAAATTTTAGCTAAGCTGGTTAATTGAAAGGTCAGAAATTGTAAAAACTCATAGAAAACTGTAGTTTCAGACATATTTTCATTAAATGTCTATTTCTGAAAAATTGCGAATCAGAAATCACACAACATCTAATGTAATTGAACACTTTTTAAACTTAATCCAGATACTCAAATTTTAGCTAAGCTGGTTAATTGAAATGTCAGAAATGGTAAAAACCCAGAGAAAACTGTAGTTTCAGACATATTTTCATTAAATGTCTATTTTTGAAAAATTGCGAATCAGAAATCATCCAAAATCTAATGTAGTTGAACATTTTTTAAACTTAATACAGAACCTCAAATTTTAGCTAGACTGCTTTAATTGAAACGGCAGAAAATGAAAAACGCTACAGACAATTGTACATAGTTTTAGACATATTTTCATTAAATGTCTATTTCTGAAAAATTGCGAATCAGAAATCATTCAACATCTAATGTAGTTCATTGTAGAACAATTTTTAAACTTAATACAGAAACTAAAATTTTAGCTAAGCTGATAGCTGAAGTGTCAGAAATTGCAAAAACCGACAGAAAACTGTAGTTTTAGACATATTTTTATTAAATGTCTATTTAATTCTGAAAAATTTCGAATCAGAAATCATACGTCTAATGTAGTGGAACACTATTTAAATTTAATCCAGAAACTAAAATTTTAGCGAAGCTGCTTTAATTGAAGCATCAGAAATTGTAAAAACCCACAGTAAACTGTAGTTTTAAATGTATTTTCTTTAAATATCTATATTATTCTGAAAAAGTTCGAATCAGAAATCATATATCTAATGAACTGAATCAAGAAACTAAAATTTTAGCTTGGTTTAACTGAAACATCAGAAATTGTAAAACCCCAGGAAACTGTACTTTTATTAAAAATTTACGTATTTATAATTTATAAATATTTATAAAAATCTAAAAAAGTCATATATCATATAATTTCAAATGTAGTTGAACAATGAATTTTAGAATTAAAATTTACACTAATTATGTCAAATGAACTATCAGGAACTGTCAAAACTTTCAGAAAACTATAATTTTATACCACGTCCCCTTAAATTTGTATTTACAAATCTGGAAAATAGCGACATAGAAATAATACAAGGTCTATTCTAGCTTTTTTTTGTGGCGATGATTTTAGCTTTAGTTATACATCTAGCCATCTTCGAAACAATTTTAATTTTCTGAGAAATTTTGAGGAAAGATGATTTACTTTAATTTTAATGAGGGTGAAGTGATAAGAATACGAATTGTATGAAGAGCTTTCATCTAATACAGTGTTTATTATGAAGTAGCAATGCTATCGAAACCACTTAAAATTTGAAGTGATGAATATAAATATCCATGTTCGGACCAGGATTTGAACCCGGGACCTTAAGCACGAGAAGCAGGGTCGCTACTTCTGCGTTAACGAGGCCTTTACTATAGTTTTACGCTTTGCTCTTTCAACTGAGTCTCAAAACTAAAGTTTACACTAAACAAATAGTTCAGAAATTGTTAAAAAATGCATAAACTTATACATAAGTGAGCCATATTCTCCAAAGATTTGTATATGAATCCAGCAAATTTCGCGCAAAATACTTTTCAGGATACAATACAATAGTTTTCCTTCCTTTCAACTGAGTACTAAAAATTACAAGTACCAGAAAATGTAACATTCGCTGTTACCACTAAAATATAATAGATGGCATGGCACACATAAGAAAATGTATAAATGTAAATCAACAATATTTTGAAAATCTTTTTCCGGGCGTTAATCTACGAAATGTATTAAGAGCTTCCATCTTTACACTGTTTCTTAACCTGCTCAGCTATCAGCACTCCTTAAAATCTCATAATATGTTCTCGTACCCACAATAAATTAAAAAAGTACATTTTTCAACATAATATATACATATATGGTAATGAAGAAGTTGGAACAAAGTTCTCGATCACACTCCAGTAGGACTTTCTTTTACCCCTTGGAGGGGAGATGTATGGTTAAAACCACCGATTTAATACATTAAAATAAAAAATTAAAAAATAATAAATGTATTTTTAAAAACACAAGAAATTCGCTTGAGAAATTAATTTGATCAAAAAGCCCAACCCAACCGTACTATTTCACTTCACATCAGTTTGCATTGCTCTGATTTTTTTAGGATTTTAAACAGAGCTAAAAATATCTCGTAAGATTTTTGCATATTTTAAGCAGAAACGTTTTAAATTATTCTTTTATTTTAGAAACTAGAATTTTGTTCTTAAGTTCGCATGTCATGAACTTTCATTTAATATTCTACTCAAATAATAATAAAATTAATAATAATATAAAGAAAAAGTAAAATTTGTATATAGTATGTATATTTGCCGCTTTATGATATTTTTTCCATAATACGGTTAAGGAATTACAACGATCTATGTTAAACAGAAGTATCAAAAATTTATTTATTTCTTTATTTATAAGTCGCTATATCATCCGTTTGGCCACAATGTCTACCGTACAGAATCTATACTGTAGATGAAAAGAAATAAAATCTCAAGATACAAGGGTTTTGGCTATAGAGTTTATTTCAATAGACAAAAAAACATCCTGAGCCATTCATACACAATTAGTGAGGGTGTTCTTCTTTATTAAAACAAATTCTACCTACGAAAACCTAAAAACTGTACCAGAAATGAAATATATTCAAAAATATTTTTCTTACTACATTTGGGTAGTCCGAAGCTTCTCGGGTGTAGGTATGGCTAGAACCTTAACTCAGGCAGAAATAAAATAAGACTTCGATCAAATATCAAATACAAGAAATAAAATAAGATTTCGACTTCGGTCAAATATCAAATTATCTTCAAAAATGTTATACAACATAATGCTACAGTTTGACGCCCTTCTATAGACTTCCTACCCAGTACTCAAGCAGGATAGAACGCATCAGAAATAGTTAAAATCAACTAAAATATAATTTTTACCAGATTGTTTCCAAAAAGATATAGGAGTTGCTTATATTTTCATAAAATAAATACTATATAGAAATAATCATAAAACTGGTAAACAAAATAATTTATATAATGTACAAATAAAATAATGTACTGATTAATTAAGTAGTAAATTATAATACATAATTATTTGTAATAGTATTTGCATATTATGTTGTACTATTTGTGTACTTTGGCCTTGATTCTGTACTGCATATTTTAAAATTTCTTTCTTCTTACACCCTGTACTTTTATTGTACTGTTATTATATGTATATACTATAATATATTTATAAAATGTATTAAAAATGTACATATATGTTTATGGGCACATTAAGGACATATAAGTCTCTCGTGTCCGCAAATAAAATAAAATTAAAATAAAATAAAATTAAAATAAAATAAAATATAATTAATTACTAAGCTATAAATATCTGGTTTTATGTGTTTATTAAAAATTTTAATGACTGCAATAAATATTTTATAAATATTTCCAAAATTATTATAAAACTGCTAAATGCTTTGTTTTATATCCCCTAGTTAAAATAATTTTACAGCAACAAAAAATAAATGTAGCGTCAGAAAATCTACAAAAAACTAAATTTTTTACTACATTATTTACAAAAACATGTAAAATTGCAAACCAGAAATCATATAGCATACAAGACTATAAGTTCACCACCCTTTCAACAGAGTACTAAAATTTACTAGCACCAGAAACAAATGTAACATTCAGAGTTTCCGCCAACAAAAAAATTCATCAAAAGTTATTATACCCACAAAAAGCTTAAAAATGAAATAAAAAAGAAAAATGAAACACAATTAATTCTGAACTTGATCCCATGTCACCCGAAATATATAAAGAATTCTGGCATCTTGAACAAATCGTGGATAATTAGATCTATAAAAAATTCTAAATAAATTGAAAAGCAGTTAATCCCGAGGTGGAGGTTTATTATATTCTAATTCCCCATGTCGTCTGATTCCTAATACTCAATTCTGCTAGCATCCAGAACAAATCGAAAAGAAACTTAAATCTATAAAAACTACTTTATACTTCATTAAAATATCTTTAAAAGTAATAGTAGCACTTTAATATTGTTCCTTTTTAGTTAAGAATAATCTAACATTACAGCTTAGTCCTTCATTAAGTGAATTCCAATACAAAAAGCAAACAGAGAAAGAAAGGATGTCAAAGGTCTACAAAAAAAATCTATAGTTTTTCCTTGAAAATTGTCCGGAGCGCAAGAGAAGTTGAGATTAATATTAAGATCGGAAAACTGGTTCAGTTTTGAAATCTTAGGGAATAATATATTTTTTAGGAAAAAACATCATGAAACTAGATTAAGCAATTTTTTGTTAGTCGATACGTACCTTAAAAAACTTCAAGTCTTTCTACATGGCACATAAAGTTTAAAACTTTAGGCTTGACACTTAAAATCATCACAAATAATGGTGTGTGACGAGTGAATATGTGTGTTGAAAGTTTTTGGGTAGCATGTTAATATAGACCACGCACTTAGAAATCACACACATACAAACACTCATGCATTAACTCACGCATACACTTTATACGCGGAACCAGGACTATAGGGCGAGTTACAAGGATATGTGTGCTTCGCGCGAAGGACGAACTAGCACTGAACTGGATTTTGCGCGAGTGCTAAATCTGTAAGTGTAACTTGTACAACCCTACGAGTGCCAGTATGCAGGGTTTGGTAAAATCATTTCGACGCTACGCGCAAGTTTCGTGGATAGTGCTCATGATAATATATTCAGTTGAAAAATTTATGGTTTTTCGTTTCTCTAACTAAATATTTTGTTTAGATTAAAAAAGTAATGTTGTTTTTGTACAGGGTTTTGTATTATTAAAATTAGCTGGATGTAAGTATAGATTTTACAAGGGTGGGTACTTCGGGAAAGAAAAGAAAGAATCGATTTCAGTACCTGAATCTTAATTAGGAGAAGTTTGGGTATTTGGATTAAGGACAATGCTAGAATACTTACAACTTGATCCTTGTGCAATCGTAAACTTATTTCAGTTCAATTTAAACCTTAAGCTCGACGATCAAATAATCGCAAAAAAAAGAAAACACTATAATTTGAGATAGATTAAAGAAGGGGTGTTCAAAATATGTCTCGCGGGATGATTATGGCCCCCGAACATTGTAGCTCGTGAATTAGGAATATCCAAAAGTTATATTTGAAAATACATATACATTAAGCGTTATTTAAGTGATTGTATTTTTTTTTTTAATATTAAGCATTTTTTATGCACATAGGCATATTTAATTTTGCAAGTTTCGTTAAAATTTTGGCAAAAAATAATTATAAATACATTCACACTTTAAAATTTACGCCATTGTGACGTAACTGCCGTTAGTGGATGTCTGCTTATTAGTAAATGACGTACGTTTAGTATCCCTCTCGAATGCATGAACATTCATGCATTTATGCTAATATTGTCAAACATAGAGTTTGTTGTTTATGTTATTATATATTTTATAGATATGAAATAATGAGAATCATTGCCGTCATTTGTGCATATAATAATCCAAGATACTCCTGTGGCCATCTACGTTACTAAACGGGCAGCATTTGAAACTGTTTAATATTTAAAATTTAGTTACTTTCTTATGAATAAGGTATTCGCTATTTATTTTATTTTTTTTTTTTTGCTGCGAAATTTTTGCTGTGATTTTATTTGTACATATTTATTAATATCGTATTAAATAATAATAAATAATTGCTCGGGTAATTATTTATATGTGATATGCTGCTGTCACTTTTTAGGATTAAAGACCATACGCGTACACACTGGGGATTCCTTAGGTCCAGTCCCCCCCCGGAACGAAAATTTACAGCGATGAATGAATGTACTTGTTAATACAATCATCCAGTCTACTATTAGAAAATACCTGTCTTCCCTCTGTATTTTTCACAAATATTTAGACGTGCCAAGATAATTAAAAATAAAACTTTAAGAAATCATCTAAGATATTTATTTTTTATTACTAGTTTTACATTACTTTCATAGGATCCTTAAGAGTAACTCTGCAATTTAGTCCCGATCGGTAAAGGAGCCTAGGAGTGTCTACGGTTTCTTGTTTATACCTACGAAATCCTAGACACATTTATGCTTCATTACTTTTGCAGGGTCCTAAAGAGCAATCGTGCAAAATTAGGTCCAGATCGGTCGAAGGGCCTAGGAATGACTAAGGTTTTTTGGTTATACCTACGAAATCCTAAATACTTCCATATTTAATTACTTTTGCAGGGTCCTAAAGAATTTTTGTGCATAATTTGTTCCAGATCAGTGAAAGGGCCTAGGATTGTCTAGTTTATACCTAAAAAACCTCAGACAATTTTATGCACCATTACTTTTGCAAGGTCCTAAAGAGCAAGTCTGAAAAAATTAGATCCAGATTGGTCAAAGGGCCTAGGAGTATCTACGGTTTCTTAGTTATAGCTACGAAACCCTAAACAATTCAATGCTCCGTTACTTTTGCAGGATCCTTAAGAGTATCTATACGAAATTTGGTCCAAATCGGTCAAAGGGCCTAAGAATGTCTAAAGTTTATAGTTTATACCTATAAACCCCTGAACACTTCTATATTTAATTACTTTTGCAAGGTCCTAAAGAGTTTCTGTACAAAATTTGGTCCAGATCAGTCAAAGGGCCAAGGATAGTCTTGTTCATACCGAAGAAACCCTAGAAAACTGTATACACCTTTACTTTTGCAAGGTCCTAAAGAGCAACTCTGCAAAATTATGTCCAGATTGGTCAAAGGGTCTAAGAGTGTCTAGGTTTTCTTAGTTATAGCTACGAAACCCTAAACATTTCTCTGCTTCATTACTTTTGCAGAGACCTAAGGAGTATCTGTGCAAAGTTTGGTCCAGATTGGTCAAAGCGCCTAGGAGTGTCTAAGGTTTCTTGTTTATACTTATGAAACCCTAGACAATTCTATATTTCATTACATTTACGGGATCCTAAAGAGTATCTGTGTAAAATTTGGTCCAGATCGGTTAAAGGGCCCAAGAGTGTCTTGTATATACCTAAGAAATCCTAGATAATTTTATACGCAATTACTTTTGCAAGGTCCTAAAGAGCAACTCTGCAAAATAGCGTCCAGATCGGTCAAAGGACCTAGGAGTGTCCTATAAACAATCCTATGCTCGATAACTTTTGCTGAGTTCTAAAGAGTATCTGAGCAAAATTTGATTCAGATCGGCCAAAGGGCCTAGGAGTGTCTAAAGTTTCTTGTTTATACCTAACAATCTTCAGACACTTCTATGAGCCTTTACTTTCGCAGGTTCTTAAAGTGTAACTGTGCAAAATTTGATCTAGATAGAACAAAGGGCCTAAGAGTGTGTAAGGTTTCTTGTTTATACCTATGACATCCTAGATACTTCTATGTACCATTACTTTACCGTTGCTCTTTAAGAACCTGCGAAATCCTAGAGGGCAACTGTATAATTTTAGTTCTAAATCGGTCAAAGATCCTAGACCTGTCTAGGGTTTCTTGGTTGTACTCAGGAAAATACCTAGCAACGCGATGTGTTGCTTGGCAAGTTTGTGTTTTACATCGAGTTTTAGCTTATCTCTAGTTTTAAGACTTTTATGCAACTGGACGTAAGAGCTTTAATTTATTAAGCTACATGTAATTCAAAAAACGTATATATTTTTGCATAAATACAAAGGAACATCTTTAGAAAAAAGTAATGTCATCAAAAACTTTTATTGAACAATTTTTTTCCGATGATGGCCAACCAAGCCAGTGTTATGTACATGGTATTTTTGTGAATTGTAAGCATTTCTCACTTCTTTATTATAAGAGGTACCAAAGAAGTTAAATAAGGAAAGATGAAGTATTTTACTGTACAAATATTAATTTGGAAAACATCAAATAAATGGATTTAAACAAAAGAAAATACATTTTCTTAAATGGAACACCCAGTATTTTTTAGTAACATAGAAAATGTATTTATTTTTAACAAATTGTTATGGCACTAGGTTATTACTCGTCAACAATGACAGATTTATAATATAAAAATTTCAATTGTTTGTATGTGTATTTGGTTTTATTTTTTAACGTATCTTAATTTCACCGGTCAGCGAATCAGGGGACAGGATATCACCCGATAGCCAATCATGGGAGAGGGTGTCACCTGTCAGCCAATCAAGAGACAGGGTGTACCCAGGTAGCCAATCACGAGAATCTTAGGAAAAATTGACGTCATAATGTTACCGACACTACATACAGATACTTGCTAATTATATAGTTAGATTATTTATTCATGAACTTTTAAGATGGGAAAACGAATCATTTTTACTCAGTACATTACATTTATATTATTTAAATTAAAAATAATTTGAGACGTTAATTTATGCCTACGAAACCTTATGTTATGACTTTTATGTATGTAATTATATTCGTAGTTTCTTAGAGAATAAATCTGCAAAACATTGTTCATATCGGTCAATGGATATAATAGTGTCAAAAGTTTCTTTTTCATGCCTACGAAATCCTAGAAATTTCTATACATAATTATAATCGTAGATACTTAGAGAATATATCTGCCAAATACTGTTGATATCGGTCAAAGGATATAGGAGTATTTAAGGATTTCTTTTTTATGCCTACGAACTCTATTTCTAGAGTTTATTGTATCCGCAGATTTTTAAATAATAAATCTGCAAATTATTTTTCATACCGATAAAAGGATATAGAAGTGTTTAGAGTTTCTTGTTTATGCCTACGAAACTCTAGACATTCCTATACGTTGTTATATCCGCAGATTCTTAGAGAATAAATCTGCAAAATATTTTTCACATCGGTCAAAGAATATAGGAGTGTCTAGAGTTTCTTATTTATAACTACGAAACCCTGGACATTTCTGTAAGTTATTTTGTTTGCAGATTCTTAGAGAATAAATCTGCAAAATATTGTTCATATTGGTCAAAGGATATAGAAGTCTCTTGTTTATGCCTACGAAACCCTAGTCATTTATGTATGTAATTATATTTGTAGATTCTTAGAGAATAAATCTGTAAAATATTGTTCATATCGGTCAAAGGATATAAGAGTATACTAGGGTTTCTTGTTTATGCCTACGGAACCCTAGACATTTCAATACGTTATTTTATCCGCAGATTCTTAGAAAATAAATCTGCAAAATATTTTTCATATCGATCATAGGTTATAGGAGCGTCTAGAGTTTTTTGTTTATGCCTACGAAACCCTAGACATTTCTATATGTAATTATATTCGTACATTTTTAGAGAATAAATCTGCAAAATACCTGTTAATCAAGAGACCTCAAGAGTCCCCAGTTAGCCAATCACGAGAACCTTAGGAAAATCTTACGTCACAATGTTACCCAGATCACATACACACACTTGCTAATTATATTTGTACGACTAGGTTATTACCCGTCAACAATGACGGATTTATAATATAAAAATTTCAATTGTTTGTATGTGTATTTGTTTTTTTTTAAACGTATCCTAATTTCGTCGCCAGTCTGCGAATCATGGGACAGGATATCACCAGTTAGCCAATCACGGGAGAGGGTGTCACCTGTCAGCCAATCAAGAGACAAGGTGTCCCCAGTTAGCCAATCACGAGAACCTTAGAAAAAACTGACGTCATAACTACATACAGACACTTGCTAATTATATAGTTAGATTATTTATTCATTAACTTTTTAAGATGAGAAAACGATTCATTTTTACTTAGTACATTACATTTATATTGTTAAAACTAAAAATAATTTGAGACGTTAATTTATGCCTACGAAACCCTAGACATTTCCATATGTATTTATATTCGTAGATATTAAGAGAATAAATCTGCATAATATTGTTCACACAGTTAAAGGATATAGGCTTGTCTAGAATTTCTTGTTTATGCCTACGAAACCCAAAACATTTATATATAAAATTTTATCCGCAGTTTCTTAGAGAATAAATCTGCAAAACATTGTTCATATCGGTCAAAGGAAACAGGAGTATCTACAGTCTCTTGTTTATGCCTACGAAACCCTAGATATTTATTTATGTAATTATATTCGTAAATTTTTAGCGAATAAATGTGCAAAATATTGTTCATATTGGTCAAAGGAAACAGGGGTATCTAGAGTCTCTTGTTTGTGGCTATGAAACCCTAGGCAGTTATGTATAGAATTATATTCGTAGATTCTTAGAGAATAAATCTGCAAAATATTGTTTATATCGGTCAAAGGAAACAGGAGTATCTAGAGTCTCTTGTTTATGCCTACGAAACTCTAGACATTTATGCATATAATTATATTCGTAGATTCTTAGAAAATAAATCTGAAAAATACTGTTCATATCGGTCAAAGGATATAGGAGTACCCTAGGGTTTCTTGTTTATGCCCACGAAACCCTATACATTTCTATAGGTTATTTTATCCGCAGATTTTTAAATAATAAATGTGCAAAATATTTTTCATATCGATCAAAGAATATAGAAGTGTCTACAGTTTCTTATTTATGCCTACGAAACTCTAGATATTTCTATACGGTGTTTTATCCGCAGATTATTAGAGAATAAATTTGCAAAATGTTTTTCATATCGATCAAAGAATATAGAAGTGTCTAGAGTTTCTTATTTATATCTACGAAACCCTAGATATTTCTATGTTATTTTATCCGCAGATTCTTAGAGAATAAATCTGCAAAATAATGTTCATATCGGTCAAAGGATATAGTAGTCTCTTGTTTATGCCTACGAAACCCTAGACATTTATGTATGTAATTATATTTGTAGATTCTTAGAGAATATATCTGCAAAATATTGTTCATATTGGTCAAAGGATATAGCAGTGTCTAGAGTTTCTTGTTTATCCCTACGAAATCCTACACATTAGTGTAAATACTTATATTTGTAGATTCTAAGAAAATAAATCTGCAAAATATTATTCATATTGGTCGAAGGATATAGCAGTGTATATAGTTTTTTGTTTATGCCTACGAAACCCTAGACATTTCTATATGTTATTTTATTCGCAGTTTCTTAGAGAATAAATCTGCAAAATATTGTTGATATCAGTCAAATCATATAGGAGTATCTAGAGTTTCTTGTTTATGCCTACGAAATCCTACAAAATTCTATATGTAATTATATTCGTAGATTCTTAGAGAATAAATCTGCAAAATACCTGTCAGTCAAGTCAAACTGGCAACACCCTGTTTCCCAGTTAGCCAATCATGAGAACCTTAGGAAAAATGACGTCACAGTGTTACACAATCACTAACACACGGTAGCTAATTATATATGTACGACTAGGTTATTACCCGTCAATAATGACGGATTTATAATATAAAAATTTCAATTGTTTGTATATGTATTTGGTTTTATTTTTTAACGTATCCTAATTTCGTCGCCAGTCTGCGAATCATGGGACAGGATATCACCAGTTAGCTAATCACGGGAGAGGGCGTCACCTGTCAGCCAATCAAGAAACAGGGTTTCCCCAGTTAGCCAATCACGAGAACTTTAGAAAAATTGACGTCATAATGTTACCGACACTACATACAGACACTTGCTAATTATATAGTTAGATTATTTATTCAATATCTTTTTAAGATGAGAAAACGATTTATTTTTACTTAGTACATTACATTTATATTGTTAAAACTAAAAATAATTTGACGTTAATTTATGCCTACGAAACCCTAGACATTTCTATATGTAATTATATTCGTAGATACTGTAGATATTGTTCATATCAGTTAAAGGATATAGACTTGTCTAGAGTTTCTCGTTTATGCCTACGAAACCCTAGATATTTATTTATGTAATTATATTCGTAAATTCTTAGAGAATAAATCTGCAAAATATTGTTTATATCGGTCAAAGGAAACATGAGTATCTAGAGTCTCTTGTTTATGCCTACGAAACTCTAGACATTTATGCATATAATTATATTCGTAGATTCTTAGAAAATAAATCTGAAAAATACTATTCATATCGGTCGAAGGATATAGGAGTACTTTAGGGTTTCTTGTTTATGCCCACGAAATCCTATACTTTCTAAAGGTTATTTTATCCGCAGATTTTTGAATAATAAGTCTGCAAAATATTTTTCAAATCGATCAAAGAATATAGAAGTGTCTACAGTTTCTTATTAATGCCTACGAAACTCTAGATATTTCTATACGGTGTTTTATGCGCAGATTTTTAGAGAATAAATTTGCAAAATGTTTTTATATCGATCAAAGAATATAGAAGTGTCTAGAGTTTCTTATTTATATCTACGAAACCCTAGGTATTCCTGTATGTTATTTAATCCGCAGATTCTTAGAGAATAAATTTGCAAAATATTGTTCATATCGGTCAAAGGATATTGTAGTCTCTTGTTTATGCCTACGAAATCCTAGACATTTATGTATGTAATTATATTTGTAGATTCTTAGAAAATATATCTGCAAAATATTGTTCATATTGGTCAAAGGATATAGCAGTGTCTAGAGTTTCTTGTTTCTGCCTACGAAACCCTAGATATTTCTGTAAATAATTATATTTGTAGATTCTAAGAAAATAAATCTGCAAAATATTATTCATATTGGTCGAAGGATATAGCAGTGTATATAGTTTCTTGTTTATGCCTACGAAACCCTAGACATTTCTATATGTTATTTTATTCGCAGTTTCTTAGAGAATAAATCTGCAAAATATCTGTCAATCAAGTCAAACTGGGAACACCCTGTTTCCCAGTTAGTCAATCACGAGAACCTTAGGAAAAATGACGTCACAGTGTTACACAATCACTAACACACGGTAGCTAATTATATATGTACGATTAGAATCCAATATATATCTACAGTTTACCCGTTCTTAAATTTAAGCTTCAACTCTTTATTGGTTTTTAATTAAATCATTTCTTCATGTAATTGCATTTATGATTCGTCAACACTTCATAGCGAGCATACCATATTTCTGATATTTTCTTGAGTGTAGAACGAGTCGGATACTTGTAAAATTCTCCATATCCGCAGGTTACGTTTGAACAGAACCAGATTTGAAACAAAATACAACAGCTCAAAACTTAAAATATAAATCTGAGATATAAGCCACGTAATTTTTGTTGGAAAACATCTCTATTTTCAAAGAATACCAAAAGAGTCTCAACAAGGCTATAAAAACGGCTCTCAGGTATCAATTTGTATTCTTTCACCTTTTTAAGCAGCCTGCCGCGCCTTGTCATTCAACGCCCGCTTACCACCCCTTGCTTTCCAGCGCCTTTTTGAATCTTCTAGCGCCCCTAAAGGAAATCCCTCACTTTGGGAGTCACTGTATTATATAATCAGCAAGAATGGTGACTACGAAACGAAATGTGTCAAATAACTCTGTAGTTCATGATGATAATTTGTTAAATTTGTTGAGATGCCGCCACATTCTTAGTTGTCGTAATTGTGCCATGCACTGCAAAGGTTGAGAACCATTTAATTACTTACAGTGGCATACTTACGGCGGTCTTACGCGATATATTTATTCTCGTGTCGTTTCGCGTAGTAAAGCTTGTGATATGATCCTAAGAAAACTAGTCTTACTGATTTACTACATAGATTTTGAACAATGGCTATAAAATTTGAACATTCTAGCAAATTCTAAAGGAAAACCCTTATAAACTATCGTTTATGAAAATAGGTCCTTTTCAAAGACTTGACAGTTTCTCCCTTTCAACGATTTCCCTTTTAAACAACTGTCAAACCTGGGAAAATTTAATTACTTCGTCTTATTGGAGACAGTTATATAGGCAGTTGTGCAAGTCTTACATATTAGTTATTTATAATTGATGCCAGGACAAGTTATGCAAAATCATTAAAATATAAAATGCATCATTGTCTTTGTGAGTGTATTAGTATTTAACCGTTTACAAACACAATATTAAGATTTAGATTAATTGATTTTGCTTATTTATCCGGATATTATTTATAATTTATAGTGTGTTTAACAGTATGAACCTAAGGTATGAATGGGATATTGGCTAAAATATTTAACTAACTTTGAATTATATAAGTTAAATATTAGAATATCGTGTAATCTTTCCGTGAAAAATAATATATATCTCACAAAACTGTAAGTTATGCTACCAATTATAGTTTTGTGAGAAACGATTTTTTCATGAAAAGATTACACGATATTTTAATCCTTTTGTAATTAAAAAAATTAAAACATTGAGTCACAACGATTTTCGTAGGATGGGTCGAACCATATAGTTGGATTGATATATGAACACCATAATATTTCTCAATATTGTGTTAAGTATTTATTAATGAACACCTTGTAGTTCATTTAAAATGAATCAACCTGCATATCTTTTAAATATGAAAGAAAAAAACGCAAAAACACGTCAACTTTAGTGTCTAAGGGACACTTTTACGGTGCAATCCTGCAATTGCACACCTTGTGAGTGGGCGACAAAGTCCCCTATAAAGTTTAAATGGCATTGCGGATACAAATATACGTTATTCGAAAATCTTTTAAATTCTCTTCCTAGCAAGGGTTATTTTTAAAAATCGCACGATTATTGGGGGGTCATATTTTTTAAGTGAGCACTACCCCATCTGAAATAAAACTGATGTGTTTTTGTTTTCTTTAATATTTATATAAAAAGAGTTTTTTGAAGTGTTTTTTTTTTATTATTTATTTTTTATTTTAATAATTTTTTAACCCTAATGACTCTAAAACTAATTGTACGATTTTCAAAAACATGATTTTTTTTTTTGTTTTGCAAGATTTGGAATAAGGCACTATTTTATTCGTAGTGCCATTTACCGACACTTCACCTTCGACACTTAATTTGTTATGTATTTGCTTTTTTGATTTTCTTTGGTATTTACGAGATATTCAGGGTGGAATTTTTTAAATGACCACACTGTATGTGCAAATTATTGGTTACAATAATGTACACTGTTTTGGTAATAAGGGACACCGTTTAGTTTTGTTTGAGCCCCGTATTAGAAAAAATTGATGCGAAGTGAATTTTGTGTAAAAGTTGCCAGAGTAACTTTTAGTGACAACTTTGGATGGCGGTCGGTCCTGTGGTGGCCACAGCTGATTATTTTTTATTAAAAACCCTTACTACTGTCGAACGTCATGCGTAAAACAAGTTTTGTTTGTCTACCAAGTCATGATGTGCAATGTGCTGTAAGCATTAGGTAGAGTTGGTAACAATTAATCGAATGATTGGAATAATCGATTATTTTGTTTCATATTATATTTCGATTAATTAATAGTTAATCAATTAATTTATTGTTAATCGATAACTATATTTTATTTACAAGCAATTACTTAGTTGTTTTGTTGAAACACTGGTCGATAGACAACTCTGCTTTCTTCTTTTCTATAAAGTCCCTAGATTATTAGGCCTTCAGTATAGTCGTTTTCGCCCATTTGGAGGTTTTAAAATCAACCGCTACTCATTCTGTACAAAATACTATTATAGTTTGCGTCCGTCAGATCAAAGGAAACACAATCTGTCAACTCGATAAATTGCGAGAAAAGCCAGGTAAGTCTGGATACAAGCGTTTGTTTCCTCAACCGTCTTTGGACAGTTCGTGATGAAATTGAACACATTTCGATCTACTTCGAGACGACGTGCGAGAAAAGTTGAGGTCCACTCATGACCGCCCAGAACTATTACGGTAAGGAATCGGTAATTTCAAGCGATTGTGGCTCGTGCATGATTTGAACCAGTTTTTTTTTTTAATGTAGAGGCCAGTTCGGTGATGACGCTTTGTAGTATAATTTAACGTGTTTTTAGCTACATCCAAAATACCAGCGATATTCCAATACTACAACCATCTTTAAATAATGGCGTAGCTCGTTCAACGTTTCTGGGCAACATTTTAATTTTATTGCACAAAAAATAAAACACTTGTAGATATATAACGGCCACATCGAATCGACGACAGTACTTCGCTACTAAAGGATGAATAAATCAAGAATTTGACGAGAGTGAGCTCGTTCATGACTGAAGAGTCCACTTCTGGATACGAACATTTTGCCACAAATAGCGCAGAGATAATTATTGGCATAATCAGGCAACAGCGTGTGGAGTCTGGATTTGCATTTATTGCGTACTAGTGTGGGACGCTCTATACGTGTCCGTTCGTAGTGCTGCCTGTTACTAGGTTGCGCCATGTACATCGGCAGAGGTTTTGTTTTTCCCAGTCTGAACTCAGCAGCCGACATGACTGGAGGTTATTTTTTAGCTTGTCTTTGTAGCGTTGCTTAGGAGCTCCCACTCCTCTGCAGCCTCCTTCCACCTCCAAAGAGTACAATAATCTTTTTGGTAACCAAGTATTTGGCATTCTTATAACGTATCTCACCCAGCGCTACTGAATTTGGTGCAGCATTGTCTCAATAATGATGATATCATCTTTAGCAAAAACTTCTGTGTCCGGCACATTGAAAATCAAATGGCAAGACTATGTGCCGGACACAGAAAACACTTGTAGGAGTTAAGAAACCCTAAGATGGGTCAGAAAAGCCAACAACAAAAAAAAAAAAATCAACTAATGCCAAAATTTTATTTTAACAATGAGTTATTTGTGTTTAAACTTACATACTTAATATACGATAATAAATAGTTTTCTAGCCTGTAGCTTGTTTAACTAGCAATAAAAAATATTTGTTTATGCAGACTTGTTACATAAACATTGTATTACTTTCCAATACTTCAATACTTATAGTTTCCTATTTAAACGGTTAAATATTTTTTATCAATCTTTAAAATACAACGTTCAGGCAGTTCCATTTGTTTATTGTCGGCGCGTGTTTTTTTTTTTAATAATCGATTAATCGATTATTAATTGAATCGAATGTAGATTATAACATTTCGATCAATCAAATGGTCAATCAATCGATTCATTCATTTTTATTTCTAGCTCTAAGCATTGGCTGCGAATTGTTTATAGTAACGAGGCTATTGATATTGAGTGAGGGTAACGGCTAAAAAATTGTATACTGCCATCTATTAAAGTATTATGGAAGGAGAGATGGGCGGGGATTTTTTTTCTATTTTTATTTGTGTAGCTCTCATGAAGAAATAAAATATTTTGAAACTGGTCAGCTAGATCTTGTTGCATTTTTTATGTCCACAACCTGCTCAATATTTTCCACACATACCTATTTACAGACCCGACCAACTCTTCATATACTGTACTTATATGTCTCTTCTAGGTTATTACCCGTCAACAATGACGGATTCATAATATAAAAATTTCAATTGTTTGTATATTTATTTGGTTTTATTTTTTAACGTATGTTAATTTCATCACCGGTCAGCTAACCACAGGACAGGATATCACCAGTTAGCCAATCACGGGAGAGGTTGTCACCTGTCAGCCAATCAAGAGACAAGATGTCCCCAGTTAGCCAATCACGAGAACCTTAGGAAAAATTGACGTCATAATGTTACCGACAATACATACAGACACTTGCTAATATAGTTATTCATAAACTTTTTATGATTAAAACACTTCATATTTACTCAGTACATTACATTTATATTATTAAAACTAAAAATATGTTATTATGCCTACGAAACCCTAGACATTTCTGTATGTAATTATATTGGTAGGTTCTTAGAGAATAAATCTGCAAAATATTGTTCATATTGGTCAAATGATAAAACAGTGTCTAATGTTTCTTTTTTATGCCTACGAAACCCTAGATATTTCTGTATATAATTATATTCGGAAATTCTTAGAAAATAAATCTGCAAAATATTGTTCATATCGGTTAAAGGATACAGGCGTGTGTAAAGTTTCTCGTTTATGCCTACGAAACGCTAAACATTTCTATATGTTTCAGTTGCAGTTTCTTAAAAAATAAATCTGCAAAATATTTTTCATATCGGTCAAAGCATATAGGAGTATCTAGAGTTTATTGTTTATGCCTACGAAACCCTAGACATTTTTATATATAATTATATTCTTAGATTCTTAGAGAATAAATCTGCAAAATATTGTTCATATCGGTTAGAGAATTTAGGAGTCTCTTGTTCATGCCTACGAAACCCTAGACATTTATATATGTAATTATATTCGTAGATTCCTAGAAAATAAATTTGCACAATATTGTTTATATCGATCAAAGGATATAGGATTGTCTAGAATTTCTTGTGAATGCCTACGAAACCCTAGACATTTCTGTATGTAATTATATTTGTGGATACTTAGAGAATAAATTTGTAAAATACTGTTCATATCGGTCAAAGGATATAGGAGTATTTTAGGGTTTCTTGTTTATGCCCACGAAACCCTAGACATTTCTATAAGTTGTTTTATCCGCAGATTTTTAAATAATAAATCTGCAAATTATTTTTCATATCAATCAAAGGATATAGAAGTGTCTACAGTTTCTTGTTTATGCCTATGAAACTCTACATATTTCTATAGGTTGTGTTATCCGCAGATTTTTAGAGAATTAACCTGCAAAATATTTTTCAAATCGATCGTAGGATATAGGAGTGTTTAGAGTTTCTTGTTTATGCCTACGAAATTCTAGACATTTCTGTATGCAATTATATTCGTAGATTCTTAGAGATTAAATCTGCAAAATATTGTTGATATCAGTCAAAGGATATAGGAATGTCTATAGTTTCTTGTTTATGCCTATGAAATCCTAGACATTTCTATATGATATTTTATCCGCAGATTCTTAAAAAATAAATCTGCAAAATATTTTTCATATCGATCATAGGATATAGAAATGTCTAGAGTTTCTTGTTTATGCCTACGAAACCCTAGACATTTCTATATGTTATTTTATTTGCAGTTTCTTAGAGAATAAAACTGCAAAATATTGTTGATATCAGTCAAAGGATATAGGCGTATCTAGAGTTTCTTGTTTATGCCTACGAAATCCTACACATTTCTATATGTAATTATATTCGTCGATTCTTAGAGAACAAATCTGCAAAATACCTGTCAATCAAGAGACCTGAAGAGTCCCCAGTCAGCCAATCACGAGAACCTTAGGAAAAATGACGTCACATTGTTACCCACATCACTAACACACACTAGCTAATTATATATGTACGATAACACTCTAGACTTACACACAAATAACAGATAGACAGTAACGGAGGATAAGAGTTTCTAAGGTATTCTGCTTAATGTAAAATAAAGAATTAGAGAATTTTAGTCAAGTATTAGTTTTTAAGAAACTACAAATTGTATCCAAGGTCGTTTGGCAATCAAACTCTGCACCTATCTGACATGAAGTTAGTAAACTCATGCTTTACCGCTAAGTTACGCTAGTCGACCTACTAAATAATTTATATCAAGTCATAAATAAATTAATCACAAGGATTAAACTGCTATAATTTACTGATCAGATCGTAAGAAGTCTCCTATTTATTTATATTTATTTATTGAGAACTATCAATAAGATAATACATAGACTATTAAGTCATTAAATGATATACATATATATAACAGTGTTTACATTTACATTATAATTGAAAAAACGAAACAAAAAACAAAAAACACAACAAAAAAGTTTGTACCTATAAATTTAAATAACTAAGATAAGTTCACATATAAATGTAATTAAGTAGTTAATCTTCAATTCAATATTTCCGACCAAAAGAGTTAAGTGCAATTTTTGAAGTAATTGTATATATTGTATTTAAATTTTTTTATATTTACCGACATTTTTATATATTCTGGTAAAGAATTATATTCTCGACACCCTTTAATAAATAATGAGTTCGTAGTTATATTTAAGTTAGTTTTTTTATATGCGTAGATATTATTCTTAGCGCGAGTGTTATAATTATGTACTTCATAGTTGTATGTTATAAAGTCACTTAAGTAATTTGATTCCCCCTGAATAATTTTATAAATAAATACGAAAGTGAGAATTTTAATTTTATTTGTCACATTAACTAAATTTAATGTGTTGAGCATTATGCGAATGGGTGTTAGCCTTCCACACCCAAGAACAATTCTCATGCCTCTGTTCTGAAGCTTTTGCAGGGCCTCAATACTAGTGTTATTAAGTAAATACAGTACAGTAGCGCAGTAATCAAAATGTGGTTGAATTATTGATTTGAAGATTATGGATCTTGCCCAACATGTTAAGTGCTTCGATACTCGAGAGAAAAAATATAATTTCTTTGATATTTTTTTATGTATATAATCAAAATGACTTTTAAATGTTAAGCAAGAGTCCAGCATTAAACCAAGATATTTAATTTCTGTAACAAATTCAATATTTTCTCCATCCATTTTTAATTTGAATGAAGAGATATCAATTTGAGTTAGCTTATGTTTAGTCGTAATTATCATTGCTTTGGTTTTTTTTGCATTAAGTTTTAATTTATTACATTTGAAATACTGTTCTACTTTATTAAGCTGTATTTGCATACGAGCTAATGCTTCATGTACATTGTTACTATTAACTGCTAAGCATGCATCATCTGCAAATAAGTTTAGTAAGTCGCATTCCATGGCATACTGAATATCATTAATATAAATTAAAAATAACCAGGGAGCAAGTACACTTCCTTGTGGACAGCCAAAATCATTAGACAGGATGGAAGAAATATATTCGTTAATTGCAGTCTTTTGAGATCTATTCGATAAGTAATCGTCGAACCAGTCAAAAACTGTTCCACCAATACCGTATGCTTTAAGTTTATCTCTTAATATATCCCTATCAACAGTTTCGAAGGCGCGTTTCAGATCCAAAAAAACAACAATTACGAACCCCTTCTCATCTACAGACTTTTTCCATTCCGTGATAGTTAACTGTAACGCTGTCTCACAGGAGTAACCAGATCTAAATCCCGACTGATTACTATAAATGAGTTTATTTTCATTGAAATATTTATTTAGCTGATTGTAGGCGGCTGTTTCCAATATTTTTTCAATGCATGGCAAAGTATTTATTGGTCTAAACTCTGATGCTTTATTAGTGTCTTTAATTTTTGGAATTGGTGTTACCGTACTAGTTTTGAGCTCGTTGGGAAATTTACCTTTTTCTAGGGATGTGTTTATAAAATGCAATATAACATGACCAATTACTTGAAATATATTTTTTATAATTTTACCATTTAATATATCAAATTCTTTATATTTATTATCAAGTTTACCTACTATTTCTTTCAGTTCATTCATATTTAATTTTTCAAATGAATTTAATGCGGAAGTCACATGAATATTTTTAAGATAATCAGTTGCTTTTATAGTTGTGATATTCGGAATGCTATTTACTATTTCACAAATGCTTGAAACAAAGTATTTGTTGAAGTTGTCTGCCTTATCTTGATTATTCGAACTAGTTGCAAAAAAATTGCTGCTTGCAGTAGGAAACAAAATATCTTTATTTACAATTGTTTTGATTTTGTTGTTACCTAAAATTTGCTTTAGTGTACGCCACATCTTTACAGAATTATGTTTCATTTTATCAATTTCATTTTCATAATATTTTTCTTTTTTACTTTTTAACAAATTAACCACCTTATTTCTAATTTTTTTATATTCTACCCATTTATCTGTTTTACTAGTATTATTTGCATGTATAAAATCAAGATAGGCATCATTTCTTTGTTGCATGATTCTTTTTATTTCTACATCAATCCATGGCAAATCATTCTGATATATTTCAATTGTTTTAATCGGTGCAACAGTATTAAGGACATTTTTCACATTAGAGGTTAAATTTTCTAAAATATAGCTAACATTTGTTGATTCTAATGGCCAGTTAATTTCTATTAATTTATTATTAATTTCTTGTAAATTTTTTTCATTTAATTGTCTATAGTTTTTCAATATTTTTTGATTTGAGTTAATGTCAATTAATTTTTTACAACTAATATTTACACACGAATGATCCGATATTTTCATATTTTTAATTACATTTGCAGAAATATAGCTAGAGTTAGTTATTACATAATCAATCAATGTACTAGAAGTATCTGTTACTCTAGTAGGTTCTGTAACAATTTGGTCTACACCATACATTTTGTAAATATTCTTTAATTTGTTTACATAGAAAGTGTTTTCAAAAAAATCAAAATTAAAATCACCAACTAGTATGATGCGTTTTCCACCTGTCGAGTAAAGTTCTAACCAATCTTCAAGAACTTGAAGGAAGGGGGGCACACTTGCACTTGGGGAACGGTACACGACACCAATACACCATTTTTCGTTAGCCACTTTTATGTTGAACATCAAACACCACCAGTTACCTTCACAAGTGTGGATTTTAAAGTTTAGGCATTTAATGTTATTTTTTATGTAACACAAAACCCCGCCCGTTCTTCTAGAAGTAGAGTCGCATCTTAGGCACATGTAATTATTTATACTCAGTTCAGCATCTGTAAACTCTGATAAAGTTCTAGTTTCACTTAATAATATTATTGACGGTTTAGTTTTAGATACAAAATCAACTAATTCGTCTTTATGTGCAGTAAGACTTTGGATATTAGTGTATAGGATGTTAAAATTGTTTACGTTTATGCACTTTATTAGTTTTTTGGTTTATTCACAATTGTTGGCACGTTATTAATATATTTTATTATTTTATCATTTATACCATTTGCGAACATGTCTGAAAGTTCCTGTTTAACCTTTAAGAAATATTGCCTTTGCATTTTAGTTTGGTCAGAGAATACCCGGACATCTTTGTTTTTTATATTACGTTTATTTTTAAGAACATGTAAGGCTGTAGCATTGTTATTAAAAATTATCTTTATGGGTCTTGTTTTATGCGGAATATATCTGCCAATTCTTATACATTTGAATATAGGATCTGGTAACTCGGTATCATTCAGAATTTTTTTACTTTCCCTTATATCGGATTCAATTCGGTCATTGACGCTATTTTCTACAGGTTCCTCTATGTTGAGTATTATTACGTTACGAGCACGCAACTGCCTCTCCTGAATTTCGTTAATGAGTATTTCAGGATTTATTGGTTGATTGTTGCTCACATTGATGTTATTTGCATCTTTTAAGGACTTTATTTCTACTTGTAGATCAAGCACCAATTGCTGCAATTTATTTATAGCGTCCCCGTTATAATACTTACATCTCTCGCATATGAAACTCAGTTTTCTTCCAGGTGATTTTAGACATTGAATTTGAGCTCTAGTAAGTGTCGAACATGTTGAGTGTATAAATCTTTTGCAAGCATCACATTTTATTTCCTTTTCAATATTTATCTCATTATTACACTGCAAACAGTTTGACTTGTGTTCCGATCCCATTCTTTATTAATTTAGATTTAATTGCCGTCGTGTAGGCAAGTAGTAATACACGAATGTGTTGCGGACAATCGTATGTTAAGACAACGCCTAGTTTTGGAACTGTCTAATTTGGTTTAAACTTGCGTTTATCAATAAGAATGACACACAAAATATTAATTTAATTTAAAGAAACTTTATGTTTAAATCACTGATTAGATCTTTATAATTTTTTGACAAATTATGTAGTTACACTATAGTTTTCTTGTGACAAAATTTTGATACAAAAAACTAAAAATTCACTATAAATATTAAAATGAAAGCACTATCATATAAATACGTGTCACTAACGATGTATACTGGTACTACTTTTATTCAATATTTGAGTAATAAGAGTTTCCTTTTAATTTTTTTAAACTATATCACGATAAAATTTACATTAAAAGATCCCAGCGTATCTAAGTCTTCATTAAATTAATTAGACATATTGATAAAAGAGCACTCCAGAATGCTGTCTAGCGGGTTGCATATCCTCAAAGGCGCGTAAATTAAAATCGGATATAGCCGGATATCCGGCGGTAACGGATGGATACGTGCGTTATCAACACGTTCAAATGACTAAATTCCGATTTGTGATACTGAGAATTTACGTTAGATCGGTTAGGAAGTGGTTGGAGTCATACAGACTTATAAAGAAATGCAAATGTTTAATGTCTGCGGCATTCTCACCCACCTTCGAAGTATTTTTTTTTATATTTTTACACTATGATAGAGTAATTTTACAGGAATTTTGTATCAGTTCCTCGAAATGAAATGTCGTGCGTTTTTTATAGAACATTTGTTTCTGCGTTTTAGTTTTAACCACGATTGGCGTACCTTAATGTTTAATTTTATCGCCTTCGTTTTGATAAACTTTTTTCCTTTTTAATTTGAATGAAAATGTATTTTGTGGGTAATTTGGAGGTGATTTTCCATAAGTTTTCTTTAGAAAAAACAACACATTTTTAACTACAATCCAAAATGGGTATATTTTTTGCCATCTGAGATGGAATGTACGTCACCACGTGTGTAACGTTATAAAACGAACGATTTATAGTGTTCTTCTCTTTCTAACTTACATAAACTGATATATGTACTTAATTCTTTGTTGTGTTTCCTTTGTGTAATTTCAATAAGGAAGAAAATAAAGAAATAGAAAATAAAACAAAGAGAAAGTATTTAATTCTGTCGGTCAGCGTAAACCAGTGTTTCCCAACCGCCGGTCCGTGAGATTTTTTTTTACTGTTCAACTATTCGCCTAATAAGTTACAACCCACTTAATTTTGAGATGAAAATCTCGGTCCTTAATCTGTTAATTGCTTAAGTAATAATTTGTTTCTTTTTTTACTAATTATATTTTACAAATTTTACTAATTACAGAATACGAGATGTTTGACACAGATTTCTCTATATTGAATATTTTAACTGAATGCATACAGTTCAAGGAAAAGGTACGACCTGTGATATGATTTTTCAGTCTCGTTTGATAACGGTAGTCATGGTTGACTCTCTGTGACAATCGTACTTATTTTTATTTGTGTGAATTTTTGCCTATTATTGTAATGTATTCTTAATATGTGTCTTATTTTGGTATACGGAGAGCTCTACAAAGCACTTATAGAGAAGAAGGCATACTTCAGAGAAATAAAAACCTGTGCAAGGGAACAAGAAACTAAATTTGTAGAAAAAATTCAAACTCCTTTGAATTTGCAACAAAAAAATAGTTATGGCAAGAGTACATCATAAGTCTACTACTTTTTATTATCCTGTTGGATGATGTTAAAAAATACAGAGCTATGGTAAAACAATAAAATATTGGCAACTAGAACTAAAACCTGATAAAATAATTCGAGATATACTACGCTGATGATATAGCAATTATGGTAGAAAATGTAATGAAGTTGCAGGCAAATTAGAATCTGTGATGAAGAACTCTAGAAAATTAACATGAAAATAAGTAGAGAAAAAAACGAAAAAATGAATAGTCCATATATTTAAATATTTAGATTCAGTGTTGGTATACAACAATAAAATACATGTAGGAATAATAGAAAGAACAGAAGTAGTTGGGAAAGAGTTCAACAGCATACATTTTGCATTCCTGGAAAACACCGGAAATCCAAGAAACTAAGTTATACGTATCAAAAAGGTTGCAGCTACAAATCTAACATGATTCCAAGTCATGGATGATGGCAGCAAAATCAAGAAGTAAAGTAAGAGATAAAGAAATGAGTTTCCTAAAGAATATAGCAGAAGAACGAAGTTTGATGGATTTAAAAATACAAAAAGAATGAGAGAATGAGTCTGGACATACGAGATGTGTAAATTAAGTAACCGGACTGGAAACATAGCGTTTGATCTGGCAACATTTGGGACGCAGGACTTGGACGGGCAGCCGGTGAACATGTGATATGCTAGTAAACATGTGATAGTACGAGTTTGAACTCGCTAGAGTAATTCTATGGAGACAATGTTTTGTCGAGGACCAAGGCTTTTGGTGGTTTAAGGCATTTCAAAAGGAAGATAGTTGTTTGAAGATCAGATCACATGATCCTTGTCACTCAGCAATTTCAATAAACGAGTTTTTGGCCAGTAAAAACATTTTTGTGGCTCCTCAGCCTCAATATCCTCAAATCACCTCAAGGAACGTCATTTTGGGACACTCGCAAATATTCAAACGTCTGTAACCGACCAGCTGAAAGTTATTCCAGTAACCGAGTTCCAGCACTGCTATGAGGATTGGAAGAACCATCTCCAGTGTTGTGTGGCTTTCCAAGGAAGTTATTTTGAGGGAGACAATATTGAATTGTAATTCTATTCGAATAAAATAAATAAATAAAATAAATCAGTCCGGTTACTTAATTTACACACCTCATACGTGCAGAGAAAATAGGCGGAATGGACATCTAACAGAAAGTTCAGAGAAAGACCAACAAAAACGCGGCAAGATGGAATTTAAAGAGCGGTAGCAAGTAAAAAGGTGAAATGGAAGGAAATGAGAAATTTGATATAACAGAAAGAAGTGGCATGAAATGTGGAGGACACCACGCAACACCATGGAGTAAAACAAGGACACCTACCATCAATAAAACTATTTAATAACGTCCTAGATCAAGCTTTCTCTAAATTAAAATAGGAAAATAGGGGCGTTACAGTCAATAGAAACAACCCAACAACTTAAGATTCACAGATGATACATAGTCATAGTGCTAGTACGAAAAAAAAAGAAAAATTAGAAGAAATGATATCTGAGATAGTCCTAGAAATAAACAAATACACAAAGGAAGACATCGAACTCAACGGAAAAAGAATAAGCTATATCGATAAAACAGTATATCTAGAACAGCAAATATCCTTAGCAACAGCCAGGAGAAAGAAATACAGCGAAGAATATCCCTAGGATTGAAAAAGTTCTGGACCCTAAGAGGAATATTCCGAGGCAATATCTCGAAACATATAAAACGCAACATTTTTAATAGGTACCTGTGTACAGTGGTGGACTGGCCGGCTGGGGCACCGGGAAATTTCCCAGTGGGTCCATCCTAATAGGATCGATTGTTGGATCAATAGGGCTAGTCCTTGAACCTATGAGGTCGGCTCTTGGCCCTATGGGGTCGATTTATTTCAATTTTCCAGGGCCGTAAAATGTTGGCAATCCGCTACTGCTTGTTAATTCCTATACTCAACCTATAATTCCTACACTCCTAAAAATATACTGTAAATATGTAATAATAAATAAAATAATAGATTCTCAACGCCAATAGGCGATAGATAGGCGTACAAACGGCAGAGATGTTACGAAATTATATGGAACTTATTTTTTTTAAATTGTAGTTAAACCAAAATGTTGATTTTACAGTCTCTTACCATAATCCCTCGTCTGTTCAATTTTTCGATCTGACTTTTATTTGTGTTTGTTCGTGAATTATTTTTTTATTGTGTCAGTTTATAGACATATATTTGAATAAATAATAATAATAGGATCCCAACAACTATATATATATATATATATATATATATATATATATATATATATATATATATATATATATATATATAATAGGTAAATCTTGACGTTTGTATATATTTTACAATTTGACGACCGATTGAGAAGTTTTATTTTACTATATATATATATATATATATATATATATATATATATATATATACCTTTATTTACCCTCGACCTTTCGGTGCTTAGGGTATTTACAGCAATTACAAAACATATCATATCTCCTATCAACATCTCAACGTCATATTAACCATACATTACATTAATTTACTATTTATTTTATTCCATTCTCTTCCCTTCCAACCATTTCTTCACCCCTTCTCCTATGTCCCTTTCTTCCTACCCATTCCCAGGTAACCTCATCCCCCTTCCTTCCTTCCTTTCTCTTCCCCCTTCTACTTCCCACCGGGCCTCTTCCTTCCATCCTTTACCCCTTCGTGTTATCCTTCCCCAATCTCATTCCTTCTTGCCTCTAATTTCCTCGCCCACTTCCTTCTCCCCTTCCATCTTGCACAAAGATGGAAGGGGGGAGAGAACACAGGTCTAATGTGTTCCCCGACCACACTCTCATCTCCCTACACCTCTTCGCGAGGTGGTCTATATCTTCTTCCTCCTCCCCGCACATCCTGCATATCTTATCCTCCTGTTTCCGCCAATATTTATTTCCTCTCTCTTCATTCTCGCACCTTAGCCTCGCAATCTTCCTAACCCTCCCTCCTGACCTTCCTGTTTCTCCTGACTCTCTTTTCTTGCTCCCCCACTTCCTTATCCCTCCTCCACACCTCCTCAATCACGCTTATCCCTTCATTTCTTCTCCTTTCCACCCCTGTCGCATCCACTCTGCATCTCCAGTAATACTCCTTTCTCATCTCCCCCCATGCGTACTATCTTTCTTTCTGTTCCTCTCTGGTTCTTTCCTCCCAGCATTCCCTCACTATTATTTTGTCCGTTTCTCTTCTAACTTTCTCCTCGTGCTTAACCGTCCTCCTTTCTGTACCCACTTTCATCTTATCACTTTTCAGTTCTTCTCTTACAATATACCCTGGTGTTGTTCTATCTACCCCTAAGATCTATTTCAAATACCTCTCCTGTACTCGTACTACCTTCTCCCATCCTTCCATCGCCATATTTCCACCCCATATAGCAGGATGTTCTTTACCACGGCGTCAAACACCCTCAGTCTTCATCATATATCATCGTCAAGCTTCATCTCTACTTCACACTCTTTCCCTTATGTGTAGTTCAGCCCCAGTGTTCCTCGCTACTACATAACCCAGGTATTTTAAATTCTTCACCTCTTATATTTCTCTGCCTCCCCATTCCCATTTTATCTTCTTTCTTCTCCCTCCTCCTTTACCGAATACCATTACATTCGTCTTATCCCTGTTTACTTCTAGTTTTTTTCTTTTGAAATATTTATCAGCTTTTTCTATCATTCTCTTCAGCTCCTGTTCCCCCTCTGCCATCAATACAATATCGTCCACGTACGCCAATGTCTACAACTTGTCCCTTCCTCATATTCTCTTCTAGATCTACATACAAGTGGAACAAGGTCGGGCTCGTATTCCTGTCTCACCCCCTAGTTCACTCAAAAACTTTCCGACTCTTCATCGCCTACCCTCACCTTGCACCTCGTCCCCTTGTATATTTTCTTTATCCTCATTATCAACTTCTTTCGTATACCCTTTTTGTCCAGTACCTTCCATAACTCCCCCTTATCCAGCCTGTCAAACGCCGCTTTCAGATCCACGAAGGCCATAAACGATTTCCCTCTTTTTCTCTTTAACCTCTCCTCTACTATGTGGTTCACTGTAAATATTCCGTCAAACCCAACAGCTATATAGGCGTATAAGTGGCCATATATATATTTATTGTTTTATGTATTTTAGGTTAATAATCAAATTATATTAGTCTGTGTTAGGCCAAATAACCATTGTTACCGAGCACTCAAAATTCTATAACCTATTTTAATTAGAAAATTACCAATGAAAAGCATTTATTTTTTTATTTGTTTTTGTATTTTTCCATGTCAATTCGCCTAATTTTATACATACTAAATATTTTTTAACATGCGAACATATATTTTCATTAACATACGGAATATTTTTTGCGTTGTTCTTTTATCGTAGTATCCGAGCCACATGGTCGAATTACGGTTTTCGGAAGAAAATAGTTTGTAGTTTTTATTGGAAATCCGGTGAGACAGATTGCAAAGAAGTTGGTCAAATATACATTGAAAAATGTGTCTTGTAAAATCGAGTTAGGGTTGATAAATGTTCTAGGTCGGGTCAAATATCCGCTGAAACAGGCTTTGTTTTTGAGATATTTCAGTTGAAAGTTACAACGCTTAGATTTTAAACGGAAACTGTTCGGAAAATATAAAGTTTACTGATTTAGTTAGGGATACGATAGCTTTCTTCTTATAACAATCTGTCCAAGGTTATTATGATAGTAAACAGCTATTTTAAACTGTAATTATTTTGCTAATGAATTATTAAGGTGTTAGGATATTGATAGATGTCCCAGTGGTGTAACTATATATTCTCACTGGGATAGAGTGAACCTAATGACAATATTTATTGAGTCCTTTGCATTGGTCCAGTACACCAGCTGGCAAGTGAAAGTTTAAAAAATTACTCAGCAAGGGCCTGCATCTCTCTTGCATCCACTGTACTCGACGTATTTTTACATTCTATACGTGGGCGCTAGGAAAGTTTTAAGACTTATAAAACTTGCTATGCTTATTTATACAGCCGTAGTATAAATAAGAATAGCAAGTTTTTCCTTGCATCATTAAATAGACCATTCAAAATATAGTAGATATACTAATAATTAAATTTTATGTAGCCTATTGTTTGCAGTGCAAGTGTAAACTTACCAATATGAGTGAGTTAACGCGACGAGATCATCGTGCAATAATTCTGTACAATTTTAAACATGGTTTTTCTAAGGAAGAGTGTATCACGAAATGTTTATCATTTTTTCTGAGAATTGTCTAATCGGAGTACAGTGTTTCGTTGGTATAAACAATTTCAAAGAGATTTTTTTTTTACCTAGATGATGTACCTCGTCCAGGAACAGTTACTCCTGTAAATATTGATGGTAGATAGAGAAGTCTTTGCACATTAATGCACCAGTTATCCGTTCAATTCTTTGCGACCATCTGGAAGTTAGGAAAGTTTGCACGCTATGGATACCCCACAACCTGACTGACGCACAAACAGCAATAATAGTTAAATGGTGTCCAAAAATGTTACAAAAAAATGTAATGCGGCACTCGAAATACTTGAACTCCATTGTGACGAGGGAGGAAACATGACTTTATTATTATGATGTGCCATCAAATTCAAGAAACAAGATATGACTCTTCGAAGACGAAAAAATTGCAAACGCGCTAAACCAATCAAGATCTGCGAAAAAAAAAGATTGTCCGTATTCTTGGGTAAGCGAGGGATTACTACGAGAATTGTTCTAGAAGAGCAAAAAACTCTTCTAGTGTATTATTGAATTATGAGGAAGTGTATTGAACGTGATGGTGAAGTACTTTGAAAAAGTTTAAAAAGTAGGCCCGTATCTTAAAACTTTCCTAGCGCCTTTTTAAAAACATTTTGACCCCGAAATACCCCCTTAGAATAAAAATTTTAGATGCCGTATAGCCTCTGTTCGAATCCTGGTTTTACTGTATCATCGTACCAAATTTCGTAAAAATATATCCAACCGTTTTTGCATGAATCTCAGACAGACAGACATGCAGGCAAACATTTTTTTACCGACCGCCAACATATATAAGGGAGGTATTGTGATCATACCGATTTTGACATTTCGAGATTTCGATGGATCTCCACGAATTGAGGTCCCTACATAACGTTTTGACTATTTTTGGCATGACGTCTGTCTGTCTGTCCGTCTGTCTGTCTGTCTGTCTGTCTGTCTGTATGTCTGTCTCTCCGTCCGTCCGTCCGTCCGTCCGTCCGTCCGTCCGTCCGTCCGTCCGTCCGTCCGTCTGTCTGTCTGTCTGTGTACACGTGCAGAGCAAATTCGGCTGAAAGGATTTTTATGAAATTTCATATTTAAGCTTCTGTCATCAATGGCACGAGTTGATCAACTTTTGATAAAAATCGGTTGACTAAAAATGGGACTTTACTCGTATCGATTTTAAGATTTTTGTGAATATTTCACAACACAAAAATATTTCGAAAAAATTTATTGAACAAAAGTTGCTATAAAAGCAATAACTAATAACTTCTATTTGAGACGTTTTTTGATAAAACGAAAAATTTCGAATAATTTCTTTAAAATTTCTTCTGTTAAAAGTCTAAATTTTTTCATATTTATATGTAACGTTTCCATGGTCATGATAAATAATATCTCTGTTAGAAAATATTAGGCCAAGTTATTTCTACTCTGCTGCTAGAATGTAATTTATATAAGTACTTTATGATGGCTGTCGGTCCTGTGGTGGCCACAGCTGATTTTTTTTTTTACAGATATCGTCTTATAATCATCTGAAACATGTAGAAACCAAATATGAGGCAAAAAAAGATGCAGCCTCCTATTTTATTAATACAGAAGATATGAAGTTTTAACAAGAATTAATTAAACTACGATGTAAAGTTTACCCTAAATTAACATATCGTAACGTAGTAATGCCGGAGTAATTTTTTCTAGAAAACTTTGCATAAAGGTACATTGTGTATTTATAATACCCCCTAATTGAAAGTTTAATTTCTTGATAATGTCCGTAGCATGCTCCATTCTTGGACAGTTCACAGGAAGATTGTAATACGTTCGCGACACATAGATTCCAAGCAAGCATTACCTTACATCAGTGGTTCCCAAACTTATTTTGTCGCGGAACCCCTATACGCTGTTCAAAAAATTACGGAACCCTTTTATCGGAAACCTTTTTCATACAAGTTCATACAAAATAAAAAAAAATACATTACTGCAAACTTTTTCCTTTTATAAATATGATTTTTTAAATTAGTAGTAATTTTTATTGTACTCCTAAAAACAGAACGTTAAAATAAAAAAAATAATAATAAATGAAATAAGCAAGCTAGATTTGCTTTTATATTTATATTTTCATTTAATGAGAGGCATGCTTTTGCTTTTTTGATTTTAATATCCTTTCAAAATTTGGCATAATATTGGATAATCGAATTCGGGTATCTGGTGCAGGATTTAGTTTGCTGCGATATTTCGATTTCGTATCAGCGTATTTTGAAAATCCAGATTCACACATGTACGTAGTTGCAAACGGTAACAAAAACCGGATAGTACTTTAGCTCTTTTGATATTCGTATCAGACCAGAAATTTTTTTTTCTGGTTTTTTGTATTATTTTTTCTTTTTTTTTGTATTTTCCTTGAATAATTTTTTAACTATATCTAAATTTATTTTTTTAATATCTATTTTTATGAAACAAGAGTTATATATAGAGCACCATGTCTCGCGGAACCCCTGAATTTTATTGTGGAACACTGGGGTTCCGCGGAAAACACTTTTGTAAGCGCTGCCTTACACAATACTTTACAGAATCGGTTTGCTAATGTGGACTCAACTTAACGTTTTTTTGTAGTTTTAAGGTTTTTTTTGTAGTATTACATAAGCCGGATCTCAAAGTGTTTACCCTGATCCAACTATACAACTATGCATAAAATGCGTTAACAGCTCTAAAATTAATTAACTATGCACTATACGTTGTGAATATATTTAGTAGACAGTTTTAAGGTTTAATGACAACGTTCACAGTTTTAAAAATTAATGCGTAACGAATGTTGTGACATCTATGTTTTTGCAAGCCAACCACGATGGAATAAATGCATTTATGTGACTTTTACGAACCCGCCATCACGAGATCGCAACTACAGTTGTTTGGACAACACTGTTTCCATAGAAAAAAGTACTTTTTAGATGAGTAACTCGCTTACTAATAATTGTCAAGTAAGAGTTCGTTCAGTAAAACTGATAACGGAGATCAGGCGCAGCAGTAAAAGCGCCATGTGAGGGATCCACAAATTAAAAAATTTGAGTGGCAAATTTAAATATTTATACTGTTTTGTTTTATTTAAAATTTAATTAACAATTGATATTATCTATCTTAAAAATGTATTTAATTCTTAAATGCTTTCCAAATTCTATTAAAATAACATTGAAGAATTCAAATACATTTTGAAGATTGTTGACATCAATGTATATAGTATAAATATGTTATACAAAATAAAATAAACAAAAATACAAACAATTAAAATATTAAGTCTATATTTATATATTTTTAAATATATTATCTAAAATATATCATTTTAGAAAAAAGAGACTATAAAGAAAAAAATACTATAATCATTAAAATTACCTGATGTACAGTTACTTCGTACGGCTTTTGTTGTATATATATATATATATATATATACGAAACGTCCCAATGAATTAAACTAATTTATTATTTTTCCTACCTAATTGACGATTAAAGAAGAAACACAATTATTATCCTGACTCGTCAAGATCATTCACTCATATATATATATATATATATATATATATATATATATATATATATATATATATATATATATATATATATATATATATATATATAACTATACACATAATAATACACAATTAAATAAACTATTGATAAGTGGTTATGATAATTAAGATACTACAATAAATTTATATATAGGTAGCGCCCAATATTCATCTTATTAAAAAGTATATTAAACAGTAAAGAACCTTTATCATTTTAAATCACTTTTCTTATATATATTTTGCTTACTTTTTGAATATACCATTCAAATTTTGGATGCCTGATGCGATTCACCCACACGTTAAAAACATCGGCTTCAAATAAAGGAGAACGATGTCTAGTTGATGTAATATCATAACATCCCGGAACACAATATTTTTTAATATTCCTTGGAAATGGTACAATAGGCTCCATATTGGGTAATTAGAAAACGAACACGTCGATTTGTAAATAATAATAAATATAAAGATCGTATATTTATCTTTAAAATTTGTATTTTCAATAAAGTTACTTATTATGAATTAAATTCCACGAATACACAAATAGTAGACAAATATTTTCAGCTTATTTTGAACTCTAATACAATGTTCCATTACTAGACGAAAGTAACCGCGGTTGAAGTTTCCCGTTCCGAAAGTGTACGACATTAACCTTTTCAAGAAAATTGTTAGGTTTCGGAACGCGGTTACTGAAAATTTTGGTTACTTTTTTGTAACCAAACTAACCGCGGAAATATCGCGGCTGGTGTGGTTATTTCCTCCCACTACAAACTTCAGATCTAATGTAAACTACAAAAGGCGGGAATTTCAGAACAATTACAATAAGGTGACAGTTAAGTGGAGGGAATTAATCGTTTCTTTGTAGTGCAAGTAGTAAATTATAATATTATTTTACTATAGTCTATAATTAAAACAGTAAGAATGAGTGTAAGTAACTGATTTTTAGTAATATTGATCGATGTCGTGAAAAATAATATCGGGAAAAATCATATATCTTCTTATATAATGTGCCATTGTAAACAAGTACTAATAAAACAAATATTTTTATTAATAAGTTTGTAAGAGAATATAACCTATAACGTCCATAAAATGACAGTTCAGTTGTCTGTTTTATCAACTGTGAGGTGTGACTACCGTTCCGTAACTAAAACGCGTTTTCAGGTAACCACTGGCTAACCATAACTTACCACGACTTTACCGTAACCGCGACCGCGGTAGTTAGGTGTGCAGTTACGGAACATTGTAAAAAATTCTGTAATGGCGGTAGGCGTACGATGTTGCAGTCGGTAATAACGTGTTCTTCCCCATCCGACCAAGCCAGCGACCAAGTCACTACGGCAGCGCCATGTGAACGAATCACAAACTAAAACCATATGTTCAAACGGGCTATAGGAGTTACCCGGGCATGACTGTTTCTGGCAGCTCACTGCATGGCTACCTTATTAATTATTATTATATATTGTTTTTTGTTTTTTAAGGTAGCCATGCAATTTTGTTTTATTGTTACTCTTGTCACTTTTTTGTAATAAAATATTGTAAATAATCATCTTAATTCTTGTTCTGGCAACACATAAATATATATCACATTTTTGGGTCTCTGCATCTACATTTGTGTGTTTCTACATTTCCTTATGATTTCAGCATCGTTTCTGAACTTCGCTCTTCTAGACATTAACAAAGATAAGTATTAGCTATAAGTCTCCCAGCAGCATCTAATACTTATTCTTTTTGAAACATTTTACAACAGCTACGTCTCTACCTGGTTTTATTGCCAGACAGACCTCGTCTTGAGAGTTATTTACTTCTGAGCTTCGTGGTATTTGCTGCGGTGTACCAAGATTATCCACCAGCACCGATCCTTCATCAACAGTCCATTCGCTCTGTGCCCAGCGAACATACAAAGGGGCACTGGTCCTTCGAGTTGGCCGGCCGAACATCTAGCCGGTACGGGCGCACCATTGGCCACACGGGCCATACCACTCGCTGACCCAACAACAGTAATTCTTTTTCGTTTCACTATTTCCGATATTTGCTGAAATTTGTGGGACAGTATTTTTTAGGTTATATAAAGTGAGATAGTTAATGTGTGCTTATATGTCTGTCTCATTAAAACAACGCACTAACTATAAGTTTAGAAAACAGTCGACAGTCGACAACGCCAAATCTATTAAATTTAGAGCTTTGAACGGTCGTTTGTGTTATTATATGACAAACTTGTTAGTGACAATCAACAGTGAACAACTCAAATCGTATAGTCTATTAATTTTAGAGCTGTGAATTGTTCACAGAAATATTGCAATACGATCGCGACACATATATCTCGACCATTACCTTACGCTAGTGTTTCTGAAAGTGTGGTCCGCGGGCCCCTGGGGGGCCTGACACCAGGGCCGACCCTAGTCCGGGGCAAGTGGTCCACCTGCCACAGGCCCCGCGCTTCGACAGTCAAGTAATAAAATAATAAAATACATTAAAAATATTATCCCATGTTTTATAAATAGTAGAAAAAAAGTATATTTTATTGAATATAAGTATGTATACTTTGTTAATAGTTAATAACATTAAAGAAAATATCGTTATTCAATTTAGGGGAAGCCGGGGCATAACGGGCATCTTAAGGATTATATTTAATAAAATCTTAAGGAATATCGTAAAAAATTTCGAAATACTTTTACTCTTAAAATAATTTATTGTTTAATTATTACAGACAGTAAAAAAACTTATAATACAAAAATAAAAGTTATGACGTTATAAAAAAAAGCTTCCTTGTGCTCATTTTGCCCCGGTGTCGGGGCAGAATGAGCACGGGCGGGGTATAATGCCTTAAAACTTCTTAATGCCTGTAAAACTTCGCAGTCATACAACCACTCTCGGAAGACACTAGCGAAGTACTGAACGTGATTATACCCCGGGAGCCCGTTATACCCCGGGAGCCCGTTATGCCCCGGCTTCCCCTATATATATATATGGGGCCTCGCAACTCCAGTTTTGGGGCCCCACAACTTAAGTTTTGCCCCAGGCCCCGCAAATGCTAGAGGCGGCCCTGCCTGGGACTTTCTCAAGGGGTCTCCGAGACCTCTAATAATGTTCGAAATGTTGTTATTTTGTATACAAATAAGGCTCATTAGAGCAGTCCATAATATTTAAACCTTGGGGGAGGTACCCACCCAGCAAACATTCAACTAAAGGCCGAATGCCGGCAAACTGCTTTTACTGTTGGTATATTGCTGGCACCAAAAGTAAGTGCAACGCCAGTATCAATAATGTACTTCACATTTGTATTTCGCATTCCGCCTATACGAAGTACTTTACCAGCATTTTATAAGCACTCCTTATTTGTATTAATCCAAGCAAACATTTTTATACGGGCTATCGTCTCTTCTTCACTCATACTTTTTACTTAAAACTAAACTTTTTTTGAATGTAATAATTTGAAAAGTCTGATTGTTCTTAGTCATAAAACGCGCTAACCGCGTGGCCTTGGAGGGCCAGTACAAGTTGATACGTGTCGGTGGACAGTCAAGATGTGTCAAGATGTGTATTTAAATAGTTATTGTTTTGTGAACATTATACAGCTTTTTATTGTGATTTGTGTGTGTTTTATTAGATTTAAGGACGTATTTTACACAAACTGTTTCATGTTAAATACTTTAATTTTTAGTTTAGTTAAATCATAGTTTTTTTCATGTAATAAAATTTTCAATTATTAATAAATCTGTTACAAGATTATAAATATGTCATTTAAAAAATATAATTTGTCATATTTTATTTTGAATAGTGACATCTTAAATATTTTGTAAATATAATACTAACCTAAAATAATACAAACTTAATCTAAAACTGTAAAGCTTTTTTTACAATATAACCAAGTTTCTAAAAGTTAGTAATACACTATAAAAATCACCAGATCTAGTTTGTTCTTATAAAAGTGAACAGCTTATAGCATTAATGCTTATAAAATTTGATAACTGAATTTATTTTAACAAGTATGATTTCTTTAGGTTGGCACTCTTCAAGTCAGGGGGAAAAGATGTGGTAGATAAAACAAGCCGAATATTGGCGAAAATTAATAGTCACCACTTATCTTTAGGATGCAATGTTTTGGCCGAAATGGCAGAAAACCATTTTCTTAAAATTCTTCATTAAATTAATAAATTAAATAAACTAATTCCTGTTATTCCTGAAATTATATTTATTTAATATTTATAAATAAATCAATAAATTATAACTGTTAATACAATTTACAATCGGCCAGTTTTACCATCGTTGAGTAAATTTATTTAACAACTTAAGTTAACAATATCGCATCATTCTATTGACAGCAATATTAATTTCTTCATTAATAGTTTAAAACCGATGCGACATTGTCAACTTTATTTGTTAAATAAATTTATTCAACGTTGGTGAAAATGGCCAAATGAGTATTTATTTTGCACCTAACCATTAATTTATTTTAATACTGGGTAAGTACATATATGTTACATTTGAAACACTAGAGAGTGGGTATAATATATGCACTGGCCCAGTGCGAAATACCAGCACTAGCCCAGTGCGAAATGCCAGCACTGGCCCAGTGCGAAATGCCAGCACTGGCCCATTACTTTCAATGCACTTTACCGTTGCTGGGCCGGCAACTGATTCATCAATGGGCCAATAACGGCCACGGGGACACCGGGGTACTGGCCCAGTACGAAATGCCAGCACTGGCCCATTACTTTCAATGCCGGGGAGTATGTGCTTTACCAGCACTGGCCCGTATAAAAATGTTTGCTGGGCAGAGTAAAAAGTTTGAGAAACACTGCCTTACAAGATACATTCCAATCACAAGATCGATTCGCTAATGTAGACCCAGTTTTAGGGCACAAACACGTAGAAAGAGTTTTCGGCGGCGAGAATCATGCGCGTATTGGCGCCTGTTGTCAACGCTTGTAAATGCCGGTTAGTGCACACGTAGAAAGATTGTTACCGGATAATTTAACTTAATGGGTCCTCAACAATAAGGAAAGCGATTAGGAGAGAAACTTATTTCACACTAGGAGAAGCAAACAAATCTCTGAGGTGTGAATTTTGACACATTTTATAGTTTCGTAGGTATGTATATAGTAAGTGCAACATGGTTTGCGTATATTTTTTACTGTAATGGCGCTAGATTCAATATTATGGTTATACAATCGTTAACTTAAATATTAAAGGCTTTCATTTAATAACTCGCCTGAGAATAAAAAATAACATTTTTTTTTTAAATTACTAGGCTACCTTTGAAATTTTTACAAAAACTAAGAAAGAAAAAAAAAATTTTTTTGAACAAACTGTTTTATTTTTCAAAGTATTCGCTTTTAAGATTTATATACTTTTGCATGCGTTCAAACCAATTCTCGAAATATTTTTTCCACGCTTGTATGTATTAAGTTGGTATCTCAAAAACATGCTTATCGAAGGCTTCGCCAGCTTCTTGAGGTGATGAAAATTGCTGTCCACGCATTTTTTGTTCGACATTGGGGAACAAAAAAAAAGTCTTTAGAGGATAAATAAAGTGAATACGGGCAATGAAATATTAATTCGACGTTTTTCTCCTTCAAATATTAAACTGTTTGATGTGCTGTGTGGCAGCTTGCATTGTCATGACGAAGAATGATGCGAAGTTTTTCGTTGTTTCTCCTGATTTTGCCGATGACTTTTGACAAATAAATTGTTGCATACAATTCAGCATTAACTGTTCTCCGGTCCTCTAAAGGAATGGTTGCGACATGTCTAGTAAAACCGAAGAAACAAGCGATCATTTTCTTGGAAGTGCTTCGGGAACGAATAACTTTTCTGAGTGTCAATTTATCTTGGAAGACCCAAACAGTGGATTGTTGCGTAGTTTCCGGTTCATATGAATAAATCCAAGTTTCGTCACCTGTAACAATGTTGTATACTGATTTTGCAGTGCCTAAGTTGATTTTTTTTTATCATTCCCTTACACCAATCAACATGAGCCTTTTTTTAAGCTTCGGTCAAATTATGCGGAATCCATCGGGAACAGATCTTTTTCACAGTGATTTTTTCGAAAAGTGTCGATTTTTTTGTGTCCTCGATAAAAATATGATTTGTTAAAAATTAAAGAACGAAAAGGAGTTTTTTAAAATTCGTGTTTTTAAACACGATTTTAGCCAAAAAATGTGCTAAAAAAGTTTTTGTCCTGCCCCCGTTTACCCAAAGGCGTTAAAAAAAAGGCTAAAAATCTGAAAAAATTATAGTTAATTTACATTGATCTGAGCCGGAAACGTATGAGAGAAATTTTTGGATCAGATTGCGTTTTTGAAAAATATTGCAGTTTTTGTGTTTTTGACAAAATTAATTATTTTTTAATTCATGGCTAAATTATGGCTAAGAATTTGTTATTAGATTTTTTGTATTTATGTCTAAGATAGTGTGTGTCTTTTTTTGAAACTAAAAAAACAACATTATTTTTTTTAACATCTGAGCAGCTGAGAACCATGTTCCTATGTATAGACTCTATGAACGCCATATGAAATAGGTTGTTATAAATCATTGTAACAATAAAACACTGTTAATGGTGACAAATACGTTTCTGAAATTGAAAAAAATAAAGCCATTTATCAAATTATTTCTTATTAATCTAATACAGACTTGAATAGGAAGCAAAAGTAGAAAATTAACGATTTTTAGCAAATGATTTGAATATTTTTGAATAAAATTAAATGGAAGCTCTTAGTTCTCAAATAACGAATAAAAGTAATTATCAAAAAACTGTTGATTTTGATATGATCGTAGAACAAATATTCCTAGACATCCAGTATTATGTTGGCTTCTTACACTTATTAAATACCTACATAACCCTGAAATATGTGAATATTCACACTTCACATCAACTTTTTTGAGTAATATCATAGTTTTAGACCAATTTGTCCGATGACTAGGGTGCATATTTTTTGCAAAAATTGCATGATAATAGACATTTTTTTTTAGAAATCTCTTTCGTTAGTCTAAGTTTCATGAGCTGTTATTTGACATTCCAAAAACATTTCTAATGCGTGTTCTACATATACAATTCTCGTCAAATTTTCATACTTATTTCTTCGACTAGAACTTGTACTAGAAATAAATCAGTGAAATTGTACAGTGTAGAACACTTCATGTAGTCAAGGTCAACTTTATTCAAAACTAGCTTTGGACAAACTTTTCTTGAAAATATTTCCATGTTTAACAACAGTACCAACATTAAAATTACGCTTGTAAATATTTTGTATTACCACGAGTTTAATAGCGTTTTGTTGATCATTGGTTTGAATAGACGAATATATAAATTGTGTTTTGTACGTAAGTCAGTAATTTTACAAATCTAATGGCTAGGTTATAAACATTTGACAAGATAGGAATTATACAGATTGATTATTTAATGGCGAGACGACGTCACCGAATTATGCGTACCTACTAGCAGAATACTATGATTATAATAACCTTGAAGAAAATTTGATTATGAAGAAAAAAGATTATGCGCATGCGCGCATAATCGCCTGCTACGATGTGTATGAAACGGCAAATTATTAAAACTTCCAGTGACGTCGTCTCGCCATTAAATAATCACTCCGTATATTTATGTTGGTACTTTAAATGAACTGAAGCATGTGTAAGAATTTCATTCTCTACCAAAAAATTGAAATATAAATTGTATTAAAACTTTGACAACTTCTAGTCCAAAGAAAAAAGTTTAGAAAATTGACGAATAAAGTATAATGTAGAACACGCTTAATATACATATTATATAGTGAAGTCGTTTTTCTATATGGGGCTCAAAAAACTGTATGAATGTCAAATTTCTAACCAACCGATTCCCAAACAGTGAGCCGCGATGCCCTAGGGCACCGCATATGGGTTATAGGGGCACCGCGAAAATATTACAATATTCCTCCAACTGCGTAAGTTAGATCAGTTTTTACTTGGGGCACCGCGGAAAAATTCTGATATATTAAGGGCGCCGGCAACCGAAAAAGTTTGGGCACCACTGGGTTATAGGCATCTAAAAATCTCCGTAGTTTATTTAGTATAGAAAAAATTTGGGGATTTAATCGTTTAACGCGTTTTGAGATTACGACATTTTTTTAATGGTATAATTTACATTAATTGTGAAAATCGTGAATTAAAAAAAAATTATGTGAAGTGTGAATCTTCACACATTTCTGGGTTTTGCAGGTATTTAGTAACTGAATGATGATTATTTGGGATGCCAAAACAAATTTTATGTCAAAATATTTTTTTATGAATTTTAATTCGAATGCCTAATACCATTATTTAAGTTTCTAAATATGTACAGTATTTTATTTATACAGCAAGGTTCAGTAAGATTTTTAAAATTGCGCCTATGACTTCCATTGGTTGCTTATATCATAAGTCCCGCCCTCTGATTTCGTCAAACAGAATTAAATTATAATTTCAACACTTCCCACTGGTTATTAAATTTACGCTTTTAAAAAATAAATACATTTACCAAAATATAACTAGAATTTTGACAAAATAATTTAAACAAAATAGAAATGCAAAAAAAAAACAGAAAAAAACAAAATTAACAGGATTTGAACTCTAGAACGTTCGCACTGCAAATTACAAAGTACATTACGAAACCATCTGAGCTACCAGAGTTTCTGATGTGAAGTGTTACATAGCGAATGAAATATTTAACATATTTTAGTTAAAAACACAAAAAATGCTTTATTTTACGAAAACATAATCTGATCAAAAATTCCTGTTGTACTATTCCGGTTCACACCAATGTACATTACTTAGAATTTTTAGTTTAAACCATCTGGGCTACAGGGTGTGGGACAAAAAATTTTTTGCACAATTTTGGCAAAAATCGCATCAAAATAATTTATTTTGCAAAAATAAAATTTTGATCGTTAATCCACGTACTAAGGGCTTTTATTTGATACCCTACTCAGAATTTTAAAAAATATATTTTTTTTTGATGAGCACATATTTGTTTATATTTTTAGGGGGATATGTTTTTTAGATGTTTTAGTATTTTTCCTATGTGCGGGTCAAAGAGTTGTATAAGCATGCCAAATTTCAACTCTCTAGGTTTAGCCGTTTGGCTACAATTTTTACCGAACAGACAGACAGACAGACAGACAGACAGACAGACAGACGACAAAATGACGGTATAAGGGTTTTTTGGTCATACCTACAAAACCCTAAAAAGCACAACTCAAAAACGGTTTGAGACAGCGACCTCCGATTAAAATTTTTGGATTCTCCGTAGTTTATTTAATCTATAAAAAATTTGGGACTTTAATAATTTAACGCGTTGTGCGATTACGACAAATTTTTTTAATGGTATAATTTACATTATTTATGAAAATTGTGGATTGAAAAAAGCAGAACTGAAAAACAGTTTGAGATAGTGATCTGCGGTTGAAATTTTTGGATTTTCCGTAATTTATGCATACATACATAATCTATAAACTATTATACCCGAAGGTGTCGATTTATTTAGTCTGTAAATAATTTGGGGCTTTAATCGTTTAATGCGTTTTGAGATTATGACAAATATTTTTAATGGCATAATTTAAATTATTTGTGAAAATTGTGAATAAAAAAAAAAAAAAATACAACTCAAATAACGGTTAGAGAAAATGACCCGAGGTTAGAATTTTTGGATTCCTCGTAGTTTATTTAGACTAGAAAAAATTTGAGGCTTGATTCGTTTAGCGTATTTTAAAATTGTGACAAATTTCGTGATTTACCAAAATTTTCATCGTCGCATGGACGTATCTGAATAACGAAATACAGTTAAGACCTTCGGTTGAAATTTTTTAAATTTTGTGGTCCTAATTAACTTGTAACCTATTTTGAAACAAACAAAATTTTTGAAATTTTTTTTTTTTAATTTTTTGAAAATTTTCGTAAATCCTACCATAAATTGGGCTTTAATAAACCGATTGTTAAGTTTTGTATGGGAAGTAATACAAAACCCTTGAAAATGGCAAAAAATCGAAAAAAATCGTGAATTTTAAGCAAAACATTTTTGTCTCAGTTTTTATTGAAAATTGGTATGAATATATATTTTTGGTCATAGATCAACAAAATTTGGTCCATTTTGAAGTTAGGGCAAACATTTTGGAATTATTGGCGAAAAACTGAACCAAATCGGCTTTAATTCAAAAACTAGGAAAGTATGAATCTTTTTAATATTTTTTTCATAATCCTCACCCCGAAATTAGCTTCAAACAATATTTTGGCTAAAATTGGATTCAAAAATTTTTGACTAAAATTTCAAAATTTTAGTAGAGTTTTTTTTTTTTTTAATTTTGTTGGTAAATTGTTATACTTTTAAATATTTACCCTAAGATCACAAATATATGGTCTCTTTTGAGTTAAGGTCTAAAATTTAGACATGTTCAGCAAAAAAAAATAAATAAGCCAATGAAATGTTAGCCTGCCTCCTTTTTTTAACTATCTTTATAAACTAATACTTACTTACATACTTACATATCTATATCAGCAATTCTCAAACTGTGCGCCGTGGAAATATTACAATATTCCTCTAATTGCGTTAGTTAGACTAATGTTTTGAATTGGGGCGCCACAGAAAAATTCTGATACATTAAGGGCGCCAGGAACCGAAAACTTTGGGAACCACTGTTCTACCTGTTTCTAAAAGTCCCTTCGTTTGACCACCATATGTACTGTACATACAGACATATAAGCAAAGAACTGACGGTATAAGAGAATCTTGGAACTGCCTTAGACAACCTAAAAATGTGCCTGACATCAAACTTCATATCAGAGGATCATCTTCATGATCCTTTACAAATTCATGCGACCCACAGTTTGTGTACTACTGCTCCACTAACTAAATATATCAAATCGATGTACAAAATATACCTTATTTTTCGCTCCATTTAAAAGCGATGCTTTTATTCTTCTACCTCACTTTGTTTAATTTTTTGTAAAAAACCTTCATACAATATACCTTTATGAAGGTAGGTCATTATTCTTAGAATCCTTTTTGAATTTTAAATAAAGCATGTAGCATGTCAATAGTTCTTTTCCATATATGAGACCAGTGAAGCTTAATATAGGGTTGCATCCCACACCAGAGCTATGCAACCGGACAGATTACAGCGGAACAAGCGCTCTTGTAATATGCAACGAACCGAGGTGCATTGCTTTCTGGAGACCTCCGGGCCAAGGATGTTGAAATTGGACTGGCGCTACCAGATGCACTGGTTAGCTTTGTTAGGTCACCTTAATAGTGTATGTTGCTTTTGAACAAAACTCTTAACAGAAGTAGTAAAATGACTGAAAAGATTCCATTGAATTATAAAATCGTTCAAATGAACTTCCTGATTTTATTTAAAGGATCTGGTTTAATGAATGTGCAGTAATTACAGATGAATGGTATATCTACAACAAGGTTAGACGCACAGAATTAAGCCTGCTCTCTTCATTTAATTTTATTGATTTATTGTTTAAAACAGGGGCCGGCAACCTTTTTCTACGTCGCGGGCTGCATTCAGTAACAATATTTTTTAAATTTAGGGCCCGGGCCGCCTTCAGTAACTAAAATTCTTAGCGGGCTTGTAATTCTCGTTTTTGTAATTTCTTTTTTTACAATCTTAAGTTCTTGTTTACGTTGGTTGGCAAGTATTTACCAAGGATTCTGTGTCATTTTTAATACAATTTTTCGAATATATTAGTTTTCATAAATTATTATTGTATTTTATATACTTTATTTTTCATAATATACCACTTTTGCCTTTTGACATTTAGATTTTGGCTGACAATATGAAACATGAAATAAGCTCTTTTCAACTTGAGAAACTAAAAATTTAGTTTAGTTCCGCTTAAACATAATAAACAAAGTATACAGAAAAAGATAAAATTGATATGATTAAAAACAAATATCTTTCCTGCATCGTATTAATCTGTTAATACGAGCAGTATTAATCAAATTTTAAACTGGGAAGCATGAAGAAAACCGGGTAAAACTGGTATTGAATATTTTTTTTTTTTTGTTCCTGTGTTCACGAATTCGAATCTAGAGAACAAAATGTCGGTCCTGATTCCCCACTTTAAAAATTTCTAGTATTATGTTTATTTTGCTCCGACTCCTCCAAAAAGCTTCGACTCCCGACTCCCGACTCCCGACTACTTGAGGAGTTTCGATGGGATGTTTTCGGACATCCGCATTACTCCCCTGACCTTGCACCAAGTGACTTCCACCTGTTTCCGCAGCTGAAGCATCATCTTGGGGGAAGACGCTTCACAAACAAGGATAATTTGAAACAAGAAGTTGGAAGATGGCTAACCAGTATGGCGGCAGAATAGTATGACACTGGATTGAAAAATCTTTTACCATGGTACAAAAAATGTATTGAAAAACAAGGCGATTATTTAGAAAAATAAGTTTAATATGTACTTTTCGAAATAGACTTTTTTTATTTATTTTTTTACTTTTATTTATTTAAAAAAAAAAATAGGGTAACTTACTTTTGAGATGACCCTCGTACATTTCTCAGTAAGACGTAAGGACTCATTAAGAAAGGATTTTTTCAAGTTCGACCCCTATGTGGTGAAAAGGAGTAAAATGTTTTTTCACGGATTCCTCAATATCTCTTAGGACAGATGAGATATCGACTAGGTTTTTGCTTAAAAAGATTACCCATACACAAGTTAAAAAACAAACTGCGGATTTTACGGCAATGAGACCATCAATATACCGTAGCGAAACACAGGTTTTCGGGTAGTTATGATATATTTGTGAATTTATATATTATAATTCAACATTTATATAGCAAAAATTTCATACAATTTTGTTACTAAGAACTATTCATTGAAAAAATAACATAAGTTTCTCAAATCTCGATATATGTGACTTACTTTTTCGTTAAAAAGGTGATTTGATTTTATTATGGTAAGCTTAAAACAATTATATCGTCAGTATAAATTTTTTTGTACATCATTTTATAGACAAATTTTAAAATTAGACATTATCTCTGAAGAGCAGGTTGATTGTGATGGTCTTGTGATCATATTGTAGTATTGAAGATTGGGCTGTGGCAACAGACAGGTATGTTAGGTGTTACGTATCTTTATATATTTATATAGAAATACTTGTTATTCCAGAATTTTAAACGGTGAATTACTGTAATAAAAACGTCTAATAAAATAAATGAAATTAAAGCATTTTAATCGAGAGCAGACCTAATTCTGTACGTCTAATACTTGATGTAGTACATATCACTCATCCGTAACTACTGCACATTCATTAAACCAGATTCTTTAAATAAAATCAGGAAGTTCATTTGAACGATTGTATAACTCCATGGAAATCTTTTCATTTTACAATTCCTATTAACAGTTTTGTTGAAAAACGACACTATCAAGCTGACCCAACAAAACTAACCAAGGCATCTGGTAACTCTAGTCAAATTTCAACCTCCTTAGCCCGGAGGACTCCAGAAAGCAATACACCTCGATTCATTGCCTATTGCGAGAGCACTTGTTCCGCTGCAATATTGTCACAATTATGATATAATTGTATGCTAATGTCCCAATTCCTTGAGCGGCCTTTAGGCCATATAGGTCGCGGTTGCTGACTTGCGGTTTTGGGAATTAAAGAATGTGTAGAGTGTTACGTGTTTGTCAACATAGGTTTTGAACTACTTTCTAATGTGTTGATAAACATTATTCAATTGTGACGACTATGGTTTTTAATTTTTGCCAACAATTACACAAATGAATAATGTTTCCAAAACAATTGAGGTAGGACTTGACGTCATAGTGTCCTGGTTAACAGTTATAAAATGGTCTTAGGGAATAGAGTCGTTAGTCAGTGATTCATTGAGTCAGTTAGTTATTCATTCCACCATTTTTGTGAGCACGCTACCCGAGGACTTGCCCAGCTGTTCAAGTCACCAACCCGAGATGTGAGTGCCGTCTACAGGGATTCTCCACGTGTCCGCCTCGTGCGGATACATGGTGTGGTTCGACCGATCCTGGAGAAGCCGGGGCAAGAACGGGACTGACATCAGCTACTAACTGTCTACACCAGCAGCCATCCTGACAATTAATTGTATTGTCTTGTAAAATTATTATAATATAATAAATTTTGTAGAAAAGATATCCATTCTTGAATCCACCCCGTGACAATATATCCGGTTATACAACACTAGTCTAGGATCCAACCATATACACACACCGGCAAATTTACAGGAACAGATTGAAAATTATGTTTTTTTTTAAATTTTATTATTTTGTAGCCTATATCTAGATAGCTTTGAATGCTCTACTAAACCGTAGGGAAAGATTGTATCGACGCCAAGGAGAATAAAATGCATCATTTAATTTTGCTACTACTGTATCTTTTGGTGGAGGATCAATTATGGTGTGGGGTGGAATATATTGGGGAGCACGCACAAAAATAGTGGTGATTGAAGGCGGAGCGTTAACTGCAGATAGGTACATCAGAGATATTCTTCAAGACCATGTTGTACCTTTTGCCCCATATATTGGAGAAAATTTGACTCTAATGCCGGATAATGCACGCCCACACATCGCCCACTGTGTAACAGACTTTTTAAATCAAGTGGGTATAACAACAATGGGTTGGCCAGCGCGCTCCTCTGACCTCAACCCGAAGATTACCTGAGAGATATCAACAATATGTACACTACAGGAAAAATAATTAGATTTTTATGTCTGTTCCTTTAAATTTCCCGGTGTGTGTATTAAACTTAGCTGACGGATACTTTCAAACGAAGTTCTTGGTGATGTTAAACAGTCAGCATATCGTTCTCCAAGTCATCACCAAACAAGTTCGCGGCTATGTGGTGTTCGTAACGTAAAGTGGGACTTATTCGTAAATAAAACTAAACACCAATTATTGACAGTCCTATTGACGTGAGTTTGAGCAAAACAAAGGGATGCTACTCGATGAGCTGTCAAGAATTCTGGCCCTGCAGCTGGCTTCCTGGGTCGCAGTTTGGTTTTGTTTAACGTCGAGTATATCTATACAGTTATTGCCGAAATTGACTCTGCTTAAACTTGAGTTAACCGACAAGCGATTGCACTTGTTGCTTCCCGCCGAATTTGGAATAATGTTGAAATAATAAATCGATCGTCTCAATCGGTAGATGCTCAATTACGGTCAGAATTTGCTCTTCTTATAAAAGTTCCTACTTCATGATATCGATTAAAACTGTAGTTCAGTCTAAATTGAAGCCAAATTTAAGGTTCGTACTTTCAAGATAACTTACAGTTTGTCCATTTGTACTTAAAGTAATGTCTATGCTAACGTCATCAACAGGGCTGTAGTCGTAAAATTAACAGAGGGTATGCTGTACATACATCAAAAAAATCAAAGGGTATATCACCTACAAGACTATAATGGAGGTGCGGGTAATTTAACTTAGATTATAAAAATATAACTTAACTCCGTTTTATTAGAAATGTCACATATAGCATAGCAAGATGAGTATCGCAAAAATGTCATTCTTAAAGCGGGTTTAGAGGGGGGGGGGACGCAAGCTGCAAAACTTAAAATACATCACTTTTTATTCACTCAATAGACGTAAAACTTATATAAGGTTTAAAATGAAAAATATTTAAAGTAAGAAAACAAATATTTTTATCTATGACCATCAAATAATAAATCCATTATGTGTCCAACTGTAAGTACATAATGCTGTTAAAATAAATTATTAGAATTTAAATTTAAGTACATTTATTTACGCTCGATTATTATATATTTTTTTCTGTAACTATAATTAATATAGTAAATAAATGAATTATTACTATAATAATATAATATAATAATAATAATAATAATAATAATAAGTGTAAAAAAAGAAAAGTAACACGCATGCGTGCCCACCCCGAAAAATTAACGTTTTTTTTTTCACTGCAAGTTCTTATTTTGTTAGTTAAAATGTTTGGCGTATCATTATAACTAGAATATTATTTATGAGGCAAAATAAATAATAATATTTTTAACATTGTTTTAGATTACAATCAACCGATGATTCAGCAGCCATCTTGATCACATATGTTCTGAAGTTAAATAATTGACGCTTAGAATAATTATGTTTTTAAATTAAATTTACTATTTTTTTTTTTTTTTTTCGGTAAAACTATACAGGGATACATAAAACATATTTTTACTTTGACCAGTGGTTCTCAAAGTATGTTGTGCAACTTTCTTATTTTAAATAGGAACACACATTTTATTTTTACTTATTCGATAGAGTATTCTATTATGATTTCAACGATATAAAGAAATCATAGCTGTACATCACAAGATAATCGAGCCAAGTAGCAGAGTACCTTAACGAAAAATTCTCCCCAAGTCTCCGGATTAAAGCCCTTTGGATTTTCTTAACGGGTTTTATCAAAGAAAAAGTGTACAACATTGTGCATCTAGATGTACAATATTTAAAAATAGTATCCAAGACAGTATTGCTAATATCGACGGGAGATTATTAAAAAAAAGTTAATAATTATTTATTTAAAAGAGTGAAAGTCTGCATAAATGCGAATAGGGGTAATTTTGAACAATATTTGTAAACTCATAATAATTCGTTTCAATAAAATTCTAATAAATTTAAATTGAGTTTACTCGATTATTTTGTGATGTAAGGCTATGACTTGTTTATATCGTTGAAATCAGAATAGAAAACTCGATCGAATAAGCAAAAATAAAATGTGTGTTCATATTTAAAATAATAAAGTTGAATAACGCACTTTGCAAACCACTGGTCGAAATAAAAAATTGCTTCACTCATTGATATTTTCCTGTAAAATAGTAATTGTTGTCTAATTTAAGCAATTTCGTAGCTCTTATAGTTCTCGAGATAGCAATGGTGAGCAATTTAAAATGAACACCCTGTATAGTTTTAGCTACAATATTATATTTGACTCGCATATAATGGCTATATTTCAGTCGGATGAATACAACCCTCACTCATGGAACGGGTGGTAAATATAGCCGCCATTATATGCTTGTTAAATAAAATACTATTTTTTTATCATCGAGATAGTTACTGACACATAAATTTACGGACCTACAGGTCTTTACCCACGGAAGCCAGTTTAAGAATCGGTGGACTAGTGCATAGTAAGACAAGTGAATTCCGTGAAGTTTTGGATATCATAGTTACTTAGTTTTATAAAATGGCTCCAAAACAGTGTCATCTCTTGTTATTGCCATAAACTGCCTAATTTTATTATTCCATTGATTATTTCCTTTATTTTAAAGAAAAATGCACAAGTTACTATCTTACTACTAACTAAAGCTGGAAATACCGATTCTAAGACCGAATATTTCTTTGAACTCCGCCTTCCTTTAACGCCAGGTGTCTGTATCAAACTTTACAAAGGAGGTATGAACATATGGTTCGAAAACATTAATTTGACGATTAAATTTGAGGGTTCAAATTAATCTTATCTCAATTTACAATTTAATTAGCAATATCGACAATCGATCATAGCGTATAAGTTCTTGTTCAATGAACTGTTCGCTAACACTGCTTATGTGCTCATAAAGGTTGCTGGCTGTGCTTGCTGTGTATATATGTGTAAGTGTGCATGGGGGTCTGCCAATAACTGATGACGTACACAGCCATATCATGTCAGTAGCAGTAATGATATTTTCACATGCATCACTATTTTACATACACATTCCATGTATTTATCATGTGTGAAAGTCAGGGGTGGACACAGAAGGGAAAAGTGGACGTTAAACAAACAAGTTGTTGCTAAAAATTTGAAAATTTCATGACCTAATAGTGAAAGATTGTGTTATTTGTTTTTTGTATTATAAATCAGTGGCAGAATAGTGGGAGAAGGGCTGACTGAGCTGCAGATAGAAGTCATTTATGTAATTAAAAAATATACTACAGTTAAATGTAATCGTCTCAAACGTAAATGTTTCTAAATAGTATCTGAAAGATATGAAAGCAAAATATATGTATATTTAACTAATGCGCACCAAAAAATAAATAATTATTGAGGAAATAACTCATATAGTATAATTAAATAGTCCACTTAGGAATGACCCGAAGTTGAAAAATGTTATTTTGTTAAATAATAATAATAAATTTCATAGAACCTGTTTGCAAATAACGTTTAAATATAAATACATTTTAATCTGAGTAATTGATGTCATGGTCTTTTTCGTAATAGTGACAGAAAGAAGTTAAAGCTACCAGCTTTCAACAAAATATTATTATATATAGATATGCCACTTATTTCAGGACGAAAATTTTCGAATTCGGATGACCTTGCCATTGCTGTGCAGTGTACACATGTAAAGGAGGTGAGAAGTTACTCACTGAAGACCTCGAAATTCTCAGCAAATACTATAAACTTTGGCGTCTAAACCTTAACCACAAAAAACTGAAGTAACACTTTTTTATCTGAGCAATAAATACGCAAGCGAAGAACTGTGTGTACTATTCAATGGTATGGTAAGGTGAAACATAACCACACCCCGTGCTACTTTGAAATTACTCTAGATCTGTGTTTCCCAACCGCCGGTCCGTGAGATTTTTTTACCGGTTCACGAGATTATTTCTTAACATGCAACTCTATTCGCTTAATAAGTTATAACCCACTTTATTTTGAGATGAAAATCTCGGTCCTTAATCTGTTAATTGCTTAAGTAATAATATGTTTCTTTTTTCACTAATTATATATGATTTTTTATTTGTTGTTTTTTTTTGTGTTTGTAATTAGTGCAATAAAAAATATAAAACTTTTGCGATACACATTATTATCTAAACTTTCCGGTCCGCGAATTTTTTCTAGGTCGCTTGCCAGCCCGCCATTAAAAAAGGTTGAGAATCGCTGCTCTAGATCACTTACTGACATTTAAACAACATGTAGAAAATGTAGATCTAAAACTTAAAACTAGAAATATTGTAATGTCCGTACCCTGAAAATATTTGCAGTTGCTCTACTCTGGGGGTCTATTCTGTAACTTCTCGACAGTCACATGCACAGTATCGCGTTGCCTATGCACATTACACTGTCATCGTATAGTGTTACTTTGTGTTTGAAAGTATCGAAAGTAAATGTGGCCATTTTGAAATTTTGACGTACTGTCACAGAATAAACTTTGAGGTTATTAGACAGTATATAAATCACTGAACATATATGTACATAACACATTATATACAGTGATATTAGTTAATATTGTCATGTTACAAATCTGGCCAGGTATACCTACTAAAAGATAGGACATATTCTGACCTGAATTTTTTCTGCCCCGTAACAGTTAATATAATTTGTTTAAAATAACTCTAATAATAATTATTGTAGCAGGATTTTGTGCAAACTTCCCTTCCAGCAGGTATTATTCAAAAGGTTGACTTGTTTCTCTTAATTCATGACGTCATGCTAATCCTTCATAGAAATTTGGAATTTCCATAAATAACCCCTTAAATAACATTTACTCAATGAATACATACTCTACCCCCTACAAAAAATTGTGCAAAACCGCACGACGGTATATTTAGATTAATTTTGTTTTTGTTTTTATGGTTTTATTAGGATTTTTATTTTATAATATATTTTATGACATGTATTTTATTTTAATTTTATAAATTAAAATATTCATTGACATATCCTCTTGTCTCTTCCTCTTCTAATTCATCCAATACTTCAAATATAATAAGTCCTTCGGCCATAACTACAACATTTAAGATAAAAAACAACAAAAATATACATATTTCCATATATAAAACACATTTTAAATCATACTAACCTCAAAATAAGTAAATCAATATATTCAAACTAAACGTAAACAACTTTTAAAAGTCTAAAAACAATATCTCTTTCCAAAAACGACACGTTCGTACGTGTCGTCCCAAAATTAACATAATACTGCACTATCACACAATAAGTGCACTATCGATAAGTTACAGAATACCAACGCGACTTGTTGAAAATTAGCACTTTCAACACGATACTGTAAAAGCGATTGTCGAAATGTTTACAGAATAGACCTCCTGTTACACAGCAGACTGCTCCCCAGTGTGGAAAAACAATGCTTACACAAGCAAAATTGACACCCAACACAATACTGTTAGGCGAACTATCACTGGTGCTGCACAATCGGCTCCCTCATAATGGCTCCCTGTGCTGTCTGGCTATTGCTCTCCATCCATTCGGAGAAATAAAGCAGCAGTCACAACCTAGCATAAATTTGGAGGCAACCACATTATACCCATACACGAAGACTTACCTAATCCTCTAAATTAAAGCTTAAATCTCGAAATCGTATTTGGAATGATCCCATCCTTGCTTCTGCCTATAACACTAAAGACAAATGGTCCAAAAAAATGGGACAATTTCTCTCGTCCCAAAAAAACATTAATCTTAATTCCCAGTGTTCAGCCAAACGGTTACTTGTTACTCTTCATGGTTTGTGTGAGATTAAACAGATTAGTTATCGGCTACGAAAGATGTAACTACATGTTCCATAAATGGGGTTTAGCCTATTTTCCATCCTGTGACTGCGGTGCGCCTTTACAGACGATGCAACACATCGTAAAATAATGTTCTATTCGTACTATTCCAGGAGGTCTCCAATCCGTCGTGCCTTCTAAATTTAGATATAAATATTTAATGTATCAGCATATTTCCTTTGTAATTATAACACTACGAATTTAGTGGCAGAGGTGCGTTTCTTTACCAAGTACCGCGAAGAGCAGCAACGAGATTTAACCTGGCAGACTTGAGTCGCTTCAGGGAAAATGTTGGAGTACAACTCTCTCGGGAGAACTACAACTGAGATATCAGTTCAATAAAATGAGTGGAGATAGACATGTTGACAAAAGAACACATGAGTAAAATTATGCACTCTGTGTTTTTAAAACATATTAAAAGTCTAGAGTTGTCCACCGAACTCATGTTCTTGTTCCTTAAGTTTGCTGGCTTGAGATCGGAAACAAAAGGTTTGGTGTTTGCGTGTCAGGATGATGTATAAACACTTTGACGTACAGGGCCCGCATATTTCAAATGGCGCAGTCCATACTCTGTAGGTTGTGCCACCACCTTCCTAAAACAATTATGCACATCTTGTCTGCTTGTCAATCCTTTGCAGCGTCGAGCAACTTGTCTCGACATAATGCTGCTCTCCGCGTGCTCTACTGCTATCTTAGACATGCATATGATATAAACCAAAAACCGGTTATACTTTACGTTTCTTCTGACATAGAATCGGTGGTGGAAAATTCCAAATGCCGCATATATTGGAATTACTCCTTCCCCACCTCGAGGTTCCTGACAGCTACTAAGCCGGACATAACCCTCCTGGATATCGAGACCGAACAGATGTTTGTGATCGAAATCTCAAGTCCAGCTGATAAGAATATCTCTTTCAAGGAAAAGGAAAGAGATTCAAGTATATGGATCTCTTGTCCGAGCATAGAAAGCTGTATCCATGGATACAATTTATACCACGGTATTATAAATTTTATACCATGGTATAAATTTTTGATAGTTGTTGTTTTGGGTGGTATGAAAGCCTCCTATCGACGGGAAATCGAGTCCATTCTCGCCTGCAGGTCTTCTGCAACCTCTTTGATCTGCAGGATGCAGAAAGTGCTGATCGAGTCACTCCGCATTGTGCGGGCACTGACTCTGGCGTAATTTCCGCATTTGCATATTGCCAGGGTTTGGGATGCAGCCGTGTGTATTTAGCTCCACTAGTCTCTAGTATGACGTGGCTCAAAAAGTTGCTGAAGTTTGCGATTAGTAGACGCTTGTCAAGACTTGACAAACCCCAAATAATATTTATTTCATAGTTTGTAACTAATATTAACATGCATACATATATATTGTTACATAGTTTTAGCAAAAGAAAAATAGACACATACATATTCAATATTTTTCTTTATAACACATAATTTATGTATTTTTAAAATTGTTAATCGTTTTTTAATTTTTTATATAATCAGGTAATTTATTATACACATCGAAACATTTTCCAAATATATTTTTATATATTTTTTTTTTCAGTTTTATATATATATTTATATATGTATTGTTACTATTTCTCGTATAATATATATGCACTTTTTTAACTTTGACAATATTATTGCTTAAATATTTTGGAGATCGTTAACATGTAATTTTTTTTTTTTAAATAAAATTATGCATTTCAATTCTAAAAATCTTTAATATACAGTCGTCCTAGAGTCTTAATCATTTTATTTACACTTTTGTATTTATCGCTTAATAATATTGCTTCTATTGCACTATTTTACAAAATTTGTAATTTATTTATTCGTTTACTGTTACATAAATACAAGACAATGTGTTATTGAATTATTAATTTAACTCTAGTCTAGAGAGTATTATCCTATTCTCTTAATATATATTTTTTTTTCTCTAGTTTACTAACTACATGTTTGAAATGTTTTTTATAATTTTCAACCCTCATTATTTCAATATTATCTACTATTATATTATTAATAAGGTTATTTAAATTTTTACTATAAATATTTTGATACTTGATTTAATACTATATTTACAGTAAGAAGTGATTCATTTAGATTAATATTTGTAACAGCAAGAGTATCGTCTGCAAACATATGAAATTTACATTTATTAAATAATCTTTTAAATCGTTCACATACAATATAAACAACAAAGGTCCCAAAAAGGAACCATATGGAACTCCAAATTTAATAGTTTTTATATTCAATAATAAATTTACTCATTTAACAAACTATAAAGTAATTAATAATTAGTTATATTATAAATCTAAGAGAAAAGCAAGTTGTTTCTAGAGGTTGAAAATGATCAGTGTGACGTTTCTATTGGTCATATTATCTCTGTATAAATAGATACACCCAGACTCCACTTTGTGTCTGGGATGCACTCAAAAAATTATAAATTAAACTTCCGTTGGTCTTTTAAATTCTAAGTAAAAACAGATTTGAAATGCAAAAAAGTTTATTATTCTTCGTAAGTGTCAATTATACAGAATAAAAAATATGTATGACTTGATTTATTATTTATTTCAGCCATTCTGCGAAGATTTTCCTTTAGTTTTTCATATAGCTGACTGTAAGATGAAAAAATTTTAACTATATTTCATTCGAGCGATAGAACATCACAACACGGTTGTACTATTATTAACCCTGAAACTATATTTAACTATATTGTTGTATATTATGGTTGTACTATATTTAACCGTGGTGAAATAATAATCACACATTATCAACGTAGTGTGGTTATGTTTTAAGACTATAAGCGCTTTAATAAATCGTATTATTTTTATAATTTTACCTATTATAGGAGTTAAATAAAGTCTTTATATTTACATAATACAAAAGCCTTTTACCATCTGGTGTCAGGCTGTTGGCGTTTGAGTATTAATCTTGCAGTATCTTTTCATATTTCTTGCCACTTCTTTCGATAGAAGACACAAGATATTGAAAAGATATGGTGTTTTGTGAACAGACAAGATATTGTGTCATTGTCCTTGTTTCTTCCCATTTCATCCCTCTTCTTGCTGTAGCTCTTTGAATTCCATCTTATCAAGTTCTTCCTTTAACTGAAAGACCTAAAATATGAAATTTTCCATTATCATCTAAAAGGTCTCACAATACGGCTAAGTTTTGTAGTTTTTTATTCTGAATTTTCAACTAATTAACATATTCTCTCTTAAAATTTCTTACTTCATTCAAGTCCGACTGTATAGCAGTCTTATAACTAGTTATAAGCTAAATCTAATTATACGAGGGTTATAAAAATGCACTCGATTTTTTGTTTTTTTACATGTTTATTTTTATTACAGTATTTTTTTACAATCCTTTAATATAATCTCTCTGTTTCTTAATAGCCGAGTCCCAACATTTGGGAAGCTTTACTATTCAATCTACACCATCTCTGTTCATCTGTCGAATGAATCGGGTAACAGCAGCATTAAATTCTTCCAGAGACCGATAACCATGTACACGCATAAGTCTTTTCAGCTTCGGGAATAAGTCGAAGTTTGGTGAACTCATGTCCGGGCCGTCGGGAGAATGAGGTAACACTTCCCAACTATATTCACGCAGTTTTTCGGTTACGACATTTCTGATGTAAGGACGCGTAGTCTTGGAGAATGAATGGCCAATGGAGAATAAACTTAGAGCAACTGAGGTTGGGTTTTGTGCATTTTTTTGCGCAATGTGGCGAGTCCGGTACGTTACTTTACAACGTACCATTTATTGTCTATTAGGTAGCGTGCCTGTGATATACATATAAAGTCTGATCTCAAACTGAAATGAGATTCCTGACTAAAGGAGTTCGGGTACAAGGCGTGAGTGTTATCCAGAGTTCATCATTACGATATATGAATTAAATGATATGTATTAGTGTACTTACCAACCGACTGTTCAAGCATCTCGTAATTTGTCTGGATCTTAGCTGTTCACTTAAGTTCTTAAAGGTGAAGGTTTACACACGATAAGTAAGACGGTTTAAAATGAATGAATTTGATTTATTAAAAGTAATATTTACAATGTATTTAAAATATTAAAATATAGGTATTAAAATTATTAGAAGATTAAAACAAATATAATCGGATAGACCACCAGTATGCCGACACAGTTCCTCTAAAAATTCAACAATTTAGATGTTAATGTTAACCGGATCGAATACTGTCTGATTTCTTGTTCAGAGAGACGTGTGTTTTTATAAGGCATTTCTAGGAAGAATGGTTTAAGCATTGTTCAAGAAGATACTAGTGTTCAAAGTTATTAAGCAATAACTCCGAACAAATATCCCCTAGAACAACTAACCATTTAAAAATATATTTCTAAAGTTACGTGTTGTAAACCTAATGTTTCTAAATTTCTATTATCTGAATTCTCAAAAATATTTACCCTTTCAAAATCCTAAAAAATGCCTTTCAAAGAAATTCTCGCGACAGTGGGTTGAGAAAATTAGTCATTGTTCTGGCGTTCTAATCAATTCGTTACAGCAATTTTTGCGAAACGTCACGATAATAAACCACTGTGATACTTGTTCCACATGGAACTCTGTCTTTCATGATGATTCCTTGGTAATCATATGCAAAATTTATCATTTGGTTGACCTTTGATTGAGTTCTCCGAAAATGTTTTGCTGTTGGCCGTGGGGAACCTGGACTTCTTCACTTATTAGACTATAATTTCAACTCCGGCTTAAAATTTCTAACCCATGTGTCATCAATAGCGACAATTCGATGTAAGAATGCTTGATCTCCAACGTAGAATCTTCGTCAACAGTCACAATACCCGAGATTTCTAGCTCGCATTTGTTAAAAACAGAGTACGTATAAATGAAAACAAAACACACGCTTCTTCCTCGAACCTTCAACTACAATTGACATAATTGTCACTGTTGTTGCGTCCAACCCGTTGCCAACCTGTGCATTATTTATGAAATAACCCTCGTAAAATAAAACAAAAATGCGTTGCAATATCTCGATGTAGTCCGTTTCCTTAGTTTAAGCGGAACAAAATGGTAGTTTCGTTTACTTAGGTTATCACCAGAAGAAAGCTTGCCAAGATTTTTTCATATTTCATGTTAGCATGCCAAAATTTAAAATTCCAACAGGGTAACATTTGTATTATGATTGACTCAAAAAACCCCACAGGTCATGAAACCGACATTTTATAATGACAATTTATCCTAACCGAAAAATGTTCAATGTAAGGATAATTTACAAATCTTAAACAAAATGGCAAAAAGCTCGATTCAATCTATAAACGTTATTAGATTTCAAAACCTAGTGTCACTTAAACGTTTGGAATAGGCTATATAGCACTTACAAATCGTAAACCATAACGTGAAAATCGTAGTTGTAAATCTTATATCGAGTTTTAGTAGCTATCAGAAATATTATAAAGTAAGGATATAATTATATATTTATACAAATTTGTATTTTAAATTAGATTAAAACCAAATAAATAATAAAAAAAATTTACTGTCAAAAAGCGGTTACAAATGACACATTTATTATATTTAAAACAATCAGCTGTGGCCACCACAGGACCGACCGCCATCACAAAGTACTTGTATAAAATACATTCTAGCAGCAAAGTAGAAATAACTTGGCCTAATATTTTCTAACAGAAATATTATTTATCATGATAATGGCAACGTTACATATAAGTATAAAAAAATAGATACTTAAAAAAAAAATTGGAAAAATTTTTCAAAAATTTCGTGTTATCCAAAAATATCTCAGATAAAAGTTGTTAGTTATTGCTTTTATAGCAACTTTTGTTTAATAATTTTTTTCGAAATATTTCTCTGTTGTTAAATTTTCGCAAAAATCTTAAAATCAACACGAGTGAACTCCTATTTTTAGTCATCCGATTTTAACCAAAAGTTGATCAACTTGTGCCATTGATGTCAAAAACTTAAATATGAAGTTTCATAAAAATCCTTTCAGCCAAATTTGCTTTGCACGTGTACACAGACAGACGGACGGACAGACAGACAGACAGACAGACAGACAGACATTTTGATCGTTAATCCACATAGTAAGGGCTTTCATTTGATACCCTACTCATTTTATAAAAATATATTTTTTTTTCGATGGACACATATTTATTTATATTTTTAGGGGGATATGTTTTTTAGATGTTTTAGTATTTTTCCTATGTGCGGGTCAAAGAGTTGTATAAGCATACCAAATTTCAACTCTCTAGGTTTAGCTGTTTGGCTACAATTTTTACAGAACAGACAGACTCACAGACAGACAGATAGACAGACAGACAGACAGACAGACAGATAGACAGACAGCGGACAGACGAACAGACAGACCGACAGACGATCATACTAAAAATAGTCTGAACGTTATGTAGGGACCTAAATTCGTGTAGATCCATCGAAATCTCGAAATATCAAAATCGGTATGATCACAATACCTCCCTAATATATGTTGGCGGTTGGTCAAAATAATTTGTGTTAATAATGTTGAAATTTTGATTTCAATAGTTTGCACCGTTGGTATTAGAAAATGATAAAAAATGTCACTTTATTAATGTCTTTCCATTTGACATAAGCAGATCTGGTTTTTCCTTAAAAAAGTGAACACAATATACTTTTTACTATTGTGTGTCACCAATAAAACAGTCTATTCATTATAATTTTATATATATCAAATGCATTAAAACTCGATTTAACAACAATAAAATTGCCAACGGAGTTGCCGAGCGCATTAAGTCGTGCGGTTTGTACTGGTGGAAACAGTCTGACTGTCCGGTCGGTGGTTCGAGCCTCCTTCGTTGGTGATATTATTCAGGCGAGAATAATATGTTAACATTACTCCCATTTTCACAATCATTCACCCCTCATCCAGGTGTAGGAGCTCGCCCCCTCGCATCGGCGATTAGCCTCGTTGTAGAAATAGGCTGATGTAAAAAAAAAATTAAAAATAAAAAACAACAAAATTTGTTTTCAACAACGCAGCCAACTTATATCTAGTATTAAAGTTATAACAGTTGTATAGGCTATTCCAAACGTTTAAGCGGAACTAGACTTTGAAATCTAGTAATTTTTGTGTATTAAATCCGCTTACCAATTTTTACCAATTTTGTAAAGCTTTCTATACTATACTTACACTGCAAATTCCAGGTTAAGCAGATTACTATACGTTTTCCTTCTTCATTCACTCACAAAGCACCAATTTACCAGAGAGTAAGTAATTGCTAAAATAAACTTCAATTGAATTTTATTAAGAGATAAAACGCTAACGATCATCTATGGGCTAAAATTTTTACTATTTTGTAAAAGCAATTCTACAATACCTTTGTAGAATTGAAGCGTAAGCCAGTTTCATAATGGCTCATATATGGAATACAGTGAATTGCTTCTTTACTGAAGGAACATATTATCAAAATAGCGACCGCGAAGAATTATTTTGCCTAAAAGTGAAAGAAAAATTTTAGCCTCAATAGTTTCTCAATATTTATATTGATAATGGAAAAATAATGCATCGCTTTATTCAGTATAATAATTTTGTTATTTACAACTAAGAAAATTATGTCAATACTAGGTTATTACCCATCAACAATGACGGATCACAGCAAACAGCTTTTTCTGTTGGTAAATTGCTGGCACTCAAAGTTTGTGCAACGCCAGTATTAATAATGTACTTCACATTTGTATTTCGCACTCCTCCTATACGAAGTAATTTACCAGCATTTTATAAGCACTCCTTATTTGTGTTAATCCCAGCAAACATTTTTATACGGGCCAGTACTGTTGAAGCATATACTCCCCGGCATTGAAAGTAATGGGCCAGTGGCCAATATCTGGCCCATTAATGTATCAATTGCTGGCCCAGCAGCGGTAAAGTGCAAAATAATCGCATTAATTGCAAGATTATTTCTGACGGACCAGTGCTTATATGTTACATTTTATTTTTGTTTTAAAAATTTTTTAAGTAACATTTCTATTCTTTTTTATTCTAATAAAGTCGATAAATGATTGTTTGACACAGCTATCGTCTCTTCTTCACTCATACTTTTTACTTAAAACTAAACTTTTTTTGAATGCAATAATTTGAAAAGTCTGATTGTAGCGGCTTAGTCATAATACTTCTGCTGACCTTCGAGGGTTAGTCAGTATAAGTTGAGACGTGTTGGTGGACAGTTTGTCAAGAAGTGTATTTGAATAGTTATTGTTTTGTGAGCATTATACAGTTTTTTATTGTGATTTGTGTTCGTTTTGTTAGATTTAAGGACGTAGTTTACACAAACTGTTTCATGTTAAATTGTTTAATTTTTAGTTTAGTTCAATCATAGTTTTTTTCTTGTAATAAAATTTTCAATTATTAATAAATTTGTTACAAAATTATAAATATGTCATTTAAAAAATATAATTTGTCATATTTCATTTTGAATAGTGACATCTTAAATAATTTGTAAATATAATACTAACCTAAAATAATACAAACTTAATCCAAAACTGTATAGCTTTTTTTACAACATAACCAAGTTTCTAAAAATCAGTAATACACTATAAAAATCACCAAAATAACCAGATCTAGTTTATTCTTACAAAAGTGAACAGCTTATAGCATTAATGTTTATAAAATTTGGTTATTGAATTTATTTTAACAAGTATGATTTCTTTAGGTTGGCACTATTCAAGTCAGGGGCAAAATATGTGGTAGATAATACAAGAAGATATTGGCGAAAATTATTAGTCACCCCTTATCTTTAGAATGCAATTGGTTTGGCCGAAATGGCAGAAAACCATTTTATTAAAATTCTTCATTAAATTAATAAATTAAATAAAATAATTCCTGTTATTCCTGAAATTATATTTATTTAATATTTATAAATAAATCAATAAATTATCACTGTTAATACAATTTACAATCGGCCAGTTTTACCATCGTTGAATAAATTTATTTAACAACTTAAGTTCACAATATCGCATCATTCTATTGACAGCAATGTTAATTTCTTCATTAATAGTTTAAAATCGATGCGATATTGTCAACTTTATTTGTTAAATAAATTTATTCAACGATGGTGAAAATGGCCAAATGAGTATTTATTTTGCACCTAACCATTAATTTATTTGAATACTGGGTAAGTACACATATGTTACATTTGAAACACTAGAGAGTGGGTATAATATAAGCACTGGTCCGTCAGGAATAAATCTTGCAACTAATTCGATTATTTTGCACTTTACTGTTGCTGGGACGACAACTGATACATCAATGGGCCAGCTAACAGCCACGGGGATACCGGGGTACTGGCCCAGTGCGAAATGCCAGCACTGGCCTATTACTTTCAATGCCGGGGAGTATGTGCTTCAACAGTACTGGCCCGTATAAAAATGTTTGCTGGGATTATAATATAAAAATGTAAATTGTGTGTATCGAATCACGGGACAGGATATCACCAGTTACCCAATCATGGGAGAGGGTGTCACCTGTCATCCAATCAAGTGACAGGGTGTCCCTAGTTAGCTATTAACGAGAACTTTAGGAAAAATTGTCACAATGTTACCGACACTACATACAGACAATTGCTAATTATATGTCTGATTCTCAGAAAATAAATCTGCAAAATATTGTTCATATCGGTCAAAGGATATAGCAGTGTCTAGAGTTCCTTTTTTATGCCTACGAAACCCTAGACATTTCTGTAAATAATTATATTTGTAGATTCTTAGAAAATAAATCTGCAAAATATTGTTCATAGCGGTCAAAGATATAGCAGTGTCTAGAGTTTCTGGTTTATGCCTACGAAACCCTAGACATTTATGTAAATAATTATATTTGCAGATTTTTAGAAAACAGATCTGCAAAATATTGTGCAAATCGGTCAAAGGATATAACATTGTCTATAGTTTCTTGTTTATGCCTACGAAACCCGAGTCATTTCTGTATGTAATTATATTTGTAGATTCCTAGAGAATAAATCTGCAAAATATTGTTTATATCGGTTAAGGGATATAGCAGAGTCTAGAGTTTCTTGTTTATGCCTACGAAACCCTAGACATTTCTGTAAATAATTATATTTGTAGATTCTTAGAAAATATATCTGCAAAATATTGTTCATAACGGTCAAAGATATAGCAGTGTCTAGCGTTTCTTGTTTATGCCTGCGAAACCCTAGACATTTCTGTAAATAATTAAGTAGATTCTTAGAAAATATATCTGCAAAATATTGTTCATAGCGGTCAAAGATATAGCAGTGTCTAGAGTTTCTTGTTTATGCCTACGAAACCCTAGACATTTCTGTAAATCATTATATTTGTAGATTCTTAGAATAATATGTAAATGTAAATGTTAAAAAATTTAAATAATTATATTTGTAGATTCTTAGAAAATATATCTGCAAAATATTGTTCATAGCGGTCAAAGATATAGCAGTGTCTAGCGTTTCTTGTTTATGCCTGCGAAACCCTAGAAATTTCTGTAAATAATTAAGTAGATTCTTAGAAAATATATCTGCAAAATATTGTTCATAGCGGTCAAAGATATAGCAGTGTCTATAGTTTCTTGTTTATGCCTACGAAACCCTAGACATTTCTGTAAATAATTATATTTGCAGATTTTTAGAAAATAAATCTGCAAAATATTGTTCTTATCGGTCAAAGGATATAACAGTGCCTAAAGTTTCTTGTTTATGCTTACGAAACCCTAGACATTTCTGTATGTAATTATATTAATAGATTCTTAGAGTATAAATCTGCAAAATATTGTTCATATCGGTCAAAGGATATAGCAGTGTCTAGAGTTTCTTGTTTATGCCTACGAAACCCTAGACATTTCTGTATATAATTATATTAGTAGATTCTTAAAGTATAAATCTGCAAAATATTGTTCTTATCGGTCAAAGGATATAACAGTGTCTAGAGTTTCTTCTTTATGCCTACGAAACCCTAGACATTTCTGTATGTAATTATATTAATAGATTCTTAGAGTATAAATCTGCAAAATATTGTTCATATCGGTCAAAGGATATAGCAGTGTCTAGAGTTTCTTGTTTATGCCTACGAAACCCTAGACATTTCTGTATATAATTATATTCGTAGATTCTTAGAGAATAAATTTACAAAATATTGTTGATATCAATCAAAGGATATAGGAGTGTCTAGAGTTACCTGTTTATGCCTACGAAATCCTAGACATTTCTGGATGTTATTTTATCCGCAGATTTTTTAAAAATAAATCTGCAAAATATTTTTAAATCGATCATAGGATATAGAAGTGTCTGAAGTTTCTTGTTTATGCATACGAAACCGTCGAGATTTCTGTTTGTAATTATGTTAGTAAATTCTTAAAGAATGATTCTGCAAAATACCAGTCAATCAAGAGACAGGGTGTTCCCAGTTAGCCAATCACGAGAACCTTAGGAAAAAATTACGTCACAATGTTACCCAGATCACATACACACATTTGCTAATTATATATGTACGATTATATAAATGTATGTAAAAAGAATTGGCAAAATATTGGATGTACAGACAAAATCTTCTCAGTTAAATAATTTCTACTCCTGCATACAAAACAAATGAACAAAGGCATGTTCCTAGGAGAAGCATTAGTCTTCAATAAAGCATCGCCATTTCGGTCTTATCCTGCGTTGGTTGATTGAGCTCACTCTAAGTAATATTACTCTCTTTAGCTTCGTTAGAGTTAAGTCGGCGTATCCATAGCCTGCCACGTCTCAGAGCTCCTTGATGATTCCAGTTCTGCGCTATTCTGTTTATGTCGCTAGTATCCTTTCTAAAATTCTTACCTCTCCAACCCCATATCCTTACCTACTCTTAGGCACCAGTGTCTAACATTGGTTCTAGTCTATAGATCCTGGTTGGTTATAATTTCATGCAAAAAAAAGTAGGATCCTACGTAGACAGTAGTGAAGGCGTGCACTCAGATTTTTTCTTGATGGGTGCTCATAAATCAATATATTTTCTAAGGATTGCTCAGAAGTTAAATTTTTTTTTTTGGAGTGGGCTCACGTTCGATTACAAAACAAATTTGTCCCTTAAATACCTGTTTTATGAGTGCTTGGGAGGGGGTTAAGCCCATGATTTTTTCCCTGGGTGCGCACCTACAGTAGTTCATAAAGACCTGTAGCCGCTTAAGTATAGTAGGCGCAGTCTTCCACATTGCGCAATCATAGTTCAGTACTGGAAAACGCTAAATTTGAAGGTTCTGATTTTGGTGGATCAAGTATATTGTGCTAAATTGAAGATGTTCCTCAAAATGCCAATAGCTTGACGATTTTTGTTAATTTTGGCGTTAACATCTTCTTGTTATTTATTTATTTATTACAGCTGCCCAACAGTATTACACAAAACGAGCAGGTACATAAACATATACATAAAATTTGAACAATTTACTAACAAATTAATAATTTAAAACACAAACTTTGCAAATAATATATAAACAATATTGTTACAAATACATATTAAATAGTAATACAAAATAACAAAATCCTCTAATTTTTACAAATTTCAATAATTTTATAAACTCAAATTAAAAAAAAAAAAGAAAACGGAAAAATGCTCTAAAAGAGTTCGAAATTTGTATCATCACGTGAACACATACGATTTACGGGAGATTTTAGATGAAGGTTCGTATAAGCCTGTGGAAGATAGAATAATAGTGGATGTCTGGTTGGAACAATAGGAGCATTGAAATTTAATTTTAGGAGGGTTAAGGGCTCGTCAATTTGATTATTCAATAATTTGTAAATTTTTCAAGTTTTTTTTTCTACAGCTGTTTTTCGATTTTTTTTTTTTGCTAGGTACCAAGTTGTTCACTTCCTATCCTATCTGCTGCGAAATGTAGTTAGCAATATTTTGCGTAACGATGCACGTTGATTTAATCTTCTGCGAGTTAATGCTTCCTAGCTTCTTCGGTGTGTTTCTTAAATTTAAGCTTCATGCCAGTAAAGGAGTGCAATAAATGACAAATGTCGTCAGCATATTCTAGGTCATTCAGAAAATCATTAATTTTCCATCTGATATTTGAGTTCATTATGAATACATAATGGTTTTTATCATGACGTCATCAAGTACGATGTTGAACAAAATAGAGGAAAGTATATACCATGTCTAACGGCTGTGTGTATATAGATTTCTGGTACAGTAGCTGAATGATTCTGACCAGCTTTTCTGGGATCTTTAGTTTCTTCAGAGCTTTCCAAATAATTTAATATAACAGGCAATTGAAGGCCTTTTTGTAGTCTATGTAAATCAAAAACAAACTGGACTTCCACTCAATAGACTGTCCTACGATGATTCGCAGGATGTTAGAGTGCTACAAGATCGATACAAAATGAAACATTATATTATTTATTATCTAAGGTATCCTTGCCATATTGCAAACTACGTTGCATGGCTAAAGATGAAGTACTTCAAATATCTAGGTACCATGAAAATTAGGTAAATCTGATACAATAAGGAATCTAAAATATAAGTTATCATCATTATGTATTAATTTGAAGACTATAATTCCTACATCAAGACCATATTTCCTTTTGCAAATTTTTCCAAACCTAGTTTCTATTAAAGGGTTTATTTACGTCGATTTACGCGTATTTACGTCGGTGTAGATGCGCCTAATGTATAAGAAACCTTAAGCGGCGTGGCTGGAATGTGTTTACGTTTACTTTTATCTATTGTGGATAAAAGTATGTGTTAAAGTGCATGTTTCGGACCTCTGTATTAAGTTTTGTTGTCTGGTACGTCTCCAAGTTTGTGCTTCCATTTTGTTTTTGTCAGACCTACATAAATTACGTTTTCCAGATGATTGATAGTCGTACATAGTATTATCATCCATCCAATGAAACATCTTTCTGGTAATATCCAGAGGGATCTTTGTGAGGAATCCTCAAAAATGTATATTATAAAAGACTGTGTTCGTAAAACTCTGTATAACTGCACTACGTGCACAGAGACAGACGATTATAATGGCTGGACTCGTTATTAGAATGGAAGAGGACAGAATGGTATAAATAATCTAATAAAGAGTAGTGAATATTCGTCAGAGAGTGAGAATTTATCGCAAAAGATCAACTGACCGGTGATCTAGCGACTAATGGAATTCTTCAAAAGGTAGGTGATACTGTGTTAGTAATATCAAAAGTCAAGTCGACTGATAGTATCCAAAAACAGATAGATGATCTTCTCTACATGCAGACGAGTCTGTACTTGCGAGACGCATTTCATGTAAATAGTTTACTTAATGCAACTTATGTAATTTAATTATTCATTAGTAATTAATAGAGTTTGGACATAACTAGGCCTAAGCCTGCACTGTCGCTTGCGAGCTGCACGTTTTTTTTTTTTTTTTTTCAATAAAAACTACAAATCTTGTTCATTGCCGTACTAGTGAACTGCGAAACTCATACTTTATCACTTTTTCATACGCTCATAATGAGTCTAATCTCTTGCATTCCAATTAAATTTAACTGTGAAGACGTAACATAGTCACGGTATTGAGGATCTTTATATATAGTTTTCAACTTGAAAATATTAATAAAAACAGATGATCAAAAAGAAAATGTTAGGATAAATATGAAAATAAAAAACACCTAATAAAAAAAGGTAATTGTATGAACTTATATGAATTTGTCAGAATTGCAAGCTATAATGCAGACATTTTCTAAATTTTCGTTCGAAAAATTATTTCAGCTTGGCATAAGAATATTTTTAAATCTTGAAAAAGTTCTTTCGACTTCACAAGTAACGATGGGGGCTCTGAAAAAATAATTTTAATATTGATTAAAATATGAATTTAAAAAATCCAGGCAGTCATCGGAATAAATTTGTGTTCATATACAAAGGTCTGGATTTCTCTAACGAACTGCGTCAAATTTATTATTTAAATAAAGGCCAAAATCACCAGATTCTTGTGTTGTTTTTTTAATTTTTTAATGGCCTTTTCTGCTTCGGCAATTAACCAGGACAATTCTTATTCTTCAGACATTCCATGTCTGAACGGGATTCAAACCCGAGACTTTAGCAACGCAGAGCGCATGTGTTACCACTATGCTATGTCGGTCGGTATTAAAATTATCTTGTAATCACTCGATGTTAGTTCTGTGTATTTTTCCACTGATGTGTTGAGTTAAATGATTTATTTTTGTGCATATTATATATTTTTTACGAAGTATACAAAACAGTTCTTTCTTGTTAATAACTTGAAAATGATCAGTAAATCCATATTTTGTTAAAATCTGTTGAAAAAATTTAATTCATCAATTTTAAAATATCCAAAATAATAAATATATAAATAGGAATAATAAGAAAAATGTCTAAAAATTTTTCTTTCAGGAAGAAATATATTTTAAAAATGCTATAATTAATACTACTGTAAAAAAGTAAATATTAGTGGATAGATTCAGGAAATGTTTGAAAGTATATGCTCTACATCTAAATACCTATAAGAATTATTGTTCAGCTCTGTTCACAGTTCAGAATAAAACTAATAGTAGACAGGACTTGCAAAGTTTATGCAGATTAAATAACGGTTCAAAATATTACAGGTTTTAATGTATTTGACGTTTGCACTACAAGAAATGATTTTCTTTAATAACATTTCTTAACAATGATAACATCTCAAAATGATATTGCATCCAATAATGCACATGATGGAAAAACATTTATAGCAGTATTTGTATTAATAAGATATTTTTTGACATTTACGTTACGTTTATTGATATTATGATGTGAATTTTTCTACGTCTATGAAGATCTCATTAATAATGTCGTTGGTGCAGATTAGCCTAAAACTGTCCGGCCTCTATTAATTAAGAATTTAAAGACGTATTTTTGGAACGTACTTACAGACATCATTAAAAACAGACATCAGTGAACAGGATTGCTGTGGCTCCGTGGTAAAATGGTTTTTAATTTATTTATTTGTCCATTATTTGTAAAATGTAAATATGACATTGGACACGTCATTCAAAATATTAGAAATATAATTATACAAAATATGATACTGATCTATTTTACTATTTTCAGGTTTTAGTACTATATCCTTAAACTCTGTATAATAAAATATGCAGATCGATTCAGAAACAGCTTTAATTTTTTATTTTTTTTTATGTTCACTTTTAACTTACATGTTGTTGACATAATTTTATATTTATGTGGTAAAATATTATAAAGTCTTAGTCCTACTGAATCACGTATACTTCTGATTAATTCAATTCTCTGTAGGTAAGTTGCGTTCCAGATTACTTTTAGTCTGATGTATATTATAAAGTGATTGTAAAATATATTTATACTCGGAAACGTTAATAATTTTACTGAAATAAAATAGTGTTTATATGATGAGGGTAACCTAATTCCAGCAATACAGCGAATGATCCTTTTTTGCTATAAAGACATCATTAAAATTCATTCTCGAACAACCCCAAAAACAAATGCCGTATAGTAAAGATGAATAGACATGTCCATAATAATACTCGAATTGAATCGGATAGTTTACATTATGTTTCAGGCTTCTAATTACGTAGTATATCTTTTTCAGTTTATAAATAAAATCTTGGCAATGCTAATTCCAGCTAAGATTACTGTCTGTCAAAAGACCAAGAAATTTAGCGTTCTTCACAAGGATTATTAAGCCACCCTTGATTTCCAGTGCAATATTTGAAACATCTTGCTTCTGTACTGGATGCAATTTCATAATAATAGTTTTCGACATATTTAAATATAATTTATTGAATGTAAACCACTGATTTACTTTATCCAGGAGATCTTTGGCCAAGCTTTGAACTTCGATTTAGTGTATTCCAATTATCTTTTATTTTTATTTTATTTTATTTTATTTATTTATTTTACGTCGGCTTATTTCTATACCTGGATGAGGGGTGAATGATTGTGAAATGGGAATAATGTAAACATATTATTCTCACCCGAATAATATCAACAACGACGGAGAAACGAACCACCGGCTGCACAGTCCAGACTCTATTCCAATTATTAGTTATCAGTTAACAAATTGCTTATGAAAAATACAATATCATTAATAAACAACGTGAACAACACCGGTTCGAGTACTGATCCTTGCGGAATTCCTATGCTAACTGGCAACAGATCAGACTTATGTGTCCATTAGATCTGTAAATAATTTTCACACATTGAAAACTATCAGATAGATAAGAACAGGTTAGATAAAAATTAACAAAGAACAGGATCCGATGGAAGTCTTTTGGGGAAGCCCTGTGTTCCGCATAGTAATGATGGGAATATATATGTCGCAGGTAAATGATGAAAACGGATATTTGATCAAATACCTAAGGTAGATGATCAATTCACTGAAGATGTTAAAAGTACAACTCTGTTGGGTGATTTCCCTAAAGAAAGTAAGTGATTTGATCAAATCCCTTAACTGTTTTAGTGAAAAGATGAAATAATATTGTTTAGATATTAAAAGTATTTATTTAGTAAACCATCCATTATTAAATGTAGAGTAGGTAAAACGACAAAGTCATTGAAACATGAAATTATATAATTTATTATCTATATAGATATGAAAAAGTTGCCTATGGAGCGAAGGGACGCAGGTTCAAATTCCAGCTATTGCTACTAAATTATATATATGTTAATGAATTATGTCGTAAATAATATAATAATTGAGTCTATGGGAGTCGGACAGGTGTAAAGGCATCACACCTGTCCGACTCCCATAAACTCAATTATTATAAATTATATAGTAAAATATAAAGTCGCGCCAATGATGATGATATAGTAAAAATGAAAATATAATACAATATGATCCAAAAATATGTCCTAAAAAGCTAGAGAACTTATTTTCTTAAAATTTATTTGCACTATTTGACGATCGAGTTTGAGGGTATAATTCAATATATTTGTGTACCATGGCCAAAAAGTAGATCTTTTTCGACCACATCTAAATTTAAAGGACGAGGCGCAGCCGCGGATTTCAAACAGGTAATGACGAAAAAGATCTTTTTGGCAAAGGTGCACATATATATTTTTTGGGCGACCAAAAGTCATTTTTATTAGAAAAATTAAATTTATTTACTTACATTGGATAATTTATGGTTGTTGAACAATTATTACAGTTATAAATGTTTGACTGTTAGTTGTTTATGTGTAACCATGGAGATCTTGTAACTTAAAAAATTGATGTGAAGTGTGCATATTCACACATTTCAGGGTTTCGCAGGTATATAATAAGTGAAGGCGGTATGTTGAGTGTGTAGGACAAATTTTACTTTGTAGTAATCACGGCAAAATGAACGATATCTGTTTAAAATAATTTATCGTCTGTTAATCATATAATAAGACTGGTTATTAAATTTACGCTCTTAAAAATTAAATACAACATTTGTCAAAATATTACTAGAATTTTGACAAAATAATTTCAACATAATAAAAATGCAAAAAAAAAACCGAAAAAATTAAATTCACTCCGTACTCGAACTCGAAACCCTTCGTTTTCCAGAGAATTTTAGTTTCCGACACCAGCGCTCTAACCCGTTACGCCATCGTACGCCTTGCATGTGAGTGTCTTACATTGGTATAACTTTTGTACTTTGTGAACCAAAAACCACAAAAAATGCGTTATTTTCCGAAAACATAATCTGATCAAAAATTCCTGTTGTACTATTCCGGTTCACACCAATGTACATTACTTAGAATTTTTTCAGATTTTTAGTTTGAACCATCTGGGCTACAGGGTGTGGGACAAAAATTTTTTTGCACAATTTTGGCAAAAATCGCTTCAAAATAATTTATTTTGCAAAAATAAAAATTTGATCGTTAATCCACGTACCAAGGGCTTTCATTTGATACCCTACTCAGAATTATAAAAAAATATTTTTTTTTTCGATGAGCACATATTTGTTTATATTTTTAGGGGGATATGTTTTTTAGATATTTTAATATTTTTCCTATGTGCGGGTCAAAGAGTTGTATAATCATGCCAAATTTCAACTCTCTAGGTTTAGCCGTTTGGCTACAATTTTGACCGAACAGACAGACAGACAGACAGACAGACAGACAGAGTATACAGAGATACTAGATAGCGCTAGTATCTAGCAGCCAAAAAAGTAAGCGAATGGGTCTAGGCCGAAAAAGATTTACTTTTTGGTCGGTACTAGATGATAAAAAAACTGTTTTCGATATGGTCGCTAAAAAAAATATTTTTAAAAACACATATTCGACACACTAGTACGCTAGCACATTAAGAAAGAGTATATTCTAACAAACAACGTCAATAGTTTATTCGGTGGAAATCCAAAAAACCATACAATTCCCATTATATGCATCGTCAATAATCTTATGCATTCAATATTTGTATTATAATTTAAAAATATATATTATGATAACAAATAACCAAAGAAACTCTTTAAAATGATTTTATTCATTCCAAAGCCAACTTCCGATAAATAATTGCCAACTTAATATTTAAAAAAATAATATTTAAAGCCTACTAGACGAATTTTACTTCAATTATATTGTATTAACAAAAAATCTCAGAACAAATAACTATTATGTCTTGATTTTGAATTTTCTATATCATTTTAGTATTGTACTAAACATTGCATCCCATAACAATTGCAACAACCTTCTTTAATTAAATTTACTTTCATGCATACATATTGCAGCCCAGATAGAAGTGAAATAATTGAAAAGGTCACATCCACCCTTATGTCCTTACAGTGTATCCACGTTGATCTCATAAAAACCAGCCAACAGGTCCGACTGACCATTTGAGACGCGACTTAATACTCTGGACTTGAGCTTGAACTTTCTCTGGGAGTAACTCCTTTCAGTCGATGTAGTAGAGTTGTGATAATCCCAATGCAATGTGAGAGTCTGCGTGTAAATGGTGGCAGAAACTTACCACCCCTGCGAAAACGTGCAATCACTAGCACGGTATTATAGTGTCATGTACATTGTGTGAAGAGCTTCGCTGGGAAATTAGTTTATAACGAAAAAGAATAACATAATAGGAGAATGATGAACTCATGTGAAAATGGAATGAGGATAATGGCTCTCAATGAATAGGGATGTCGGTTTATGTGCATAAGTTTGATATTAAGATAATAGCTATGTCGCATACAAAGTTCAAAGACATACGATTCTACAATCTATTAGTTTCTACTTGCTTAAAAACAATAGGTATTTGCTTTCAGGTCTCTTTACATTTTAAGGAAAACTCATTAACGTATTATTAATAACGTAAAATTTGTTATTCAAATAAAACACGAGTTTGAATTACTAATATTTAATAGTAAAAATTAAACTATGTGGAGTAAAACTCAAGGGATCCCGTAGGGATAATACGGATAAGTCGTTAAAATTACAGCGTATTCGATTGGGTGCTCTACTAAGCACTCAGGTCACTCAGCGAGCAAGTTTCCTATTAGATTTGGCGAGCAGTTGCTCTAGAATTGATAAAATTTGTATTGGATTGAGAAAGGTAACTGCTCTGAGAGTGCACTGCGAACACTTTTTCTTGCTCTGGCTAAATAGACCGGGAGCTCATGACAGTTTTTGGTCTCCGATTTCATACAGCATGCCTTTTGGAGGAGAGAATATTTACCCTGTGACAACAAAAAAGGGATGGTACTAAACCCCTGCAAGCTTTCCGGTCATAGGGAAAATTGCATTTCCACTTAAACACAAAATTTTTGTGCTTTTCTCTGATTTAATATTGCTTGCCCTTTTGTCAAAAGAAAGTTATAACAAATTTAAAGTCTTTTAAATATATGCATGCGATTCGGAGGGTCCCAAAGGGCTCAAACGGTCATGTGATCTTGTAATAAAAAAATATGATTTTCCGCGTTTTCATACAACATGCCTATAATTAAAAAATTTAAATTTGTTATAACTTTCTTTTGACAAAAGGGCAAGCAATATTAAATCAGAGAAAAACACAAAAATTTTGTGCAAGTGGAAATGCAATTTTCCCTATGACCGGAAAGCGTGCAGGGGTTTAGTACCATCCTTTTTTTGTTGTCACAGGGTAAATATTCTCTCCTCCAAAAGGCATGCTGTATGAAATCGGAAACCAAAAATGTCATGAGCTCCCGGTCTAAAAGAGTTAGAGCAGCGTCGAGTAATGTTGCGCGTAGCGGTATTTCAAGGCTAGTATGTTTATTAGAACTAATTGAATCTTTATAAAGCAGTGATGTATCTTTTTAGGTAATAAATCAAATAGGAAATTAAAAGACATAAAATAATTTAAGAAAAGTAACATTTTGAGAATATAAATAAACAGAAAACAAATAAATTATTGCAATCACAAAAATAAAATAATAAAAATTATACTGAAAGTATTATCCTGCATTGTATCACTGTATTTTTAAATAATTGATAATAGCAATAATAAAAACGTATTCGATTAGGAGTTGCTCTGGCGCGGTCGCTAGTAAAACTCGTAGAGCAATTCTAGAGTGGTCCAATCGAATACGCTATTAGATAAGACATTTCTTATATCTTGAATTCTTCTTTACATCTACTTTATACACTTATTAGACCTCGTATTCAATTCAAAGCTTGGGAGTCAACAAAGGTTTTCTAGCGATCCTTGGCAAATGTCCTTATTTCTCAGAATGATTTTTCGATATCTTTTGGAAATTTGCGTTGCCAGTTCTTTTTAGGCTGATTGGTTCCTTCGTCTGTGTAGGTTCAATTCTAAGGCAACGTTGAAGATACGACTTGGTAGGTTCCTCATAGTTTAACCCAAACATCTGAATTTTTTTGCTTGGTATTCATATTTTTATCACTTTGCGATATCTTTCCCAAAGATCTATCTATCAGAATGTCTTTGGCCATCAAATATGGAAGTTTCTTATACAACGATTTATACCTTCCTGCAATTTTATCTTTACATCTGCAGTGTCTCCCTCCTTAAGTTACAATAGTAAGGACTTCAGGCATAAGTAAAATATTTTTATTTTAGTGTGCAGATGAAAATTTTTATTTTGCCAAATATTACTTAGGTTTGAAAAGGCTCGAACTTTTGCTTTTTGTATCCTTGTGTTAAAATTTCCTTTGCTCCATCATCTTGTGTCTCTATCATGTTACCGAGGTAGATTAAATTAGACTGAGAATGAATTGGTTTATTGGCCAATGTGGCAAATATTTGGATATTTACCTTTGATCCTATTTCTCATGATTAATGTGAACTATCTCACTAATAGTTTGTAATCACAATGTTACTGATCTGACCGAGGTTTGATTGTAATTGTTAGATTCTGAATCTAATATCTAAAGAACTGATTGTTCTTTTGAATGATAGCTTTGAATGTAATTGTTGTTGGTTAAGCTGATTACTTGCTTGAATGATAGAAAATAGAATGTTTGAATGAGAATGTCTCTGACTGAATGAGCTGACTGTGTTTGTAACTGTGATGTTTCTAAAGTTTTCAATCTGGCTGCCTAGCCATGTTTATTACAACAGCTGAGGCACCGGCAAAAAGAACCTGAACGGGATGAAACTAATTGCAAGGGATTATAAGTACTAAAGTTTTTAAAATAAGATCCTCCTACTAATTGCGAAAATAATTAATATTGTTGAATTCTGGAGGATCTGATTCGATTATCTGGTAGTTTACTCGATTCTATTTTTCAATCTAAATTTTTATATATTTTCTTTTAAACAAACTAATTTTTGTTAATTTTATTTTTAATAAATTTTAAACTTAATTTTAAACAGCCTTATTAATTAACATGTGTCACCCTACACCTTCAAAAACTCAAGTGTTCCGTAACCCGAATCTGTTACAAGATGTCAGATCCGTCGGTTGGTAAGTACCAAAACATATCATTTAATTCACCAATCATCATGATGAACCTTACCGATAATGATAAAAACTCATGCTTACTACTTGAACTCCTGTAGTCAGGAATTTTACTTCAGTTTGAGATTATAGTTTATGTTCTATCACAGGATCGCTATATAGTTGATATAAATGATGTGATCTAAAGTAACGTATCAATAGCTTGCAACTGTAACATCAGGAGTAACACAGAGTGTATTTTGAACTGCGCGGTTCGGGTAAAATGGGCATGTTCGAAAATAGAGGTAGAAATAGCTAAACGGACTTACCTTAGAGTGCTGAGAAAGGGGCTCCTTGATGAATGCAACTGCACTAAAGACCTGTGAAGGAAAGTTCAGGAGTACAAACTCACACAGACACCGCTTACCGCAATCAAATTATTTTATATATATATATATATATATAAGTAGTATAAAACAATCGGGAGTATAAACTATATGAGACTGTGTGCAAGTAACACATGAACCAGTGATGTGCTTTACAATGCGATGGTTGACAAGCGACTATTTCTATTGAGCGTCCAAAACTATACCAAAAACAAAATTTATACTAAACCTAAATTTACGAATTGTGCGAACATATGTAAATAAACTATTAATTCGCAGCCCTATTCAGATAATTCATAATCAGCTATTCCAAAACTGCAATTTTAATTGAAACATTATTCTTATGCGTGCAATATAGTAAATGCATAAACCTGTATACATGCAGTTGCAAATTAAATACAAACATTCGAATAATGATGCGTGTAGAACGCAATTTACAGTAAATAATAAAGCATACCGCAGTCGACAGAAGCAGGCTTGCTGAAACCACCAGCCATTGTTAATGAACCTCGCATTACCAATTCCAAATATATCTCAAATACACGCTTGTTGTCAATAGCTCTTATTCAAATTACCTAAACTGAAGGTGGGCACATAATCCTAGAATTTAAAGCGGTTTATTAAGGATAAAATTATTTGGTAATCCTACAATAGTATATTCCTCGGGTGAAAATAGCCATCGTTGCTGTACACCAAAAATTTAACTTACTAAAGACCCATTCAGCCTTCCAAAGTAATCTCTAATCGATTTTATTGTTTTAAATTACTTCACTTATTTGCGCTTTGGAAAATCACAGGGCGTTCTGTGTAATAAATTTCACGATTTTATGTATATCGCATATATTTTACTTAAAACACCTTATTTCGGCCAATCACAAGCCTGGAAGAAAACGTTAATTTTGACAGCTATGTGTTGAATATTTTGTGTTTATTTAGAGATGTATATGCGGAATTGTTGCCTTTTCAACTTGCTGAATCCACGTCAACAGTTTCAGTACCGTCTGCACTCTATAAGGAGTGTGTACACTGGTGAGCTTTACGCTATTTTCAAGGCCCTGTGTTTTGTTTCATCAGAGCCAAGTCGGTCAAGTGTTATCTTGACGGACTCGCTGAGCGCTCTGAACAGTATCCAAGATCCAGATCCAGTGCATCCTCTTGTACTAAAGATCCGGTTGCTACTCCACAATCTGAATGCTCAGAATGTGAAGCTGATGAAACTGCAAAAGCCGCCTCCCACAGACCTATAATTGATATGCGTTTCATATTTCCAGATAACGCAAAGAGTCATCTGAAACATCTGGACATCTGGTTTTAGCCAGGTGGCAGCATGAGTGGAGCAGTATACACAACGTTAAATTGAGACAGATTAAGGAAGACGTTAAATCATGGGGTTCTTCCTGCAGTATACAGGATGTTAAGCTAAGACATATTAAGGAAGACATTAAACCATAAGGTTCCTCCTGGAGGATTTGCCGCATCGCACGCCTTCGTATAGGCCACTGTTGGTGGACCAATGGACACTTCCTTCAAGGTGAAGACTCCCCTCTATGTGAGACGTGTAACACAGATTTGTCTGTGTTACACTTTTTAACTGAGTGTGTACAGTTCGGGGATGTCAGGGAGAGGTTAGACCTGTGATATGACTTGTCAGTTGCTTTAGGTGATGACAGAGTACTCATGGACAGGCTGATACTCTTCTTGAGAGAATCGAATTTACTGTTTTATTTATGAAATCTTTCACCTTATTTTAATAAGTTTTATTGTTAACCTGTAGTATTCGATGGTAATTGGCTCCTTAACAGCCTCTTACCATCACCCCGAGTCTATTCAATTTCGAACAGACTTTTTATCTTATTTATTTGTGTTTGTCTTTGCAAGATTTCTTTTATTGAGTATTTTGCGTATTTTTATTGAATTTATTTATTTATTTATTGTTTAATTTCTTGTTTTTAATATGTAGTGTAGTCATTTGGAGCGGCTGCTTCAGGCGCAAATAGCCTTTGTTGCTGTGCGCTAAAAATTCTAACTAACAAACTAACCTTTTCAACTTGGGCTATAGTTTTAAAATCTACAAATAGACTTAAACAATGACTGTGGAGAGTGTAAACTATTTATTTAAACCATGGTTTGAATTGTCTCGTGCATAAAGTGGTGTTATACATCTTAATTTTTGCTAATTTATAGGGTAACTCTCCTAGTGATCGGATGAGTAAGGAATAATGCAATTTTCTTTACCACTGAAATTAATGAGCTCAATCAGTTTTTTCATTAAATCTTTTATATTTATTCTTCCAGCATTTAATTTCCACAACCAATGTGTTAAAGCAAAGAAAGCTGATATCCCTGCCATTAAAACGACATTTTGACTACAAAATACCAAGATGTATCAGTAATTGGACACCTAAACTCGCACTGTACCAGTGATCGGATGTAAGTTGACCCGGTCATCGGACGTATAGAAATCAAATATAAATGTATATTCAAAATGATCATTTATTTTACAAGGTATTATAATTAATAACACGAGAATATTATATGAGAAATATGTAAACTTTTTTGCATTTTTCATACGTGATGCATTCATCAAAATACCACGTATGATAATAACGGCACTGGATTATATCGACTTCTCGCTTCTCTTGATAGACCTCGCAGTACCACCTCTCTGTTTCCACGGTATTACCTAATCTTTTCCTTTTATATTTTTTGAACCATTATTTTTTACTTTTTTTGCTTGCTTACATTGTTCTATGCCTGTTGATCTTCATTGCTTTCTTTCTTTCAAAGTACTAATAATGATCTAATCAATTAATGTTAATAAAATGTATACATTTCTAAATAAGGGGGTGAGGCAGGGCTGTCCGTTGAGCCCAACATTATTTAATATATACGTAGCTGACTTGGAAGAAACAATGAGGAAGGGGCAAGACGGAGGAGTGGCGGTGGGAAGGAAGAAGTATTGGACAATGGGATACGCAGATGACCTGACTCTGATGGCAGAGAATGAGCAGGGACTAAAGAGGATGATGGTCAGAGCGGACAAGTACTTTAGAAGAAAAAAACTGGAGGTAGAGATAAAACGAAGGTGATGGTGTTTGGAAAGGGGGGAGGAAAGAGAAAGAAGATAAGATGGGAATGGTCAGGGACAGAAATTGAAGAGGTAAAGAGTATGAAGTACCTCGGATATGTTCTAACGAGGAACAACAGAGCAGAGCAGCATGTTAGAGAAAGGGTGAAGAAAGCAAGAATGGTTATGGGGAAGCTATGGAGCATAGGAGAGAGGAGGTTTGACGACGATATCAGGTGGAGAATGAAATTGTTTGACGGGATTGTGAAGAGTATCCTCATGTACGGAGTAGAGATCTGGGGATGGAAAGAATGGGAGATAGTAGAAAGGGTACAAGAGGGATACATGAGATGGATTATGGGATTAGACAGAACGACACCAGGATATATAGTGAGAGAGGAACTGAAGAGGGAAAAGCTGAGAGTAGGAGCCGGGGCGAGGGCGGCGAAGTATGAGGAGAAAATCAGGAGGGACGAAAGAAGGAAGATAATAAGAGAATGCTGGGAAGAAAGAATGAAGGAAGAACAAAAAGGTAAACTGTCGGAATGGGGAGAAACAAGGAAAGAGTACTATTGGAGATGTGGGATGGACATAAGGGAAGCTGAGCGAAAGAGAAATGAAGGAAGAAACATAGTAGAAGAATTGAGAAGAAGAGACAAGGAGGTACAGGAGCAGGAAAGAACAGTAAGAATAGACAATTCAAGGAATGTGAAAAGGTATAGGGAGATAAGGACGGTAGGAATACCTAAATATTTGAAAGGGAGGAGAGGAAAGGCAGGGGGCAGAGTTAGAAGGATTGCCAGATTAAGATGCGGAAATGAAGAACGGAGTAGTAGGTATTGGGCAAAACCGGAGGATAGGGTATGCAGAATGTGTAGAGAGGAGGAAGAATCCTTGGAACATCTTACAAAAAGATGTGGAAAGATGACAAAATGGGAGGGAGAGATAAAGGAGCTGTTGAGTGAAGAAGGAAAGGGAGAAAGGTGGGCGAGAGTACTCGAGGAAAGAAGGAAGGAATGCGGAGAGGTAAGACAGAACTGAGTACAGGAAGGAAGAAAGAGGCAATGGAGGAGGAAAGAAAAGAGGGAAGAGAAGCGAAGAAAGAGGGGAAGAAGAACTGGAGTCAAGAAGGAAGGAGACCGGAGACGGAAGCCGAAAAGAGATTACGAAGAAAGAGATGAACACCGGAGGTAGAAGGTAGAAGAAGAAGAAGAAGAAAGAAAATCATAAAATTATATTATATTATTTTATTTTATTATATTATTATGATTATTTTTTCTCAATGTAATAGTTAAAACCCTATACGCCGCAAGGCCTAGGGGAAATAAAGAATTATATATATATATATATATATATATATATATATATATATATATATATATATATATATATATATATATATATATATATACATTTCTTACATACGTTAAAATACAAATACATACTACATCGAAGGAATCATACAAGTGTACATTTATCATCAAATTATCTTAATTTTTAGAACAAATATATGTAAAATCACAATTCCAATATTCTTCGAAATTGTAAAATGCTTTTACTTTTAGTATTTTCTTTATTACAAAATTAAATTTATTTGTGAGCAAAGATTTGACAGATTGGTGAAGAACATTGTAGTAACTTGTGGCGTAATAATTAAGTGAATATCGTGAAGACACGACTCAAATATCCAGGTTTTATCAAATATTTACCCATTGTATTGAAATTGTGTACATCCATTTGAAGTGTTTGGTCAGCTATATTAGAATGAACGTGGGTTAAACAATGTAGTATTTAAAGTGAGGGTAGTGTCAATAGTGTCGATATGAATTTATAAAAATGTTTTTACAGCCTTGCTTGTATGCTATGTCACCAATAATTCTAACAATACGCCTTTACAGCCTAAATATTCTTGCCGCATGTGGAGAATGACCCCATGTCAGTAATGCATATGTCATTCTTGACTGAAATAGAGCGTAGTATGCTGTCATTAGAACATCTCGGGTTTCGATGTTTTTTTTTTTAATTTCTTATGCAGTAGATGGTCTTGCACAAGTTATTAGCAATTTCTTCTACATGTTTTTGCCAGATCAGATTTGGACCTATGGTTACTCCAAGAAATTTAACAGCATTGTCGTTAGATATTGGTAGTTTCATTGAAAAACATTAGTTTAGTTTTAGAATTATTAAGGATTAGTGCGTTGGCTGTAGACTAATCTTATTTTATAGCCCGATTGTTATTATCAGTAAGTTCGTGAAACTTTAAGAACTGTGTTAGCAAAGTTATATCATCTGCATAAAGAATGGTTTTTGCTTTGTGTAGAAAAAGAGGTAGATCATTAATGTATATTAAAAATAGCAGAGGCCCAAGAATAGACACCTGGGGTACACCGCATTTGATAGTGCGTTCCTCAGATCTAACTTCATTAGATAATACATACTGTTTCTTGTTGGTTAAATATGATTGTAGGAATTCGGAGCTGTTCTTACTTATGTTATAGAATTTAAATTTTTTAATTATAATATCATGAAGCAGTCAAATGCTTTTGATAAATCAAAGAACTTTGCAATGCTATGATGTCCCTTGTCAAACCCGTTTGTTATGAATTGGACGAATTCTAAAATTGCAGTACTTGTAGACCTTCTAACTCTAAAACCAAACTGATTATTATTTAATAATTTGTTAATCTCGAAATGTTCTAATAACTGCGTGAATAAAATATTCCAGAAAACTGGTGTAAGGGTTATGGATCTGTAGTTATTTAAATTATCCATATCTTTTTCTTTATGAATAGGAATTGTTTTTGTTAATTTTAAGACAGACGGAAAAATATTAAAATTTAAACATTGATTAAAATTTGTGCAAAGAGGATCTATGATTACATCTCTAACTTTTTTTACAAAGACCATGTTCAACTCGTATGCATCTGTACTTGCGCCCACTCTTCTGATATTGTTATTTCTGAAACCTTTTCCCTCTTTCTTCTCTCACTGCTACTTATTGGTATAGTGATTTCGGCAGGTTCTGTTTGTTCTGTGAAATAAAATTCTTAACTTCGTCAAATCATCCTCTTATATTACTCTCAGTGACCATAGAACGAGAAACAGTTTTCTGATACTCTAGTTGTATTAGAAGGATGTTGCTATTCTCCTTTATGAGTTAATATTTTTTCTGATCGTATCTCTCGTCCCTTTAGGGTTTCTCCTGTAATTTTACTCTGTATAGTCGACTGCGGGATTTGAATCTTTTTTGCGGTTTCCCTGTAAGATATTACTGTCCTTACTACTGACCCAGTCATGTAACAGGTTTTTTACACTATTTTTTCTATTTTGCTTTTTCATGCCTTTTTAAATAATAAATTTGACATGTGAATGCAGTTATTGGCCGGATTGTTTTGTCAGTTTCATATTTTCAAGGTAGCTCTTAATTTGTATTTTACAGGTCACCATGGTGTAGTAGCTAGTGTAGCGATGCACTGACTTCTAGGCAATGAGGGCTCGGATTTGAATCCCGGTTATGGTATGGATATTTGTGTTGCCCAGGAATTGTATTGGTCAAAAATACAAAAAATGCGTCTACTGGATAATGGCCTTAGCAGCTAAGAACAAAATTTAAAAACAAAAAGTATTTTGTAAAATGTACAGGTTATTCTACATATTTTAACAATATTATGAAATTAATTGTTTAGTATCATATGAAGCTCTTTATAACTAGTGATGTGCCGGATCACATAAAAACCAAATTCGCGGATACAAATACGGATAATTTGCGCCCTGATCCGTGGTTACGGATATGACTACGGATTTTGCATTCAGGTAGAAAAATGTACGACTTTGAAGCGATAGTTGCGCAGTTCCTATAAACAAAAACAGGCCAACTGACACACAATTTAGTTAAATTAAAATCACTCACTCATTTTCATTCATTAAATTAATTTTACTCTAATAATTAATGTATACTAGACCAGTGGTATCAACAATTTTCCATAGTGGGGTCATATTTAATTCTAGATATGTTTCACGGGCCGGATTGAATTGGACCGGGGGCCAGATATTTACCAACCACTTGATCACTGGAGTAAGAAATTCCGAAAATCACTTGAGAACGGTGAGAAAAAATCCTGGAAATCGATTGAGGACGGGAGGAGGAGTGAAATTCCAAAAATAACTTGAGAACGCAGGGAGAGAAATTTTGTGCTAGCCTTTTGAAATTTATTGTCAGATCGAAACTACTACTTGGCCGTAGGCAGGACACCACTGCACTAGACCATTCGAAAATCACCGGCAAATAATGTGATGCTCGACTAAACATCAATTTAAATGTCAACTTTGAGCATTTTTAAACACAAGTTTATACAAATCTAATTGGCATTTATCTATATGATATCCGTTTAAGATCCGCTTTGAAAAAAGGGATATGGATACGGATACGGATATCCCGCACTTCACTAATTAAAATACTAAATTCAGTTTCACAATAACTCCCTTATGAATGTAAAATAGAAAAAAATTAAATTGGACACCATAATCCAAAGTATGTATCTTAAATCTAAACAAAATTTTAACCAAATACAGTACCTTAATAACCAACAAGAGAGGGAGTTAAAAACTAAATATGTGAAAACGCCAAAATGGTAAAATATAGCTTATTTATTCGAAGTAAACATCCCCAAGTGTTATTTTCTGAACCGCAAATTTAATGCTGACCAACAGCGGTTCTATCTATGAATCAATTAGATTTCTTTGTATCGGGAAGGCTAAGAGCTGCGGTAGAACTTTCCTTATTGTTATAGTGAATCGATAAGGTATTTCTGGAAATTATTACGTGTAATATGTTTGTTTAGAAATTATTGCCGTTCCTTTCAAATTTATGAGGATCATGCTACAGAATTACTTTTAGTTTTCCATTTATCAATTTAACTTTATTGACAATGATTGTAAACTATGCATTTTTATATTTTTTCTTTTAAATTAAGTAAATAATGTAATAACTAGCGACGATTTCCAACAGAAGCCACTTGATATTTGAAGTGTCTTGACTAGAATAACATAATTTCAAAAATAATGAAATAATAATAGGAAAAAAGTTCTCATTGTTCCGATTTTTAAATCTGGCAATAAAATATTAGTTAATAACTACCGCTCTTTATCTAAGTTAAATATCATGATCAAAATATTTGAAAAACTCGTTACTAGATATTTAGTTCAATTTGTCATCGATAATTCCCCAACAATACGGTTTTTTTTTCGGGATATTTCATCTAATCTAACTTATTATTACACAATGACTATTTCACACGCAATATTGACAAACGTGTTCAGGTTGACTTTATTGGCATCGACCTAAGAAAAGCATTCCACAAAATAATTATAACTTACCTATTTATCAATCAATTATTTAAACTAGGCATACACGGTGATTTATTGATATGGTTAGTATTCTATATTACTAATAAGGCTCAAATCATCGGCGTAAATAGATTTGTTTCATATTTTATCCAGATATTCTTCGGAGTTCCGCAAGGATGTCCTCTGGGGCTTTTGTTCTTTTTGCTTTTTATAAACGACGTTGCAAAAGTATTTAAATATGCTGCTCTCCTTCAGTCTGACTTCATCTAAACTGTGACGATTGCCATATCATATCATTAACCCATAGTAGAACTAAAATCTTAAATGAATATTACATCAACAAAGTATCACTAGAGCTTGTCATATTAAAGATGTTGGTTTAATTTTTGATTCAAAATTTAAACTTGCTCTACTTGAACTAAACCTGTCAGTAAGGAATAATCGCACATTGTTGGATATGATAAAATTTGCAAAAGTACGAGGGTTATATTTTATGTTTTTACAAACGACCACTAGATGGCAATATTGAAATGTGTCATTACTATATTCGTAAAATTTGACATTTGTTATTGTGAAATCAGTGGCAGCTTATAAATTAACCGAGTAGTTTGTTGACAGTGAGCGTTTAAAAATACAAGTTTTTGAAATAATGGATACTCGTAAAGGTTTTCATTTTTTTTTTACGATTTTGAATCAGGTGAATACGTCACCTGATTTATCCCATAACGATTTTGTTCCCCAATGTCAAACAAAAAATGCATGGACAGCGTTTTTCATCACCTAAAGAATCTGTTGAAGCCTTCGAAAACCATATTTTTGAGATACCAACTTTAGAGTGGAAAAATGTTTCGAGAATTGGTTTGAACGCCAGCAAAAGTATATAAAACTTAAGAGCAAATATTTTGAAACGCAATAAAACAGTTTGTTTAAAAAATAAATATATTACTTTCTTAGTTTTTGTAAAATCTTAAGAGGTAGCTCTCGTATTTCAAGATTTTAATTGGTATTCCCTTGTGAAAACATGGGATACTATTGAATTACTATTGGTATCCTCATCTGAAAACATGTAGAGGACAAAACAGATTTGTAAACTTATTTTAAACAATATTTCTTCTATACATTTTTGCTACTAAGTCTAAGCTACTCTAATAGTTGCTTTTGATGATTCTGGTGCAATCGTCTAAACAAATATGTATGAGTACAAATAAAAGTAGAAAGCTTCAAATTGGATGAACCTCAACAATGTCAACATAACATTTTAAACAGACATTTTCGTATCTCAGTTACATCTGGAAAGCACTATCAATTTAAAGAATCTGAATCATCAAATCTAAATAAATAGTATCCGAAAGTGACAACTTGGATGAATACATCAAGTGTGGATGAACTTCTCAACCCAAGTTAAAAATTATTTGCTGAGTAGCTGAAATGTTCTTTTTTATTTAATTTTGTCGCCCAAAGGAATCAATTGGCGACGATGGTGTTTTACAGTTTCCATGAAAACCAGCTTTGTCGTATAATTGCTGTATTCTTTTTATCCGAACGCTGCATTATAGCTCATTGATCATAACTGAACGATCTGATAGAACTGAACACAGACTTAACAAATAAAACAGCATATATTGATAAGCTGAGCAGGATTTAGTGCTGTCATTATTTTTAATGCTATCATTGAGCATATTCAATAATATTTGATGGATACAGGGTTGCTCTTTGAGTCCTATTTTATTTTCCCTGTACATATCGGACCTGGAGGAAACAATGAAGAACTGACAAGCCGGTGAAATAGTAAGAGGAGATACCAAGATATGTACACTATCTTACGTGCATGATATATAGTTCTTAAAGTAAAAAATCGCGGTGAAATGAAAGACGATAAGGCGGTTAGAAAGATATCTGCATAAAAAGAATATGATACCCATTCTCTGATTCTCAGTACTGAAAAATAGTTAGTGTTTAAAAAGGAGCTGATATACAAAATGGAGAGGAATGAAAATAGAAAGGAAAAAATAGTTCAAGTAAAAGACTTTAAGTACTTAGAATGCACCTTTCAGAAAAGCAAAAAGCACAAGGCACACATATGGGAAATAAAAAGAAAAATGCAAGAAATTAAATGGGAAGAGTTTGGAGCACAGGAGAAAAAGTTGTCAACAAAAGTTATTAAAGAAAATTATTTATGTTTGAGACACTTGCAAAACATTAATGCTATACGGACAAGAAATCTGGGGGTGGATAGAACAGGAAAAAATAGAAAGTTTACAGAAGAAATACCTAAAATGGACGTTAGGTTTAGCCAGACATACTCCAGACTATATAGTATTGGAGAAAATATATAGCGAGACAAAGAGACACAAGATAAGAATTTTGACGGAAATAGGGCAATGATCGAAGAAAAAATACTAATCATGCAGAACCAAATCTTAGAGGAATGTTGTAAAAGAAAGAAAAATAATACAGGCTTACAAAATGGACCACGAAGAGGCGTACTTATTTAATAAGAAATAGAACAACATCGGAAGAAATCAGAAAGAGATCACGGCTGGAAACAATCAAAAGGGCAATGGAAAGAGACAGAGATGTGAAAAATCAAAAATAGTGGAGTAGAATAAAGGAGCCCCGCTATAATAAGCTATACCAGTAGCTCCCATAGAAGTACCTGGGGTAAACTGCTTGATGACAGAAGAGCAACAGCTCGGCAGAATCTGCTGGAAAGAACCCAAGACTAATGAAGTATAGTCGAAACTATGAAGAAATGATATCAAAGAGCAAGAACCTTAACGGCTTCCGTGAGAATATGGAGGCTTAATACAAATAATATTAAATAAATGTGACAAAATGTGTATACACTATGTAAATATTTATATAGATTTTGGACCGAAAGGTAGTAAAAAAATAAATGTCTTCTTCTAATACTTAATACTTTGTTCAAGCTCCTAAAAATTTTCTCATTTATGATTTTATCAAACCATTATTTAATTCATGTTTTTTAGCACCATAAGCAAATAAATTAAAATGGGAAAAAAAACATCTTTTCACTATTCATTAACCTGGCTTAAACAAAGTAATTTACTCTTTTATAAAATGAAGTAATTAAGGCTGTATCCAAAAAACATGTATCACATAATTACTCATTTTAACAACACAACAAAAAAGTCCAAAACAATTTTGTTTCATTAAACATTCAGTGCTAGATTCATTCTAATTTACGTAACTGATGGACATGAAGTTGCAACATCACACCAGTGGTTTCTAGAACTACATTGTCGAATGTGGAGGAGATGGGCCAGAGAGAGATACTCACTCATGGGATTCCATGTTATGAGGGACAGAAAGAAAAGGAAGAAGCACGCGGCTCATAAACAAGAATGGTAGAGCAGGTTGGAACAGACACTATAATAACATAAAACATGATGTGTTACACAACATATAAAGGAAGGATGCAACGTTGTTATATAAAGTTGTTCTTTGTGTTATTTATCTTAATATCATTTTGTAATTTTGGTATTCCACACATTCGCCTACAAAGCTGTATATTCCGGGTGTACGTATTGATTACAGCCTTCGTAAATTGTTAATGGCATTTCGTAATTTAGATAGTACGTAGATTGATTTTTTTACTGTTTAATGTTAAATATACCCCATAGGATTGTGTTAATACCTTTCCTCTAAGGTGTGTTCCCGAAACTAAGAGGTAATCTTTGTAAGGTACAAACAATCTCAAAGGATTTGCCATTTGACAGTTAGTAATTTAGTTTTTCATTACTTATGTTCAGATATTGACAACATAAAAAAATGTTTAAACTAGATTAATAAGAATCATTTAGATAAAAGTATTATATAATCAAATATTTTATAATAATTATAAAACAGTAGCTGACGTGCCTGTAGTTCGTACGGTTTTTATTAAATATATTTTTGTTGATAAGTGATTATGATAATTGAGATAATTGAATTAAAGTGATCCATTAGCCATGCTCTCCAGCTCCCCCCTAAATATTCACCGTATTAAAAATTACAATCAGGGACAAAAACAAAAAAAAAAAACAAAAAACTGACACTTCAATATTTCTACTTTATAAGTTTCTAGTGATATGTATAGAGTTTTCGTTATCAATTCATGATAATACACAAATAGTATAATATATTTTAAGCAAATTAAAGCATGCAAGTTTGTCTTAAAAGAAATAGGCAAGTCTTTAAAGAAATATTTGAAATAAATGTGGTAAAACTCAAAAGCTGACAGGAGTATTAAATCATATTTTGAAAATTTATTGATTGTAGAAGTAAATTTAAACTTGAAAATAAATATGCGTCCAGAAGATGTTGCGCGAGCAGTTGCTCTGTATGAATAAAATTACAGCATACCTTATATCGCAACTGTAGTGAATATTCCCTGAATTACCGTTGCTGATGCTATCAAACGATATCGGCAGACAGGACTTTATCTCAGAAAGCCTTGATCAGGTCAACCACGAGCCACCAGCTACCGAGAAGATCGTTTTATTATATCATCTGTACACCTTGACAGAGCATTACCAGCAACTACCGTCGCTGAAGTTTGGAACGTGCTACGGGAACAACAGTTTCTGTGAAAATAGTACGTAGAATAATAACCGAGCAGAGACTAACGTCACACAGACTTGCACATGGTCCATTGTTGCTCGCAACTCATTGGACTGCAAGGCTACATTTCGCTCGTAGTTATATGAACTGAACTAATGAGGAATGGAGCAACGTTTTGTTTTCAGATGAGTCCAGATTTTGCCTCAGATCACCTGACAGACGTGAGCAATGCGGAGAAGGCTAAATGAACGATTCACACCCTGCTGTTCTCTCAAACAGCTATTTGACGGTGGTAGTGTATAATGGTGTGGATTGACATTTCTCGAGATGCTAAAGCGGACTTAGTTTTGATCGAAAATGGGGCTAGACGAATTCCCGGTAATTCAGGAATGTTTAGCCGATCATGTTACGATACATGCAAGATAACGCTTCCCACACGTTGCGAGAATGGTCATGGAGTACCTAGATGAAGTCGAAATTCGTCGATTGCCGTGGCCTGCTCGACATCCAGTCATAAATTCCATTAAACACGTTTGGGATATGTTAGGACGAAGAGTTCGGCAGCACCGACCACTACATAAATCCTTCAAGAACTGTGAAGGGTTCTTTTAGAAAAATGGGACAATATATCCCAAAAAAAAGTTTTATAATCTAATTCTAAGTAAGACACTGCGACTAAGGGCTGTTATAAGAGCTAAGGGAAACAATACGCATTATTAGAAACCCTTTTTCTAACGCAAATTTATATAATTTTTGTTTTTGTTTTACCTTTTTAGATTTTTTTTAATTTGGTGTAATATTGTTAGTAAAAAATTATTTGTTAATAAAAAATAGTATTTTTGTGCTTCCTTCTTATCATACAATAGCTGACATTGCATTAACAGCTAAATTAGAACTATTTGCAGCTTCTAAATCAATATTTCAAAGTGTATATACGACAGCAAAAAATCGTTTTTTCATTCTAAAACATTTTTTTTGTAGGTATATATTTTTGTTGTTAAGTAAATAATAAGTGAAATATTTCAAGTGTATAGGTAACACTCCCATAGCCCCGCATAAATGCATCTTATTGAACGTAAAAGAACTGTTTCTTAATTCTAAAAAAAATATCTTATATACATTTTTGATATATAAGATTTTATTAAGTAAATAATAAGTGCAATATTTCAAGATTTTAGTTTTAGGGTGACTCCCAGAACTCGCCAACTATTCATTCATTTAAAAAATACATACACAAGAACAGATTGGTTTTCTTATTATAAACAATTTTTGTCAGATACGTTTTAGCTGTTAAGTTAAAAATAAAGGATATATTTCAAAGGATTAGTTTTGTCCCCCCATAACTCCCCAAATATTCATCTAATTGAAAACTGCGTACAACAAATATATATTTATTCTTATTATAAGCAAATTCTATAGATTTTTAAAAATAAGTCAATAATAAGTGAGATATTTAAATTTTTTTAGGAAACAGTTTAAGCCCAACAGACCTCAGATTGAAAATTTTGAGACGCCATATGTCCGAATCCTGATTTTACTATATCATTTTACTAAATTTCGTCAAAATATTTTTAGCCATTTTTGCATGAATCTCGAACACACATACAGACATCAGTTGATTTTTGTGGTTATTGTTTTATAATTATATGAAATGTGTAAAAACCATTTATGGAGACGATGAGATAAAAAACATATACAGTCTCCAATTTTATTACATAGAATAAGAAGATATAAACAACAAAGGTATATACTACCGACATAAAGTTTGAAAAAGATTACAAAATTGTTTTTAAAAAGCACAATTAATTATATTTACCTATAATAACGCTACCTTCGTAACTGAAGAAGCATACTATTTTAAAATTAAGTTTTATGAATGTCTAAATAACCTCATTGTATAGCGGTACAAATATTTTTATGTTATAGTTTATTTTGTTTCTAAACAATCCAGGCTCCAATTTAATTTTTCATGCGCACAAACAGCAGAACTTATATAGATAGCATATTTTCATAGCGTGAGGAACCACGAGCATCGAATTTTCTCATTCCAACCGAGTCAAAGACCCTACTTTCTCCACGACCACCAGAAAAAAAAAAAATAACAAATAATTATTTTAACAAACATTTTATCTTAACAAATAATTTATATTTCATAACAAATTAATCAATTAATTAAACTAATTTATTTTATTTATTATTTGTTTAATTTTAATTTGATTTGCCGCACATTGGCCACTATTTTTAGGAAGTTATGTTGCATTTATTTAATGTAAACGTTGCATATATCTTAATGTAACCTTATCATAATAATCCATTTTAAACTTATTATTTTTAAACTTGCGTGAATTTTTCACACATTTCAGGTATTTGTAGGTATTTAATAAGTGTAAGAAGCCAACATAATACGGTGTCTAGGAATGTTTGTTCTATAATCACATCAAAATCATTTGGCTTTCATATTTATGACCGGCGGTCTAGAAACGGAGGACTTACCTTCTCTGCGCCTTATACGCCTATCTAGGCGTTGGGATCCTATTATTTATTTATTATTTATTATATATTACAAACGGTTGTGTATCAAGTCTCCCCAAACAACCCTCAGTTCAGAACAGCTCAATAATTATTTTGCGGACATAGCTGAAATACTGAATGACAAACTTCCACTCAATGGAACTGATGCTTCAGTTAATGTGACTCGTTGTAATGACTCTCTTTTTCTACATCCTACCGATCATATCGAAGTTGAGAATGCCATATTTTCACTGTCTAACAGTAAAACACAAGATGCTTTTGGAGTAAATAGTGCTATCCTTAAATCTGTTGCCAAGTTAATATCCTCTATATTAACATCAATATTTAACAATAGTTTTGAAACCGGTATTTTTCCAGATAAATTAAAAATTACTAAAATAATTCCTGATTTCAAGAATGGTGATGTTAATGATGCTTCCAATTATAGACCGATTGCTATCGTACCTGTAATTGCTAAGGTGTTTGAGACCATCTTTAAAACTAGGCTTATAAATTTTTTTTCGGAGAACAACCTCCTTAACAAAAACCAATTTGGTTTCCGGCCTAAGTTGAGCACTATCACTGCCATCACTGAGCTTGTTAACTACGTAACCGATTGTTTTGAAGGTCATATAATTCCTCAAGCCACTTTATGTGATCTTTCAAAAGCATTCGATTGTGTTCCTCACAGTTTGCTATTGGACAAGCTTGAAAAGTATGGTATCCGTGGCAATGCAAACGATCTCATTAGATCTTATTTTTCTAATAGATACCAGTTCGTCTCGTTGAATGACGTAGATTCTACGTATAGGAAGGTCAATTTTGGTGTTTGTCAGGGCGGAATTTTGGATCCGTTTTTCTTTATCGTTTATATCAATGACCTCCCTAATTTGCTGCCTGTAAGTGTCAAAGTTATACTTTACGCCGATGACACTACTGTCCTGGCTAATCATACGTCTGTTAACGACGTGGTCAGTAATACAGAACAAGAAATGGTGATAGTTAAAGATTGGTTCACTTCAAACCATCTTACTCTTAATAATAATAAAACACAACAAATTATTTTTTCACTGAACCGCAATATTGATAATAATATTCAGTTCGGGGGGGGCAATAAAATTTCATGGGATTTATATCGATAGATACACTTAGCAGGCACGATCACATTAAATATTTGGCTAACGTTCTTAAAAGGGTTATCTATGCGTTCATCAGGCTGAAAACGTCTGTGTCATTCGATATGCTGCGTATGTTTTATTTTGCTGCTTTTCAGTCGCGCTTAACTTACGGCATAATTCATTGGGATTTAAGTTCATTTGTTAACAGAATTTTTTGGCTCCATAAACGTGCTGTAAGAATCCTGAATAATGTTCCTAACAGGCACCACTGCCGAGAGCTCTTTAAGAAATGCAGCATTTTATCTTTCTATAGTTTATTTGTTTATGTTTGTCTGGTATACGTTAAAGAAAACCCGAACAAATTTGTAACCGTATCTTCTAGACATGTTTACAATGTTCGCTCAGCGGGAAATATCAGACTACCAAGACTTAGATTGTCTAAATCTAGGAATGGTATTTTTTTGGCAGCCACTTTCTTTAACTACCTATTAGATTATTTAAGTTCAAGATTAAAAAAATTCTTATTGAGAATTGTCTCTACAATTCGGACGAATTTTTCAAAATTAATTTCAATAATTACACCTAACATGTAAGCTGTTTTTTCTACCTTTGTTAATTTTATATATACATTTTTTTTTCTCTTATCTATCATAATTATTTTCATTTTTCAATGTTTTCAAATGTTTTTCTACTTTTGTTTAATTAAATTATCATATATGTACTGACAAATGTAAACGTCGTAAGATGTCTAGCATGAAATAAATATTATTATTATAATTATTATTATTATTATTATTATTATTATTATTATTATTATTATCACAAATTATATAAGGGTAGAGTACCGCGAATTTTTGATATTTTGTATTAGGGTTCATTCAGCTGAAAAAAGTTGAGAACCAGTGGTCTAAAGACTAATGGAATAAACCCATTATAAATCCTAGATTATTAAACCCTGTCTCTAACCAGACATAGTAAAAGTGCAAATGTAGACAGAATCTAAACGCCAAATAGCATTATGATCATGCAGTGATATATCGGAACCGAAGTGTTAACTCTGCTGTAACAAAAAACTGACCTAAAATCTGAAGTAAAATACCGTTCTGTAATATATCTTTGAAATTTAGTGCATCCAAATATCAATGCCAAAGCTTCAAGATGAATAATTCTGTTCATTTTTGTTGAGATCTAGATGCATAAGTAATTCATTTTTCAGTTCTACTTTCTGTGTGGTGTACTAACATAGCCTTAGGATACTTTGTGAAATATTACACACTTAAATTTAAATACATTCGTCGCAAATATATAGTTAATGTTATATTTGAAATACGAAATTTTATTTAAAATAAAAGGTTGTAAAGAAATTTTGTACATTAACCACAGACGCTAAAGATCCATTAATCGAGAGACGTAAATAAAAATATAATTAAAATAATTATGTAGTGTGAATTTTTACACATTTCAGGGTTTTTTTGGTATCTAGTAAATGATAACCAATTATGGGTATATATTAAAAATCATAAGTTTGGATAACCAGTCAGTCGTTGTTAAATGCGGAGCCCTGCAATGTTCCCAGACGGTGACATTGATCAGGTTTCTACTCTGAGGAGCATGTTTGCGACGATCGTAAAGCAGGACTCACGATCTGAGTGAAAAACGAGAAATAAAGCGAATGGACTTTATTGGGCGCAATCTCACACGATTGTAGAATGCTGGAGATGGGATTGGATATACAGGTTGATGGACTTACCTAGTGGTTGAAATGTCACGTAGCAAAGGAGAATTTGAGATGCTGTAGTCTTCGAAATACATCAGATCTACAATGGAGAGTTTGGACACACAGCCATGATTGATTTCACACCGTATATTCGCAAATATACTACCACACGAATGTGAACGAATGCGTAAAATGTATTCTCGACAACAAAGCAGAGTAAATGAATTGAGGTAGAACAAGACTAATTCTACCTCTGCTTTCGGTGACCGAAATGAGCGACTAAAATACACTAAGACACGAGACTAATGGATATGTAACATATATTTGTGAACATAACCTGATCGGCGGATGTGTACAGGCAAAACTGAGTACAAAAATTAACACGACACAGACTGTTCTAATGTTATTCCGTAACTAAATTAAAAATAATGTTGGACTGAGAAGCACTTAAATATTAATAATTCGCGCGACTGTTAAATTTTAATGCGCACTACTTCAGGATCAGGAGACTTATGGATGGCGGAAGGCGTAGTGTTTTTGGGGCTTAATGTGGTACAAAGAATACGGTACCTTGTTATTTGGATTTTATATTTAAAAGTGACAAATTTGAAATAAATATTTTTATTTTTTTTACTGTATCAGTTCATTTTCTGATCTACCTATAATATAAAGTTGCCAAGCGCACCGTGAGCTTGGCAACTTTACCCGCCGTTTTGGTGCGACCCTTATCTTACTGCTCTTAAAAATATGCGCAAGTTTAACAAACACAAGAAAAAACTAATTTTAGAATTTTGAAATATGGAAGCTAGCCAGAGGACCACGTGTGACTCGTCTCCATCTTTTGCAAATCGAAATTGGCCTCATACCGCCAGGCTGACCCAACAAACCCTTGAAAAAATGGGTTGGGAGATACTACCTCATTTTCTCTACAGTCCAGATTTGGCTCCCTATGATTTTCATTTGTTTGGTTCACTCAAGGAGGCATTACAAGGAAAAAAGTTCAGCGACAGCGAGGGAGTCTAAGAATTTGTGGGAAACTGGCTCAACAACAAGAAAAATATTTCGTTGTATAAGGTATAAAAAAATTAGTTCATCGTTGGGACGAGTGTATTAATATTATACGTGGGGATTATGTTGAGAAGTAGTAAAAGTCTCATTTTATCAAAATACACAGTTTTTATCTTTAATTATTGAATGTCTCTCGTAGTACCGAACATTTCAAACATTGATATTTCTGTGCTAACAATTATTGAATATTTAACTGTAAAAATAAAAATTTGCAGGCCTTAACATCTGTTAAGTTTAATCTGGTTGCGGTGGCCCTGGAGCTACCTATCTGTCTATGATAGCTATCTAATGGAGGCGGCAGTAAGGGCGGCCTCTGGTCGGTGGTGGTTGCGGGAAGGCGTGACGGGTAGACAGCAGCAGTGGGGCGGCAACCTACGATGATGGCTCAGCAGCTAGTGATAGCGGCTGGCGGTCTCAGCGTCCAGCGGAGACGGCACGGCGGTGGAGGGAGCAGTGGGGCTTCGTCGCGGTGATGATGTCCACGGCAGCGCTGGTGGGCGGCCGATGAAGTGGTTGGTGGACATGGAGGCGGCAATGGAGCGGTCTACGACGACGAATGCGGCAGCTGATGGAGTGCAACTGACGGTGATGACATCCGCTTGGGCATCCAGCTAAAGAAGGCCGTGGTGCGGGCGACGCTGTGGACTGCTTGGCGGCGGTGGCGTCCAATGGCATCCAGCCAAAGGACGTGGAGAAGCGGTGTTGAAGCTGGCGTTGACGATGGGCTTGAATCGATGACGAAGGCGTCTTGGCATCCAGCCAGGACGACTCGGAGTTGACGGCTCTATGCGGACGTTGACATAGCTCGGCCTCGGTTCGGCGTGTGAGTGTATAAATTCTCTTTTAGTCACGCGTGAGTGTATAAATTCTTATTCCTAACCCGCAAATTAGGGACGACCTAACCTACAGCGGGATAGGTGACGACGACCGCCAACGGGTATCAGCGTATTCGTTGTCGGAGGTGTCCCAAGTTCCACAGCGTACCTCTGGAAGGAGCTAATTGTTCCCGCAGCTCAACTCGCCATGGACAACAGCGAGAGAGTCTGTTTTCATGCTTTCACTTGTCTTGTCTTGTCTAATCCTATGGAAGAGTACCGGGCTGTAAGCCCTCAACTCGTGTCTTGTGTATTCCAACTTAAAAAGTTGGAATAGAAGATAGACCTTTCCTTTAGGTCGGAAATACTGTTCAACTGTGACCTATCATAGGAATGATGCAATTCACAGTCGAGCGGATCCTAGATGAAAAACATTTTTCAACAATCTGTCAGGAAACATTGCGGTCTGCGATATTTCCATAAATCGGCCGGAACATAGTCGACGGACGATGCTATAGTGGGGTTGGGGTGCACTTGAGCGATCTGGAAGAACTTCTCCGCGCTAGCGCGAATAAAATCTTCCACACTCGGCACCCAAATCGTTCATGATGTCGACGTGGCGTACGTAGCAGGCAGCGCCTGAGGCCTCACGTAAGTACTTGTTCTGGAACACCTGCAACCGCTTGATGTTAGCGGTACTGGAGTAAGCCCAGACACAAGATGCGTACATCACTATAGGTTGGATCACAGAAGTGTAAATCCTGGTCTTATTGGAAATGCTTAGACTGCTATTTCTATGAATAATAGAATAGAGCATGTCCATAGACTTCCGCGTTCTAGTAATGGAGTCATGGATATGCTCTTTCCAGACCAATTTGGGATCATAAATGAGCCCAAGATATTTGACCTTTTTGCACCAAGGAATGTCTTCACCGAACAGTCTAACCGCACCCGACGGAAGTATAGACTTTTCACCAATTCTCAAGACTCGAGCAGGCGTGCTGGAGTCGTTGAGAGATTAGAGCTGGGCTCCACGAGCGAGTTAAGTACGCTGTGTCAGAGACACGGAGTGACACGAACCAGGAGCTTTCCTGATTTTCAGACGTTTGATAATCGCTGCGACTTCTCCAGGATTGCAGAAGTCATGATTATCGCGATTGAAGTTTTCTCACCCACTTCTCGAACAAAATCAGGTTCAACAATATCCTCGTTGGAGCTGCACTGTGCCTGCAAGCTGTCGGCAAATGCCTCAGCCTTGCTATGGCGGTCGTACATCACCCCTGTCGGTATGATAATGGGAGGAATCTTACCACGCTTCCTACCCAAAGCGCTGGTCATTTTCCAGAGGGAGCGGTCGTCGGGTGACAGCTGCTCGAGAGTGCGAGACCATTCCTCATCACGGTGTTCAACCATAGCCAAGCGAACTTCACGGTCCAGACGGTTCATTCTGGATTTGTCCACCGGATCGCGATTACGCTGCCAGCTGCGGCGAACTCGGTTCCGATGCAGAATGAGCGTAAGGATGCGTCCAGGCAGTCACTTGGCCTGAGTACGAATGGTATTCTTGACAGTGGCCGCTTCGCTTCTTCGCTCAGCATGACGGTAAACCGTTCAACTGCCGAGTCCAGCTGTTCAGGAGTAGCGATTTTCATGTTAAAATCAGATCGCTCTTCCACCAGTCTGGAGAAAGTAGGCCAATGCACTTTGGAGAGAGTAATCTCTGCATTGTGATTCACGTCCAAAATCACAGGATTGTGGTTTGAATTCAGTTCGGAAAGTGTGTAAACGTCACAGGGGTGTGTTGCTTTCACTGCTAGCTTCGTTTCTTTTATTTATTTGGAGTAGTTCTGGGCGTGGCTTCTTACGAAGGGCTTACGTGGCTTCTACGAAATCCCCCCCCCCCCTCATTGGCCAATGAGAAATAACTTACAAGAAAAATCTACAGATTTCACGAGCTAACGTTTCTACATCATTTCCTCGGTATAGAGCGTCTTTTGAAGGTCCTCCTGGGTGTAGATGGACTCCTAGAGGTAGATCTGAGGTGGATCGAGTCATGAAAAGCAGCGGGGAACGCGGGGCCCACAAAAATGTCACCACTGAACAAATTGCTCAGTCTAGTAAACAAACAAGTCTCTGATAGAGATGTAGATATCTTTTACGACAATAATAGAAAGTTTGTAAATATAAAAATAAATTTAGTTATATTGTATTTTATTGTATGTTTGCTTATATTGTGTTTTATTCTTCTATATTATTAGTATTTCTATATCATTGATATGATAATTGTATTATATTTTTTCCCAGTACTATGTAACTTGACTTGTGCACTACTTTACAAATATGTATAAATACTGGTTTAATAAATAAATAAATAGCATTTACAAGTTCCTATTCATTTTAACTTTACATAGGTCTCAAGTTGCACTATAAACATGTCTGCCCTTTCTAAGTTATAGATTAGTTTTTATCATTTAATATGTTTTAATATTTGATCCTAATTGAATGACGTATTGAATTTATTTATCAAATTTTATTTCTGAAACAATATCAAAATTACATCCCTTACACTATTTTGAATTAAATGCCTGATTTTCTGTATAATGTTTTTGGTTTTAAATATTTTCTTTTCTAAAACTTATAGACCGCACTGTGTATACCATTTAGGTTGAAACTTTTTGTTTCTTTGTTCAAATGTCATTCTTCTTAATACTTCACAAACATTTTCTAAATGTTCTTCTATAGTTCACTCAATAAATGCTACGTCATCAATAAGTAGAGCTATACCATAAATTCTTTTTCATAGACGTTACATAAAAGCTTGAAAGAAAGCTGCGGCAACTGATATTTCAAACGTGTGTTTAAAGTAACCAAACTTCATAGACCATAAATTTTTTCTTTTTCCATAATATACCCAGTGCTGAGTATATTTTACTGGCATGAGATAAAAAATTTAGTACTGACAATTTGCGATATAATTTTTTAAGCATCACATCTAGAGTTTAATCGCTGCTAGTTCTCATGTCGTAAATGCATCTTAGAGCAGTGCTACTCAAAATGTGGTATGTGTACCGGAGTAGTATGTGATATTACAAGTACCAGAAAAAAAAATTGATGTGAAGTGTGAATTTTCACACATTTCTGGGTTTTGCAGGTATTTAGTAACTGAACAATGATTATTTGGGATGCCAAAACAAATTTTATGTCAAAATATTGTTTATGAATTTTAATTCGAATGTCTAATACCATTATTTAAGTTTCTGAATATATGCAGTATTTTTTTTTATACAGCAAAGTTCATTAAGATTTTGAAAATTGCACCTATGACTTTTATGCACCATTGGTTGCTTACATCATAAGTCCCGCCCTTTGATTTCGTCAAACATAGAATTAAATTATAATTTCAACACTTTCCACTGGTTATTAAATTTACGCTTTTAAAAATTAAATGCAACATTTACCAAATATAACTAGAATTTTAACAAAATAATTTAAACAAAATAAAAATGCAAAAAAAAACAAAAAATAAAATCAACAGGATTCGAACCCTAGTTTGCAAGTTAACTTATATTATTAAGCGTACGACAAATCCAACCACGCCACGAGAGCTACTGGTCTGGTATCTACACAATGTATTAAATTGTTAACATATTTTAGTTAAAAACACAAAAAATGCGTTATTTTCCGAAAACATAATCTGATCAAAAATTCCTGTTGTACTATTTCGGTTCACACCAATGTACATTACTTAGAATTTTTTCAGATTTTTAGTTTAAACCATCTGGGCTACAGGGTGTGGGACAAAAAATGTTTTGCACAATTTTGGCAAAAATCGCATCAAAATAATTTATTTTGCAAAAATAAAATTTTGATCGTTAATCCACGTACTAAGGGCTTTCATTTGATACCCTACTCAGAATTAAAAAAATATATTTTTTTTTCGATGAGCACATATTTGTTTATATTTTTAGAGGGATATGTTTTTTAGATGTTTTAGTATTTTTCCTATGTGCGGGTCAAAGAGTTGTATAAGCATGCCAAATTTCAACTCTCTAGGTTTAGCCGTTTGGCTTCAATTTTTACCGATCAGACAGACAGACAGACAGACAGACGACAAAATGACGGTATAAGGGTTTTTTGGTCATACCTACAAAATCCTAAAAAGAAACAATAGTATAATTTAATAGAAGCGCGTCCAGGGGAAAGTCAAAGGGTCTAGGCCTGCCACTTAGGTCAAATTTTTTATACAGAAACATTGGTGTTTCAAATAATTAAAATAAATATTTTTATCACGCCCATAAAATAATAAATGCATTATGTGTTCAACTGTAAATACATAATGCTGTTCCTATTGTACGAGAGTTGCCATTTATGTTTTTACAAACGACCACTAGATGGCAATATTGAAATGTCTCATTACTTTATTCGTAAAATTTGACATTTGTTATTATGAAATCAGTGGCAGCTTATAAATTGACCGAGTAGTTTGTTGACAGTGAGCGTTTAAAAAATTGGTTGATTTTCCAAAAAAGTTATTTTTTCGAATACAGTTGCAACGCTAGCTCTTAAAATCTGGAGGGGGGCAGGAAATTTTTGAGGAAAATTTGGGGGGGCTATGAAATATTTGAAATTATTTTTTTATCGTTTACCCATGAAAATACAAGTGATAAACTAAAAAAAAAGGTCCTCACTTCGAAAATACATTTTTCTCCAAAAAATTGGGGGGGGCAACTGGGGTCCAGAGCTATTTTAAATAAACAAACGACCACTAAATGGCAATATTGAAATGTGTCATTACTTTATTCGTAAAATTTGACATTTGTTATTATGAAATCAGTGGCAGCTTATAAATTGACCGAGTAGTTTGTTGACAGTGAGCGTTTAGAAAAACGAGTTTGTGAAAAAATGGATATTACTCGTGAAGGTTTTCGTTGGATGATTTTTTACGATTTTAGTAAAGGCCTAACTCAACAACAATGCATAGATTCGCTTCGTTCAATTTTTGGTGATGAACCACCATCAGAAAAGTCTGTTTACAATTGGTTTGCAGATTTTCGTCGTGGTCGTGCGTCCGTCAGTGATGAATCTCGTGAAAGTCGACCAAATTCGGTTGTGATTCAAAAAACATCGATGCTGTGCGCAAAATGATTGAAGAACATTTGCATGTGACTTACCGTGAGATAGAGGCATCCTTTGCAATATCACAGACTGCAATACATTCGATTTTGCATGAACATTTAGCTGTGAAAAAGATCTGTTCCCGATGGATTCCACATAATTTGATCGAAGCTCAAAAAAAGACTCGTGTTGATTGGTGTAAGAGAATGCTAAAAAATACAACCAAGGCACTTCAAAATCCGTATACAACATCGTTTCAGGTGACGAAACTTGCACTTATTCATATGAACTAGAAACTAAGCAACAATCCACTGTTTGGGTCTTCCAAAATGAACCGAAACTCATAAAAGTTGTTCGTTCACGAAGCACTTCCAAAAAAATGATCGCTTGTTTCTTCGGTTGTACTGGACATGTCGCAACCATTCCTTTAGAGGATCGGCGAACAGATAATGCTGAATGGTATACAACAATTTGTGTGCCAGAAGTCATCGACAAAATCAGGAACAACAACCAAAAACTTCGCATCATTCTTCATTATGACAATGCAATCTCCCACGCAGCACGTCAAACAATTGATTATTTGAAGGAGAAAAACATCGAATTAATGTCTCACTGCCCGTATTCACCTGATTTATCCTCTAACGACTTGCGTGGACAGCGAGTTCACATCAAGAAGCTGCCAACTTCAGAGTGGAAAAAATGTTTCGAGAATTGGTTTGAACGCACGCAAAAGTATATAAATCTTATACGCGAATATTTTGAAAAGCAATAAAACAGTTTATTCAAACAAAAAAAAATCTTTCTTACTTTTTGTAAAAACTTAAAAGGTAGCCCTCGTAGTAAGTCTAAAAAGTGTCGAGCATGCATACTCACCCGTCAACAATTAACGTTTTTTGCACTCCAAGTTTTTATTTAGTATTGATGGCTATTTGCGCCTCGCACAGCTCATCTTTAAAACTAGAGTATTATTTATAAGTTAAAATAAATAATATTAGGTATATGAAACATTGTTCTATATTACAAACGAAATGGACTTCATAGTTCATTCCGTTTTTCTCATAAAAATTTTCGTAGTACTTTTTTAATAACAAGACATTCATTCAACGGTCAATAACAAATTGGGTACATCTACACTGCTCGACTATCAAATATGAATTGTCAGAATTGAACCAAAATGCTGATATTATAAGTTCATTATAGCTAATATAGGTAATATTAGCTAAGTTAAAAGTTAATTTTTAGCTACCCAGTATCATAAATATCAATAGACAATTATGTTAACATAACAACAAAACGTGGCTTTCGTCTATTTGTTTGAAGGCGTAAATGTGAGTTAATGCTTCGTTCACAACATTAAAATTTCTCGTAAATCGTGAACATAACATAAGGTAGCAACCCTCCTGATTTTTACTTCCCTACGCAGTAATTTAAGATAATGGTGCGTAAAAAGTAATAAATGTCCAGTAATTTTAGAAGTGTCATCTCACTTTCAGAAAATTTTAAAAAAGGACAGAGGTTAAATGTTGAAAAATTGACGGTGCATGCTCAGACAAAAATAACAGAAAAAAAGATAAATTTGCTCTGAAAGCAAAAGATTTTAAGTAGAACATACTGTTTAGTTTAATAATTTATAACTCTACACAGTCTGTTCAAAAATATCGGGAATTGACTCCAGAACTTTATTCGAATTTTTAGTCCAAAACCAGAAAAAAATAGCGTGCATTAGAGCAAGTTTTAATTCATAAAATAAAAATTCATGTGAAGTGAATTTTCACACAGTTTCGTGAACCCGTATTGAAAATAGCTTTGACAATATATGTAGCGTGTACGCAAAGTTTTTTATTGTTTATTCAAATTTATTTTTATTTAAAATACAAATATTAATAATTAAATATGTGATAATTTAGTGGACTGTATATATAATAGGATTTTTTGATGTTGACAGTTGTGAATTTAGTGTCAAACTGTTTTTCTATATTTCGGTTTTCATAGCAACCCACTTAGCTGTTTTTTTTTACAAAATGGACAGTGGCACTCAAACACTGGACAATATACAGGGTGAGTCGGGAGGAAAGTATCAAATTCAAGCGGAACTGTATAACATACATAACTGTATGCAAGAGCGGATTTACCATGACGCTAATGAAGCTACCAGTATCGGGCCCCGGAAAGCGATGGGGCACCCAAAAGTGCCCGTCGAATCCTCTTTCGATCTTATATATACATATTTAAGTACGTGCAATACTTGTGTAAGTATATATTTTCGCAGGGTGCTAGGAAAGTTTTATCGAACAACTTTAATTTTTACAATTTTTCAAAATAATTTCCTTTACACTCTATGCATTTATGCATACGATGAAACCAATCATCAAAAATGTTTTCTCACTTTTCGTCGGCACAGAATTACATGATTCATCTAGTGCATCTAATATTTGTAGTTCATTAGCAAAACGGCACCCTTTTAGTTTATTTTTGACATAGTTCATGTTGAAAATTTTCATACCATCGCTCTATAGTCGTTAAGAATGAACAATTTCATAGAATATGCCATATAACATTTCTTCATAACTCTTTAGTTGATAAATTTAGTTTAAAATGATAAAAATTATTGTCCGATAATCTCGTATCTTTTTAAACAAAATCTGAACACATGTTGAAGACAAAAAATTAAATCGTAGCTTATAAAAAGTGGCGGCACTAGCTTTTAAAATCTGGGGGCCAGGAAATATTTGAGGGGGCACCATTTTTTTTACCGTATAAATATTAATGAAAATATGAGAGCGGCCCGTGAGCTGCTTTTTAACCAGCTTCCATCTTTCACAATTCAAAATTTTCCCAAAATGAACCTCAGTTTTGTCTGAAATTTTAAAATTTCTCGTAGTATATTCCTGAAAGATCAACTTGTACTAACTTATTGAGATATACTGAATTCGTGAACACCGTATTAGAAAAGCATTTTCAATTAGATGTCATTTATACAGATTTTTCTAAGGCATTTGATAAGGTCGACCATGTACTACTATTACAAACCAGTGGCGAAGGGAAACCTCCGCTAGACTTGCCCTCCAAAAAAAAAAAATATTTAACTTTTTTTTTTTTAAATATTTAGATAAATCTTCAAAAATACAACAAATTATGTTCTATACAAATTTTTGTCCAAGGCTTGGTTTACTTGTTACGAATTAATTATCATGACCATGGAAACGTTACATATAAATATGAAAAAATTGAGACTAGGAAAAATTTTAAATAATTTTACAAAAAAATTTCAAAATTTTTCGTTTTATCAAAAAACGTCTCAAATAAAAGTTATTAGTTATTGCATTTATAGTAACTTTTGTTCAATAAATTTTTTCGAAATATTTTTCTGTTGCTAAATATTCGCAAAAATCTTAAAATCGACACGAGTAAACTCCCATTTATATTCAAACGATCTTTATAAAAAACAATAGGGTTATTCCCATTTAATAGGAGAATTTTTTAGTACCAAAACGAATTCTCTAAGTTGAGTTTTTTTGAAGTTGAGTTTAGAACAAGAATGTGAGATGGAAAGGTCTAAGAAGTTTAAAGAACGATTATTTTCTATCTCCATAGTAAATTTTATTGAAGGATTGATATCGTTAATATTATTATAATTTTAACGATAACGATAAACGATAAACGATTTAACGATAAACGATAGCGATTAACGATATCAATCCTTCAATAAAATTTACTATGGAGATAGAAAATAATCGTTCTTTAAACTTCTTAGACCTTTCCATCTCACATTCTTGTTCTAAACTCAACTTCAAAATCTATAGAAAACCGACATATACTGACACCATCATTCCTGCTTCATCTTTACATCCTTATAATACTAAAATGGCTGCTTTCAATTGTTATGTAGACCGATTATTAAAAGCTCCACTCTCTGATGAAGACTACAATCTGGAATTACAAACTATTTACAAAATTGCTATTAATAACGGTTATAACAAGGCTGAAAATGACAAAATTATTAGAAAAAAGCGCAAAAAACTTTTATTAACATATTTTTATCCCCCAAGTATACCTGATACAAAAATTTATAAAAAAATACCCTTTCACGGCCAGGTTAGTTTCAAAATAGGATCAAAATTAAAGAAATCAAATATAACCCCAGCCTTTTATAATAAACATACAATTAAAAATTTACTCGTTAATCATAAACTAGATAAAACTGATTTACACAACAAAAGTGGAGTTTATCAAGCATCGTGCCAAGATTGCTCAACAATATATATAGGCCAAACTGGTCGAAAATTTGCTACAAGATTTGGTGAACATTTGAAAGCCATCCAAAATAAAAAAGTAGAACAGTCCAACATAGCAGAACATAGGATCTCCAATAATCATAACCTTTCCGTCAATGACTTCAAAATCCTACACATACACAATAAAAGCCTTAAACTGAACCTTTTAGAATACCGAGAAATTCACAAAAATATTAACTCTGGAATTCCCTTAATGAATGACCAGATTGACGTTTACAACTCACCCCTAATAAATCGGTAAATAACTTTTTTCCCTTTTTTTCCCTTATCTGCTAATATGGTTTACACTTGTATTCCCTACCATGATATTTGTTCCCACTGGATGTATTTGTGAAAAAATAAGTTTAGTTTGTAATTGCAACTCCTGTTGATGGCGTCACTGCCGAAATACGTATAGAGTATATTAAACTGATATTTGTGAAACTTACCGAGTGTTTTATTTATTAATCTCATATTGAATATATTTGTAAAAAATCTAACAGGATGCTTGGATTTATTATGAGAACGTGCAAAAATTTCTCCAGCTCCTTCACATACAAAACTTTATTTTTTTCATACGTCAGATCACACCTCGAATACTGTAGTACTATATGGAACCCATATTACGCTGTTCATATCAACAGAGTGGAATTAGTCCAGAAGCGCTTTGTAAAACACATGTCCTACAGACTTGGCTATAACGACTGCGCATCTTACCAGGATAAGTTATGTTATTTTAGTATGATAAGTCTTAAAGAACGTAGAGATATGGTTGACCTTAAACAAATATACAGGTAGTACATGGGAACTATGATGGTGTTTGTTAGGACAATTAAATTTTTGTGTTCCTTCTTATAACATGCGTAGTATTTGTACATTTAAGCAAAATTTCGCCAGTACTAATTGCCTATTAAACTCGCCAGTGAGTCGCATGACAAAATTATTTAATACTGTCAGTTGTGATATCGACTTAGATATCCATAATTTATCTTTACGGAGATTTTCAACTATCATAAAACAGTATTATAAAACTAAAAACACTGCATAAAGATATTTTTTCTAGACCATAATAAATATTCCCTTAAATTTCTAGCTCCTATGTTCCTCTTTGTATATATAGATATAATTTCTTTTTTTTTATTTTACATATTTTGTCTGTTTTTAATTTTATAATTGTATTATTTTGTACCATTATCATTTGTATGCTAAAGTGGCTGCCTGTTATTAGGTGCTTGCACCAGTTGGCAGTCCAATGGGTTAATAAATTAAATAAAAATAAATAAATAAATATCTGGGGGTGGCCAGCTGCGGGCCAGAACAATTTCTAGGGGAGCCCAGGCCCCTGCCCCCCTGGTGCTACCACTGCTTATGAATATGGAAGACTCGTCTTTAAATTGGTACAAACTCGATATTGCTGCTTACATATATTAGCGCACGTCAAAATTTTCCTGCGTCCTACGTGTAAGGTATATACTTAAGTAAAATCTTCAATAAAGGTTTCATGAAATTAAAGATTTTGGCTTTAACTGAGGGGCCCAAAAATGATGATTATCTTCAGGCCCCCGAATGTTTGCATCCGTCAATGACTGTATGACTAATCCCTAGTCGCACCGCATTGTGTGGTTAGGTATTTTTGCGTTTTAAAAAATGTTTCAAATTTAAAGAATGCTGGTGAAACTGTCACAAAAAATCCAAATGCTGTAATTCGAATAATATTTGTTTTTGAAGTACAGCGAATTAAAATTTTAAGTTTAACCAAGTAGGCTACCACATTTTCATTGTCAAATACCAAAAATTACAGAGTCTTAAATGTTTAATATACAAAAAAAAATATATATCCTCTAGATATTTTCTGGCTGGTTAGCGAACTTGATGTTCCTTTATGCAAGCCGCAGCATCCAAAATTAGTACATCTCGATTATCCACTTTTGTTTTATACACCCGACTTTTCAACCAGCCCCATAAACAAAAGTTTAATAGTGTGAGATCTGGAAATCTTTGCGACCAACTAACTGGACCACCATGACCAATTCATCGTTCTGAAAAATGCGTGACTTTACGAGCAAAATGAGGAGGAGCTACATTTTGCTGATAGCACATAGTATTTTTTATATTTAAAGGAACATCTTCGTCTTTATAAATCATTTCGCAAAAATTCTAGATACTGTTCTTCTGCTCGGCGATATCCCAAAAGACCAATTTAATGAATATCGACGACATCACGATATTGTTTGACAATAAAAATGTGCTAGCCCACTTGGTTAAATTTAAACTTTTAAGACGTTGTAATTCCAAAACAAATAAAAATCGAATTCCAACCATTGGTTTTAGTCATACAGGTATATGTGATAAATTTTTTCGGATTTCAACCCCCCCCCCCCCCCCGATTTAACCTGTAATACAGGTTGCTTTTCATTTTGGAAGAATAGAATATTTGTTTTACGGTTGTATATTTGTTGAGATATTAGATAGTTGGCTGTTCAATTTTCGACCATCGGCCACACATTATTATTATATTCGCTAATCAGATGTTGTGAGGTAAGAAAGTTAACTAACTTATTTTTTAACAACCAATTTATGCAATAAAAACTTTCATTTTATACCCTACTTTTATATTTTTTAATGTTTTTGACAAGAATTATGTTAAACAAGATTTGTTCGTTTATCTATCTTTCAAATTAAGTTACTTGTATTTGACCCACATTAGATTTAAAGTCATTGAAATCGAGATCGCTAGACCAGGTAAGGCGAAGTTGCGTTAAGCTTGGTCAGACTGGAACATCATCATCAACACCAAAAAAATGTTGATATAATACTTGATTTTTTCAGTCTTTAGGCAGGAGAAACCGCGACAATACTAGCAAGTGAAAGTAGACGTGAAAAGGTCTTTAAAATGTAGTGCTGGAGGTGTATGCTATGAAATCCCTGGACGACTCGTAGAACTAATAGCTCCGCTATCTGTGAGAGCTCAATATTCAAAAACGACTCTCGTCCGTAGTCTGTGCTCGTATATTTAGATATTTCGGACATACCGTATGGCGAGAAGACAGACTCGAGTGACCAATTGTTCACTAAAGGCAATATAAATAGTAGGAGAGCTTGGGGACATTCTGCAACTAGATGGCTTGACAGAGCGAAATTTAAAAAATTATGATTTTTGTACTATACAAAGAAGTCGATAACTGGTATCAACCGAAAGTTAATATGTTTTGTTGAAGTCTGATTATTTTTTCTGCATGTAGGTCAAAAAGCACATGCAAGTTTAATATCGTTTCTTTTGGCCGGGCTGTTTGACAATATTTTTTTCAAGGAGTGATGGTATAAGGTTTTCTTGCTTATACCTACGAAATCCTAAATATATCCGAACCACGCTTGAATCAATTTAAACATTTATTTTGAAGGGCTCGTATACTTACTAAAATTAAACTTAACAACTCAGGATGCATTACTCGAATAAATAAGGGTATGCAACACGCAGGTTAATTAAGTACTTACCGTAATTAGTAATATTCTTTGTAAACAATACCCATAAACAATGTTTAACGCAAAATCACTCCCCATTATTTATTTTACCTAATAAAAGTTTTAAGTATGTAATTAATAACATCGTCTGAAATAATCACTGCGAGTATCGATCTAAATTAGAAACTTTAGAGGTGTTAAAGACTATAATAACCCATAAATCATACAAAATACTTGGTTACATAATACAAATATTGAAAATAAATAGTGTAAAAGCAATCTTTTGTCACCATAATGGCCGGACAGCGTCATCTAACACCACACAATGAAAGTAAACTAAAAGAAAGAAAGACTTTAAGAGTATCTATGGCAGTTGATTATCATTTGCTGACAGTGAAGAATCGCGTTCTCATGACTCTCGGCACACGCGGTATCCGTCACAGCTAGCCATGATAAACGCGCCAAATACGTGATGTCCACCCGTTGTTTCCTCAGCCAACTAAAAAAATCTGCAGTTATAGGTTTTGTGAAGAAGGTAAAAGGTTCTCAAAATGTCTCTCCAATGATAAATTACCTATACGAGTTTGTCGTTCACTTTAAAAGACTATTTTAGGAAACAAGTTCCTGAAAAATCAGCTATGAACTTACACGTATTACGATAGCATGATCAATAGCCAATCGTTTCGAGACATTGACAACAAATAGCCACATCTATTTTCATTTTTCTATAACCTTATTATAAAATCTGAAAGACGTTTCTATCGCTGAAGGATGAAAAACTAGATGAACGAGTAATATTATAATCAAATATCTCCCTGACTTAGTCACCAGGGGCGTCACACGAGAGCGCTATACGACAAGGGCGCAAAGAGAGAAATATTGTCTGCAATATAAAAATCTTTTGATGTGTTGTAACTCAGTGTTACCAACTCGTGAGAAATTTCCCAGAATGAGGGAAAAATAGGTACTATTTCTTGTGTTGTGGGAAAAAAGTAAAAAATCTAATAATCGTGGGAAATTTCAGTATTTTCTCTGATATTAATGAAAATAATAATAATAGAGAATAAAAAAAAAAAAAAAATACAAGAAATTTCTATGCCGTGTAACGTTTGAACTTGTAATAGAGGCCTGTGTAGATGTTTTCTTATGGTTACACTGTTTATGCAATATTATGGGACTTCCCTTGTTTTTATTTTTTTTTTTTTTTATTTTATACAATTTGGCCATTCCAACAGGACAACAAGTCCCAATAACAGGAATGCCACTAACAAACAGAAAGAAATCAAAGATAATAATACATCAGGCAAAAAGAATACATATATACAAATATATCAATATAGAACATACTGCATGTAAGCATTCATACATATATAATACATATATACTATATATGATATATACACAGCATACATTTCTTTACTTTTAATTGTAAATGGAAATTTTTGGCTATTTAACTTCCTTGTAGGAAACTGTATACAGTTTATTTTAAAATTTTTATTAAATTTACTCGTCATGAATAGTCCTGCAGGTCCAAGTACCGCAACCCAATGCCAAGTCCAAAAGGATATTTTCAGTGGTAAAAGACGTCAAAAAAAAAAAACGGAAAAGAATTGGCGATGAAGTTCTCATGCAGTTTCAGTTGTTAGGTCGAGTTTCCAGGGTTAAAGACATTAACTTCACCAAATTTTTTGTGACGTAGCTAATCCTAAACCTTCACAATACACAGACTTTATACCAATAAATTAAGTTTTGTACTCCTTTTTTGATTACAGATTTTTTTTTTCTCCACTTACAGAATATAGGCTACTTCAAATGTTTAGGCGGAACTAACTAGAATTTTTGGTTAATGTTCCGTATAAGTCCACCACACATAACTTGTCAGAGAGAACGTATATGCTAGTTGGAATGAGATTTGGTCTTGACGAAGCGCCGCCCCTTTCTTTCAAAACATTACATTTACGATTCACTTTATCTTTTCCAATATTTTTATTCAAAACTGAAATCTAAATAAGTACTTGATAGTTATACGTTTTGAAATCCAAGCAATTATTTAATAAGTGTTTGTTAACATTTAGCTCGTATTAAGGTTTTTAAAGAAAAACTTGAATAACGAAATTTCAGTATTTATACACTTAAAGTAGGGCTGCCATAATTGTCGGACTACCGACCGGGACACCCCCCCCCCAAAAATTTAAAAAAAACTTTTATCGATAATAGTACCTAATTTTAAAGACAAAAAAAAAATAATTAAAGTAGTGATTGATAATAGGTATTCCAAGAGCAAAACGTTGGGATCAATGGTGAATCATTTTGGAACACTCAGTTCGACTGGAAAAATTTGATGTTTTTTTTTGTGGATGCGTCTTTATCTAATCTAAAATAATATAATATAAATTAATGGGCGATTCAATTTAATAAAACCAAATCGAACCTTACATTTAATTCTTCTCTTGCCTTTACTCTCCCCCTTCCCCGACTTCGGTGGCTTCTTTATCATCGCTCTTCTTTGCCCAATCATACTTCTCCGATGTTTTCGTTTCTTGGAGCAGTTCTTTTTCCTCTTTTATATAATTATAGAATTCAATGCATGTAATTTTATAATTTAAAACACATTGAATTATGCTTTTCACGGTGTCAATAGAAAGCGAATTGCGCTCATCTGTCCAATGGGCATTACTCCGGAACATTTCGGACCTCGAATCTGTTATATAATTTATATATAGTATGTATATATGTATATGTACAATATTATCGAAAAATAATTTTTTAATATGCATAAATTTTAAATCGACCGGGACAAATGACTCTTGGACCGGGACACTGGGACACAAACCTCAAAACCGGGACATGTCCCGGTGTACCGGGACGTATGGCAGCCCTAACTTAAAGTCATATTTAAATAGTTTGAATGAGATTTATAATATACATATGTTGAAAAATACTAACTTTATTAAAAGAGAGAATATATTCCGACCTACCAATTTTATGTCTAAAATAGGAAATTCCGTTTTTCATCGCATTCATACATACCAAATTATGTAAATGTATTAAAAATGTATAAAGCATTTATATATCTTCACTATATGCAAACAATCAATGATAAAACTAATTAGGTTAGGATAAGTTAGCAAAAATTTTAGACAGAAAAAACTTAAACTTGCTTGAAGTATATAAACAGGTACTGATAAGGAATTTTTACCTGTTTCCAATGAGATTTATAGGATACATATTTTGAAAAACATTAACATCATAAAGAGTTCCAAAATTATCAGTTACATATATTAGAACGTACCTTGTGTTACAAACCGTATTTTTCTGTCAACTACAGATGCATGAATGATTACTGTTGGCTCCCCACTCTTACGACCATGCCTCCTCGTTTCTAACGTTATAATATAATTCATTCTAAGCATACAAGCCTAGTTGCGGTGGACCAATACGGAACATTAGCCATTTTTGTAAATTGTCATGAGCTCTTCTTTTATGGTTGCAATAGGCTTTTGCTAAACAAAATTATCAAAAGCCTCACTGAATCTGTAGAAGTAACTAGAATTGAAAATCTAGTTCCGCCTAAAACAAAGAAACAGACTTTAGATGTGACAACCTTTTTTTGCTATTCACTTTATTATGCTATACTTATATATTCTTTATTTCTCCTTGGCCTTGCGGTGTTAAGGGTATTAACAATTACAAATTAATGAAAAATAAAATAAATTGTTATCCGATACTTAAAATTGCATAATTTTACATTGTGGGAATTTTTGTCCGCTTGTGGGAAATTTTGTACCTTGCTGTGGGAATTTTTTTCACAAAGTGTTGGCAACAAGTTGTAACTATCTGGGCTGTTTTGCAGGGTGTAAAATTTGAACCAGTCCGTTAAGAAAGCAAACCTATAACATACATTTGAAATACTTATCTGTGCGATTTTGGCCACAAGTAGATTTCATATGTATAGGTACAGTGTATATGAATAGTATCAATTATCTGGATTATGTGGAATAACATTCTTGTGATCTTTATTATCATTGTTATCAATTATTTCTTCAAATAATACACCATTAAAATGTACTACGATATTGTAAAGCACGAAAGAGGTTTGGTGGTAGAGATTTTTATGATTTTTATAGCTTTTAGAAGATTATAATTTTAAGTACTGTATCTCAACAAAAACCAAAACTGCTCTTTAATGCTCCATTTACTCCTTTATATACAATTTCTTGAACTTGCATCTAGTAACTCAAAAGGGTTACTTGTATCACAAAGATCACGAATGACAATTCTTAGCTCTACTATAATGAATTCACTTTAAAGAGTAACATAAAGTTTGATTTTTGTCTTTTAACACCAGCATTAACTTTTGACGCTACTGTTTTGGTAGGCGCTTATTAGAGAACGTTAACTGGCCATTTTAACGCCACTGCGTTAAAATTTTACTACAAATATGCTTAGCGAATAGCATTTACGTTTAAAATGGTGTCAAAAAAATTAACTTCATTTTTGACGTAAAGATTTTAACATCTTGCTTAGAAAATAAACCCGTCTGTTTATTATATTGGCATAGATTTAGAGTCATGTTTTCGATTAATTTTAATTAAAAAAAAAAAAAAAATCAGGGGGTTCGCTGCAAAACTTTTTGCACAAAGGTGCCGTACATGTTAGTGCACCCCTATTTGTCACATTGACTGGTCACTAAATACGCTGCCAAAAATCTGCAGCAAACGTAAATTACTGGCTTACATTTTCACATAAAATAAAGTTTAAATATGTCAATTATTTTTAGTGATACACCTAATTAACTTATTGATTTCGAAGCTCAAAAAGCTAAATTTAATATCAGTAATGAAAAAATTCATGTTATTTTCTTATATTTCAGGATTCCGAAGGTGTTTAACAAGTGACAGCAAACAACAGAACGCTGGGTGTCTGGGACATTCTGTTCGCTGTAAGTGCGTCAAATTGAACAATATTATAGAAATAATTTTTCGTCGGTATTTTAAATATTAGGACCTTTCAATATTTTTTACTAATATCCCGTCAAAATAGAAAGTGTAAAAAAAATACGACCATCAAATAATAAAAGCGTTATATGTCCAATGTGTCGCCGTGTATAATGGGTCGCACGTGCGTGCTCAGCCATAAATAATGAAGTCTTATTCACAGTAAGTTTTCTTTTAACAAGTAGTTAGTTAGTTAAAACTTGTGTCACTCAGCAACGATGGATATTTGTGCCTCACACAGTCCATGTACATATATAACTATAATATTATTTTTAGTTGTAGATAAAATATTGTATTTGACTCGTAATAAGCGCGCACCCAGGGAGAAGGCAAGGCTCAGAGGCCTGAGTTTATTATCTTTTCTATTCTGATTTAAGAACAAAAAATATACAGCTCCACTTGACTTTTTTACTTGCCCGACCTTAATATATAAGGGGCAAGTATTGTAATCGCGAAAATTTTCGATGTCGAGATTTGGACTGATGACCACGTTTCATGGTCCAGGGAATCCAAAAAACCTATTTTCGAAGTGCTGTCCGTATGTGTGTCTGTCTGCGTGTGTGTGTCTGTGTGTGTGTGTCTGTGTGTGTGTGTGTGTGTGTGCTTGTGTCTGCGTGTACACGATAACTCAAGAATGGTTCAACTTAGGGAGGTCGTTCTTAAGTTGATACTAAAAAATTCTTCTATTAATTGGGAAGAAGCCTATTGTTTTTTGTAAAGATCCGAAACCGGAAAATAAGTTTTAAAATTTAAAAAAAATTCTTAACTTGTAAACCAACTAGTAAACAAAAATTTGTATAAAACATAATTTGATTTATTTTTGAAGGTTTACCTAAATCTTTTTAATTTTTTTTTTTAATTATTTTTTTTATGCGGGGTCAAGTCTAGCAAGTCAATAGTAATGCTACCAGCAAACTCTTTTGGTCAAAAATGTATTAAAAAAGTGATCTGTACATATTTAAATTACTATTCTGAAAATCTTATTTGTCAACAATATTTTATTAATACTAAAATCCCAAAAATTGGAGGTATCCTGTTACTGCACGGAGTCCTTCAATTGTACTATTTCACTTTTCTTTACAGCAAAAAATCATTCAGTAAAAAACAAATTAAGTACAAATTTCTTGGCTATACTAAATATTTATGATACTTAAAAATTGAAGTGCGAATTTTCACACATTTCAGTGTTTTGTAGGTATTTAGTCAGTGAATGATGATTATTAGAAGGCCAAACGATGAATGCCTGTCACTACATAGCACAATAGGCAAGACAAGAAGGTTGCAGTTAGATTTTTTCACTATTTGGTGGTCATATATCTGTAATAATACCATAATATATATTTTAAAGCATTTTTTTTTTTTACTGCAGGCGATCTTTTGTCACGCAAGAGCATAATTCCTGCGGAGACATTGTTTATATTGCGACTATATGAAAAACTAACAGATTCTCTACTAGAAATGAAATCCCAGCTACCGACCAGTTATTTATTTATTTTCCTAGTCGATATTTGCAATATAAATTTACGAACTTCTTCTCTACCCATAACAAAATGTATCCATGTATATATTTTTTTAATTTTAGCTAAGATATTAAACGAAAATCTTTAAATACTTTGCAAAATTTAGTCAAAATGAAATGTATTTCAAAAATCAATTACCGTTCCTTAATCTGCACATAAGGAGCTTCCATTTAATATCCCCACAATAAAATTTTAATTATTATTTTTTGTTTTCAATAACACAAAAACTGTAATATTTTTCACAAACGAAATCGGATACAAAATTCCTCTCGTACGTTTCCGGTTCATAGCAATATACATTGCTTAGAATTTTTTCAGATTTTTAATTTAATCCATTAAGGTTAAAGGGTGCGGGACATTGATTTTTTAGTACTTATTATCGTATGAAAATAAAAAAAATAAAATATAAAATTATTTCCCGTTCCTTTATCTACATCTTAACAGCTTACTTTAAGTTTTAAAAAAATATTTTTTTTTCGACGACGCAAAAAAATCAATGATTTGCGAAAAACCAATGTGTTCAAAATTTCCTGTTGAACTATTCCGGTTCCCATCAATGTACATTATTGCGATTTTTTTCAGATATTTAGTTCAACCCCTATGGGAGATAGGGTGGGGGACAAAAGTTTTTTGCCATAATATTAACAAGAACCCCATAAAAAAATTAGTTTTCAAAAATGAAAATTTGTTTGTGCATCCATGCATTAAGAGGTTTCATTTGATACCCCACTTAAAATTTTTAATAAATATAAATTTTTCTATTAAATATATTCCGCGCTGTATTTTTTTTTTGAGCTCTCTATAACTTTTCTATATGTGGATCAAAAAGTTGTACAAGTATGCCAAATTTCAACTTTCTATGTACAGCCGTTTGCCTCAATTTCTTTCGTGCAGACAGACAGACAGACAGACATACAGACACATGGGTGACGTTATAAGGGTTTTTTGGTGATCATACCTACAAAACCCTAAAAATGGTTAATTCTTTTGCTTCTGCTTTCATTTCATTTAACGTCTTGTCCACTTCTGAAGACAGGGTCTTCCCTGATTTATTTTATTTATTCAGCATAATACCATTTCCTTTTTATTCATTCTTTGATAGTTTCTCAACATCCCTTTTATGATCTTCACACGTCGTTTATTTGTTCTACAGTCTATATGAATAATGAATGATCAAATATCTGTTTGATGTTTATCAAACTACTTCGTTAAAGCCTTCATTAGAGGAATTCAATGGTCTGATTCTATTTAGCAATTGTTTAGAGTTTGAACAGTTGTTGGTCGCATGTTCGCTAACTGTTTCCTGTAAGTTTTCTTCCTGATATAACAAGACATAAATAAGTGACAAGTGTGGAATTCAATATTCATTAAACATGTTCACGTATAGTTCGCAAGAGATTTCGTGGTGTTCCAAACATAGTTTACAACTACTACATATTGCTAGTCAAGTTCAAATGTTCTCAAAATCAAGTTAGCTGAGAGAAACTATTCAGTATGTCACAGTCATAAACAACACGGCCATTTATTAGTTTCTACTACTACTACTGCTTCAAATATATTCAGAGGAGTTTAAGAACTATTTTACTTGGGTTCAAGTTTCCAACTTGAACATGGTTATATTTTAACATATAAAAAATCTAACATCTAACGGCTCTTACATCAATTCCCCTATAATATTTTACATTTATTAAAACTTTAGATTATTTAGTGGGAACTGGTCAATTTAGGTGCGTTATATTTTATACTGAAAACATTGGATTTGAAATTTTCTATGCATGATTTCTAGATTTCTTTCGAGATGGTTTAGAGAGATTTTGAAAAATGCTCTTGCTAGACTCAAAGTGTATAATAATTGATGTATAATTTATACGTGAGTTACCTTTTATGTTTTTACAAAAGCAGGGAAGCCACTTAGGACCCTTTCTTTTCAATATCTTTATAAACGATATAGGTGCCAGCTTGTAATTGCCGTAATATGCAATCTGATTTAAATAGGTTAGAAAACTATATTAAAGTCAACAAATTAAATGTAAATATTTCCAAATGCTCAACCATTTCTTTCACGAGAAATTTCTTTCTCAACGATGAAAACATTTCTTCCGTTATATTCATAAAGGATTTAGGTATTACTTTCGATCAGAAGTTAATATTTGATACGCATATGGATCTAATTATCAAAAAGTCATATAGAATGCTGGGTTTTATATATCAAATAAGTAAAGATTTCAAATGCCATAAAACTCTTCTTTCTCTGTATTACTCATTAGTTAGAAGTCAGTTAGAATTTTGCACTAGATGTTGGTCTCCTCAATATTTTGTTTATATAAAAAGGTTAGAAAATGTTCAAAATAGATTTATTAAAAATATTAATTACAGATTTCCAAACTTTCAATTGACTTTACTGTCTCTAGAAAATAGACGAACTATTATGGATATAAACTTTATTTACAAAATATTTAATAACAAAATTGATTGACTTTCTAGAAAAGTTATTTTTTTGAATACAGTGGCGGCGCTAGCTCTTAAAATCTGGAAATTTTTAAGGAAAATTTGGGGGGGCCAGGAAATATTTAAATTATTTTTTTATCGTTTACCCATGAAAGTACAAGTGATGAACTAAAAAAAAGGTCCTCACTTCGAAAATAGATTTTTCTCAAAAAATTTGGGGGGGGGGGAAACTGGGGCCAGAGCTATTTTTGAGGAGGTCCGGTTATAAAATATATTATCGATAATATGTAGTGCCACTCTGTTATTGGGCCTGTGCCTGTTGGGTAGCCAAAAGTCAATAAATAAATAAATAAATAAATAAATAAATAAATAAATAAATAAATAAATAAATAAATAAATAAATAAATAAATAAATAAATAAATAAATAAATAAATAAATAAATAAATAAATAAATAAATAAATAAATAAATAAATAAATAAATAAATAAATAAATAAATAAATAAATAAACGACCACTAGATGGCAATATTGAAATGTGTCATTACTATATTCGTAAAATTTGACATTTGTTATTGTGAAATCAGTGGCAGCTTATAAATTGACCAAGTAGTTTGTTGACAGTGAGCGTTTAAAAAAATTAAGTTTGTGAAAAAATGGATATTACTGAGTGGAGGTTTCCGTTGGATGATTTTTTACGATTTTATTAAAGGCCTAACTCAATAAAAATGCATAGATTCGCTTCGTTCAACTTTTGGTAATGAAGCACCATCAAAAAATCTGTTAACAATTGGATTACAGAATTTCGTCGTGGTCGTGCGTCCGTCAATGATGAATCTCGTGAAGGTCGTCCAAAATCGGTTGTGATTCAAAAAAACGTCGATACTGTGCGCAAAATGATTGAAGAAGATCGGCATGTGACTTACCGTTAGATAGAGGCATCCTTTGGTATATCGCAGGCTGCAATTCATTCGATTTTGTATGAACATTTAGCTGTGAAAAAGATCTGTCCCGCATAATTTGACCTAAACTCAAAAAAAGGCTCGTATTGATTGGTGTAAACGAATGCTAAAAAAATCAATCTAGGCACTGCAAAATCCGTATACAACATCGTTACAGGTGACGAAACTTGGATTTATTCATATGAACCGGAAACTAAGCAACAATTCACTGTTTGTGTCTGCCAAGATGAACCGAAACCCACAAAAGTTGTTCGTTCACGAAGTACTTCCAAGAAAATGATCGCTTGTTTCCTCGGTTGTACTGGATATGTCGCAACCATTCCTTTAGTGGTTCGGAAAACAGTCGTTCACATCACGTCAAACAATTGACTATTTAAAGGAGAGAAACATCGAATTAATGTCTAATTGCCCGTATTCACCTGATTTATCCCCTAATGACTTTTTTTATTCCCCAATGTCAAACAAAAAATGCGTGGACAGCGATTTTCATCACCTCAGAAGCTGTAGAAAACTTCAAAAACCATGTTTTTGAGATACCAACTTCAAAGTGCGAAAAATGTTTTGAGAATTGGTTTAAACGCATGCAAAAGTTTATAAATATTAAAGGCAAATATTTTGAGAAAAATAAAAGTTTCTCAACATATCTTTCTTAGATTTTGTAAAAACTTAAAAGGTAGCCATCGTATATTATGTATAATGCAGTACAATGCGGACTGACCCGAGCAACATTGCTTACTGCATCCTGCAGATCAAAGAGTTTGCTTTCATACCACGGAAAACACCAACTATCAGGAATACAAACTTAGCTTTATACCCTGGATACAGCTTTCTAAGCTCGGATAAGAGATCCATATATTTGGACCTCTTTTCTTCCTCCTTTAGACAGATATTCTTCTCAGCTGGACTTAAGTAAAGCTTTCGACAGCATCGATCACAAGATTCTGTTAACAAAAATGTAACGATACGGAATTCGAGGTCAAGCTCTTGAGTGGTTTAGTCATTCCTTTCGCATTGATCTCAATATACCAGTGTCCAAATTAATAACAAAACATATCGCTCCAAAAATCAACTTAGAAATTGTGGTGCCACAAGAGTGTATTCTAATTATCTTCCCAATTATTCTAATAAGATACAAAATTTAACAATAAACTTCTTTGCAAATGACAATAGCTTTCTTATAAAGTGTGAAACTAGTAAGGAAATAGCGTCACACTTCTATTCAATATTAATTAATATACACAGTTGGACCGAAACGAATAAAATTACCCTAAATATAAATACAACAAATTGTGTTTTATTTAAATCAGTCACAAATAAAATAAATTCCACCAACCCCTTAACTTACAAAGAACAAGTAATTGAAATTTCAGAGCAAATAAAACTGTTAGGTCTCACTATGGACTCGAAAATAAATTGGACTGCTCATATTTACTGTCTCGATTGGAGATTGAGCTCATGTCTCTATGCATTAAGACCACTAAAAAAACATTGTGATGAAAACACACTAAGGACAGTATATTTTTTTTGGTTTCATTCTCTCCTAAAATTTAATATAATTCACTGGAGTAAATCAATCGATTGGAAACGTATTTTTCCACTAAAAATATCGGCAATACGAGTACTGAATTCTATTAAATTTACAGATTCCTATAGAGTCTTTTTAAAAAAATATTAAAATATTGACGCTTCCGTCAGAATACATTCTATCCTTGTATATGTTTACTTATAAAAAACAATGTTAAACGTCTTCAGAAAAATTTGTGTATGAGTTAGAGCAGCGATTCCCAAACTGTGCGCCACGGCGCCCTGGGGCACCGCAATTGGGTTACAGGGGCGCCGCGACAATATTACAATATTTGTCCAACTGCGTTAGTTAGACCAGTATTTACTTGGGGCACCTCGCAAAAATTTTGATACATTAAGGGCGCCGGGAACCGATAAATTTGGCACCACTGGATTATAGGCATCTAAAATCTATGTAGTTTATTTATTATAGAAAAAATTTGGGGCTTTAGTCGTTTTACGCGTTTTGAGATTACGACATTTTTTTTAATGGTATAATTTACATTATTTGTGAAAATTCTGAATTAAAAAAGAGCACAACTCTAAAACGGTTTGAGACAGCGACCTCCGGTTAAAATTTTTGGATTCTCCGTAGTTCATTTAATCTAGAAAAATTTGGAGCTTTAATCTTTTAACGCTTTGTGAGATTACGACATTTTTTTTTAATAGTATAATTTAAATTATTTGTGAAAAATGTGAATTGAAAAAAATAGAACTCAAAACAGTTTTAAATAAACGATCTGCGGTTGAAATTTTTGGATTCTCCGTAATTTATTTAGTCTGTAAATAATTTGGCGCTTTAATCGTTTAATGCGTTTTGAGATTATGACAAATATTTTGAATAGCATAATTTACATTATTTGTGAAAACTGTGAATTAATAAAAATTACAACTCAAATAACGGTTAGAGAAAATTACCTGAGGTTAGAATTTTTGGATTCCTCGTAGTTTATTTAGACTAGAAAAAATTTGAGGCTTACTTTTTAGCTTATTTAAAAATTATGACATATTTTAATATGGCGTGATTTATAGAAATTTTCATCTTCGCATGGACGTATCTGAAACACGAAATGCGATAAAGACCTGCGGTTGAAATTTTTTAAAAATATTTTGAATTTTGTTGGTAAATTGGTATACTTATATATTTTTAGCCTTAGATCACAAATATATGGTCACTTTTGAATCAAAGTCTAAAATTTTGACATTTGCAGCAAAAAAAAAAAACTGTCTACCATAAGGCTCAGAGCCGATGAAATGTTAGCCTGCCTCCTTTTTTTAACTATCTTTATAAACTAATACTTACTTCATATCTATATCAGCAATTCCCAAACTGTGCGCCGCGGAAATATTCCAATATTCCTCCAGTTGCGTTAGGTAGACCAATGTTTTGAATTGGGGCACCGCAGAAAAAATCTGATACATTAACGGCGCCGGGAACTGAAAAGTTTGGGAACCACTGAGTTAGAGGACTGGAGGAGTATAGTTATGTATTAGCCACTTCTGTCTTCTCTATTTTATATATATTTTTTTACTTTTAACTTTATTTATTATATTTTTGATGTTTCTGTTGAGACGTAACAACATTTTTTTTATATATTTATTAAATATATAATTACAGGATTTAAGTCTTTTTGTAATATAGTTAACTTGGTCTGATCATCTTACCTGTAAGTTGATTGCGAAATCTAGAAATTTTACACTCTGTGTTGTATATGAAGTTGTCACTAACAATTAAATTTTAATTTAAACTATATATTAGGGGTACCGGAAAATTTTTTCGTTTTTATTATTAGTGCAGTATGCGAACTAGTCACGACTTATTCGCTGAATTAAACAGACGTCTTTTGTGTTTTGATTAAACTCTGTAACCTTGAGTACATAATTATTGTTTTCGTTTGATTTTAAGCCCTTGCATTTTAAAATGGCGGAAGAATTTTCATCAAAACATTTTTTATGCTGTTTAAAGTTGTATGACTACCATAAAAAAAAAATCTGCTACAGTTGCTACATAACGCATTTGCACTCTTTATGGTGATAAACTAGCATGTACGCATATGCCAACAGTGGTTTAAAAAATTTAAATTAAGAAATTTATGCTTGGATGATGAACTTCGATCTGGAAGATCCTATAAAGGAATAATTTATTATGAGATATTAAAACCGGGGCAAAGTGTTAATTCTGATCTCTATTGTGAACAATTGGATCGACTGAATCAGGACTTGACCAGAAATTGTGAATAGAAGAGGAGTTATTCTTCAAGGCGACAATGCCTGTCCTCATTCATCAAAAAAAGACACGTGAAAAAATATCCGAGCTTGATTGGGAGGTTCTAACACACCCAACCCACTCACCAGACATTTCACCTGACTATCACTTATTTCGGTCACTGGAACATTTTTTAAGAAACAAGACACTTAGAGATATGAACCATGTTAAAATGAGCCGTGAACAATTTTTTCCTTAAAAAAATCAGGAATTTTATAAATCGGGAATATTTTCTCTTCCTGATAAATGGCAGAGTATTATAGATCACAATGGTAACTATTTTACTCAATAAAGTACTTTTTGTTCTTTCAATTTGTTTCCATTTTAATAATACCAAATAAACGAAAAAACTTTCCGGTACACCTAATATGTTGAATTAGAGGTAAAACGATGGTGAGGGTGTTCGGTAAAGGGGGAGGAAGGAGAAAGAAAATAAGATGGGGGTTAGCAAGAGAAATCGAAGAAGTGAAGAGTATAAAGTACCTGGGATACGTGCTAACGAGAAACAACAGGGCAGAGCATGGGGAAGCTATGGAGCATAGGGCAGTGGAAGTTTAATAATGACATTAAGTGGAGGATGAAGATATTCGATGCAATAGTGAAGAGTATCCTTATGTACGGTGTGGAGATTTAGGGATGGAAGGAATGGTAGATGATGGAAAGGGTACAAGAGGGCTACATGAAATGGGCATTGGGGGGTAGACAAAACGACACCAGGATATATTGTGAGAGAGGAAATGAAGAGGGAAATCAAGAGGAAATACATAAGAATATTTAAATTTCGCCAACTTCTTTTAGTTTTAAGCTGAACCAGATTTTCAAATCTAACGATTGAATTAAGCATTTAATCATTTTGTTTAGCAAAAGCCTACTTCAATCGTTAAACATGAGCTAGTGACAACTTCAGAAAATTTAAATTCCATTTAGTTCCGCTCAAATGTTTGGAATGGCTTATATACATTATTTTTGATAAAAAAGAAGAAAACAGATTAACTTAAGCTGACCTAAACATGTTTGCATTGTGGACAAATTACACTTGTGCTATTTTTACCAGTTCAATGGCGTATCTTTAAATAGACCATATTAGTAACTACGTCACAAAATGAGATTCAGTGCTGCCGTCTCGCGGTTGGATTCCTTTTATTTGAATTTAGCATGTTGTTTATTTGTTAAATTGTATTTTGGAAATATAAATTAAGTTTTCAAATTGAGAGAGTGCTTCACATCAAAACTACAAGTCAATATTTATTTATTAAAATTCTTATTTTATACATTATAATTTAATATGTCATTATTTTTGCAGAACAATATTATTTTGTAGGTTAATTTTGAAAAGTTTACGTTAATAATCGTTATTATGGCAAGTAACATAGCAATAAGTGTGTGTACCATATCTAAATGGTTTAAAGGAATAATATGTTGTTTTTAATTTTCCATTATTGTTTTTCATTTTCATCTGTCAAAAAACGAAAAAATTTGCAATTAATAATGTAGATGTAATTGTTACAATTCGGAGCAAAACAATACACCAATATGCATTCTAAAACAAAATATTAATGATTACTTAGTGTTAATTAAATAAATACTAAAGATATTCCGATTTTCATATTATTTAAAAACGTAACCTATAAATATATCTTCGAATCCTTATTTATATATTTATAAAATCATTATTCTATAATATAAAGTGTCTGGACTGTATATATTAGTATATATTTATCAAAAATACATATTTTTTGCTCCAAAATTGAAAATATTTATAAAATTAAGGTAACAAAAGTAATGTCCCATGTATTTTAAACTTCAAAAGGACTCAGCTCTCAGATGGCAGCACATGTATGTGACGACACACTAATATGGTCTATTGCAAACATTTTCCACTAAATGATCCAAGTGATTAAAACCAATTTCGTCCAAGGGTTTTAGTTTTGTCATTTTATCAGCTTTATCAAGTTCATTATTATCTGCGCAGTGCATTTTCATAATTTGAATTAAATGATCCCGGAGAAGTTAATTTTCGAGACCCACTCAAAAGTCTCCGTGTCTCTCCAATGTTCTGTTATTTATGAGTGACTACAAGAAATACACCGCGGCATTAAGAATCACCGATTTAAGTGACCAGTACGCATTAAGCAATTTTTCCCTAAATTGAAAATGCGTTTAAAATATTCATAAATATTATGAAATGAAAGGTCAAATTGGCAATATTATATTTTGCCTTGGGCAGATTATTTTAAAACATGACAAAATAATTTTAAATGATATTAATTTACTAATTGTGTTCAATATTCAAACAATTAACAAGTTTTAACAAAAATAATATTAAATGGTCTCGGTTGAGTTGCATATTTGTTGGAATTTATATATTTTTCATCACGTACTCTCCGTCTCTAATTTGCAATATTTCACTTATTCACGAAAACTATAAATCTCGTAAAAAAGCAAGGGAATAATCTTAAAATGTGACTGCAGAAAGTAAAAGAAGAGATAAGTGGAGAGCAGAAGATGAAATAAAGTCGAAAGAACGTGATTTCACTCAGTGGGGTTCTTTATATATTTCCTGAGGAAGCTGCTGGGAATTGGGAATTATGGTATACAATGAATTAAACAATATAGAAAAATACTCGGAGGATAAAATGAATAAACAAACTTATTTCTTACCACTATTTTCCAATTATTCCGCTACATAAATTTAAAATAATGGCTGTATTTTATATAGCAACATGTTTAAATATTTTTTTATTTAAAGAATTTTATACGGTCGATCTCGGTAGCGCAGAGGTATTTAATCTGCTTCTCGTGCTAAAAGTTCTGGGTTTGAATCCCGGTCAGAGCAAGGATATTTGTATTTGTCCTTATCACTTCATCCTCATTTAAAATAATTTAAAAAAACTTCACATCATAAATTATCACCACTCTCAACACGCATTAGGTCACCGAGGGAGTTGTAGAGTGGTTTCACTCTTCGGAGTGAAAGGCCCGTGCCCAATATAAAATAACAGTACGGTTGTGAAAATTACGGCTCGGTGAGACTACTGTGGGACGTTTATGAGCTTAAGATGAAGATATGGTGAGAATAAAAACTTAGATGCAATTTAAAATTTTCCGTTCAGAAATGATTATTTATTTATTTATTTATTTATACATTGGGGAAGCTAACGGTTGCCCACAAGTAGCTTCCACGAAATACAATTAAATAGTGAACAAAATCTTATAAATTATATTACAGGTTGTGTACGTAAACAAAGTATATTAATTATTAAGTATCTCATTACAATTTATATTAATTAAGTATTTAGAAATTATAAATCTTATTACAATAATTTTTTTAGTTTATTAAAAGTTAAGGAAAATATATCGAAATTTTTGAAATTATTGTTATATGAAATCATTATTCTATTAATTGGTGAGTTCTTGCAACAGTTAGTTTTAAATTGATTAATATAAAATAAATTTTGTGATCGTGTAGACTTGTTTGGTATTAAAAAGGTAAATTCATGTACAAAGGTCTGTGTGTCAATCATATTATTGAAAATTTTGAATAATAGCAGGATATCGAATTTAGTTCTTCTTTGTTCTAATGATTTTAAATTGAAAAATTCTAATTTATCGGAATAAGAGTTCAGCTGAATATTAAATTTGTAACAAAGGAAGTTTAACATTTTTTTTGAATACTTTCAATTCGTTTAATATATTTTGAATATTGAGGATTCCAAACAGAAGTAGCATACTCTAGTTGAGGTCTTACAATTGAATTATAAAGCAAAATAATTGATTTAATGTTTTGAAATGGTTTAGAAGTTCTCAAAACGAAGCCCAGTAGCTTATAGGCTTTTTTTACAATTGTATCAATGTGTTCATTGAAAAGTAGTTTTGAGTCATATATGATGCCCAAGTCACGTATTGAATCTTTTCTTGATAACTGTTTATAGTTAATTGAGTACTTGAACATAATTTTAGTTTTCTTTCGGCTGAAGCTTACAATAAAACATTTGCTTAAATTTAATGACAAGTATTTAGATTCACAATAATTATTTAACATTTTTAAATCTTCTTGCATTAAAATGCAATCTTCGATTGAATCTACAGTAGTGTAGAACTTCAAATCGTCGGCAAAAAGAGCAAATTTGCATTTTTTAAAACAACTAAATATTGAGTTGATATAAATGTTAAATAATATTGGACCTAAATGGGAGCCTTGAGGTACACCTGAAGTTACTTCAATCAGACGAGATGTATAGCCGTTACATGATACATATTGGGATCTATTTTTGATGTATGATTCAATCCAACGCAATAAGGATCCATGAATTCCAGCCTTAAATAGTGTATCGAGTAAGATGTTGTGAATGACCCTGTCAAACGCCTTACTGAAATCAGTGTAAATTACGTCAACTTGTTTCTTCTTGTCCATACTATTGGTCAGATATTGAGTAAATGGAATTAAGTTGGTTAGTACTGATTTTTTGCTACAAAATCCATTTTGTTGGGGTATGATAGTAGTTTCTAATGTATTTTTAATTTTTTTTACGATAATAGCTTCAAAGATTTTAGCAAAAGTGGGAAGGATAGATATTGGTCTGTAATTGGATATATTATTCTTGCCTCCAGATTTATGTATGGGTGTTATAGATGAAATTTTCCATAACTGAGGAAAAATTCCGGTGGTTAACGATTTATTATAAAGTATGTATAAAGGGGAAAGTAGATAATGAGCACAATATTTAATAAATTTTGGGTGAATTTTGTCAGAACCACATCCTTTCTTGGTGTCGATATTTACAAGTGAATTAAAAATATCTTCCTTTGTAATTTGTAATGAACTAATATTGACGTTTGACGCAACTTCACTATTATCGGCGTTTGACAGGTTGCACGTATAGTTACTAGATTTAATGTACACTGATTGGAAATGATCTGCAAAAAGGTTACATATGGCAGGCCCGTTAGATGTTTCGGAGTCGTTGTAACACATACTGTTCGGAATAGAGTTATTTTTTCGTAGAGTATTTGTAAAAGACCAGAACTGATTAATGTTTGTCTTTAAATTTGACTCAATATGATGTATATATTTTTTATAATCTGATTTCATCAATAATTTATATCTGTTACGCAACAATGAAAAAGTATTATAATCATCTAGATTGTTGTAAGTTTTCCATTTTCTGTGATACCTATTTTTATTTTTTATTACATTTATTAAAGTTTTCGAAAACCATTTGGGATATTTGCATGTTTTTTTAATTTGCATTTGAACACATGAATCTAAGAGGTTGTATATAATACTATAAAAACACTCAACGTTATTATTAATGTCAGGATTGTTTAATCTAGAGTCCCAGTTGACTGAAGACAATTTGTCGATTAGCTTTTCATAATTACATTTATTAAAGTTATATGTTTTTCTGTTGTTTTGTGCAAGAGGTTTAAATTTATTAATTACTGCCAATATTTCTAGTGGTGGGTGGTATGAATCAATTTTACTTATAGGACATGCTGAAACATTAATTTTTAATTCCAAAGTACTAAATATAAGGTCAAGTGTTTTGTTAAGTTTATTCTTGGAACTGTTATATTAAGTAAAATTACAAAACGACAGGGTGTTAATCAAGTCTACCTGAATGTCTTGTTTTGTAAGAAGTGTGTAAGTACAACCCTTGTTGCTAGCATTCCACTCGATATTAGGTAGATTGTAATCACCTGCTACAATTATATCATCTTCTGAATGATTCAATGTAACTTCAGATACCTTATTTAAGTGATTAATATAAGTAAGATAATCGGAAGATGGTGGGATATACACACAACATAAATGTATTTTTTTATGACTAGGGGTCACCATTGTTACCCACAAATCTTCGGATGATGAGTACCAAGTTATTTGACTTTTAGAATGTAATTTTTTTGAAATTAAAATAAGAACTCCACCTCCTTGCTTCATTGCGGGGTCACTTCGATCACGCCTGTAAATAGAATAGTTGTTCAAGTCGCAAATTTCGCTATCTAAAACTGAATCATTAAGCCAAGTTTCGCTCATAAAAACAACGTCGTAACTGTTTGCTGAAAGTTCACTATACACAGCACTAAGTTTAGTTTTTAAACCGCGAACATTTTGGTAATATAGGTTTAGGTTCATATCGGCACTGATGGATTATAAGAGTTAATTTTGATATGTAGAGCTTAGAAGATCTTGGAGAGGTCGGTTTCTGATCGAATGATGATAATCGGTGAATTATCGTTCTTTCTAACAAAAATCTTGCAATTACGGACCCAAACATATTTGAAATTTTGATTTTTGGCAGCCATTCTTGTTTTATTAAATATTAATTTATTAGCAGGACTCAAGTGATCGTTTACATATATTTTGTTTAGTTCCGAAAATTGTAAGTTATTTGCAGTTAGGCTATGATTATTTCGCACACAAGCTAGAAATTTATCCTTTTTAAGCCGGGAAATAAATCTAACAATTATATTTTTGGGTTGTCCATTTTTATAGTTATAAGCTGCAACTCGATGCACAGCATCTAAAAATTCATTCAGCATCATAAGACAAAATACTCTCTTGCAAATAAATCTCTTAAAATTTTCACATATCTGAGGCAGAGCGCCCGCCCCAGCAGTCTGAGAAGGTGTGTTAACCATCCACACACCTCCACAGATTGATGATGGCCACATTATAGTAACTGAAACGACTCTTCATTTTTAGGCTTATGTAGTTATAACCAAAAAACTCGTTGACCCGCACGTTGAAAAATACCAAAACATCTAAAAAACATATCCCCCTAAAAATATAAACAAATATGTGTTCACCGAAAAAAAAAAAAAATAATAAAATTCTGAGTAGGGTATCAAATGAAAGCCCTTAGTACGTAGACTAACGATCAAAATTTTATTTTTGCAAAATAAATTATTTTGACACGATTTATGCCAAAATTGTGCAAAAAAAATTTGTCCCACACCCTGTAGCCCAGATGGTTTAAACTAAAAATCTGAAAAAATTCTAAATAATGTAAATTTGTGTGAACCGGAATAGTACAACAGGAATTTTTGATCAGATTATGTTTTCGGAAAATAACGCATTTTTAGTGTTTTTTGCTTGACCATGTAAAATATCTAATGATATTATGTAGTACAGTAAACAGAGCGCTTCGATGGTGTAATGCTTAGAATACTGGCGTTCTAATTTGCAAATTCGACTTCAATCCGGCCTCGAGGCAATTTCATTTTATCTGTTTTTTTTTTGCATTTTTATTTAGTTTTTAAATTATTTAGTTAAATTATTTAGTTAGTTAAATTATTTTTTTAAAATTCTAGTTATATTTGGGCAAATATTGCATTTAATTTTTAAAAGCGTAAATTTAATAATCAGTGGAAATTGTTGAAATTGAATAATCTTGGACTTACAACCAAGTAACATATATAATACGATGGATACAAGTAAAAAAATAAAATATATAAAATATATGTTATGTCATGTGTTATAATGTCTGTATCATATTAAGGCCTAAATATATTACTGCTATACTGCTATTTATATTCCTATAAATACACGAAATCAGAAGGGCGGAGCACTAAAACAACCAATGGAAGCCATAAGCGCAATTTTCAAAATCTTAATGAACCTTGCTATATAAAGGAAATACTGCACATATTTAGAAACCTACATAATGGTATTAGGCATTCAAATTAAAATAAACAAGAAAAAAAAAAAAATTTAACATAAAATTTGTTTTGGTATCCCAAATAATCATTATTCACTTACTAAATACCTGCGAAACACTGAAATGTGTGAAAATTCACACTTCACATCAATTTTTATTATTTGACAATAAATATTTTTTTTAAATTTGACTATCAACAGAGAAGTTTTATTTATATATATATATAATATATATATATATATATATATATATATATATATATAGAAACGGAGACTTTCTTCCTTCTCGTTGAAACAAGTATATAAGTTTGGAATAGTTGGGAAAAGAAGATAACTTCTTTTCTATCTTCTTTTCCCAACTATTCCAAACTTATATATATATATATAAAGACTGTATATTGAATGTTTCGGCGAAACTAAAGTCGTGTTATTATTAAATAATAAAGTGATATTTTGCATATAAAGTAGTATTAGTAAAGAATGGAAAATTTGGTTTATTTAGAGTTTCGTTATAGTTGCGCGTATAACTTTAATTTTGTGTAATCATAATTAAAATAAATTTCAATATGCTTATATTAAGGAAACTTCGTACATAAAAGGATTTTTTGTACGAGATGTAGTTTAGCAAGCAATAAACATGTTGAAATTTACAAAAAGCAATACAAAAATTTTTATGAAAAAAAAAAAAAATAGTAATGAAATATCTATGAAAATGTCTATAAAACAAATAACTAAACAAAAACTTATAACGTCTTATGGGTTACAGATTTATTGTTTCAGTTACATAAGAAAATTTAGTCTAATAATTATTCAATTTATAATAATTTCATAGTCGAAGCCGGATGTATATCCGGAGTTTTTAATTGTTTTTATTATTTGGAATAATTTTAATATTCTCTGTAACACATCGTTTACCTATGTATATACTGGAAATGTAATCAGTTTTCCTCGATGATTTGACATTTTTACAAATTATAAACAGCAGGAAAACGGAAAGTAATTAAGAGTTTGATATGTTGTCAGTTTCAATAAAAAATCAAGTGTGAAACCCTTTACACTTAATAATGACACGCCACGGCCTTGTCAAAACGATGTGTCTTTCATTCAGCTTTATTTGACATTTTAAATTTATACCATTAGCGTGCTGTAAAAAACTGCATGAAATCGTTTGAGTACAGTCTAAACGTTCATAATTTTCTTTTAAGTAATTTTAGTTTTATAATTTTTATTCCTTTCTCTATTTTTTCAAAGTTTTTCTGTGGTTAAAATCAGCAGCGCTGAAAGGCAGGAGTGAGAGGAGCGCCAACACGAACTCTCAAATATACACATCCTCATTAACGTCCCCAGATTTTATAGAGGGAGTTGCAAAAGATGATTTCACTTAGTTTTGTTTATAACAAAAATAGAATTTTTTATTTCTATATCAATATATGTACTTATTAGCTGCCCGGTTTCACTCGGAGATATTTCGTTATTATTAAGTTGTTGAAGAGTCGTAAAATAAAGCCTACTTAAAAAAACGTGGCATCATTTTTCACACATTTATACAGAATAATTTGATTTCTTTACAGCGAAAACCTGCTGCACAGGGAAAACATTCATTTGTAGATCATACCCCAACTATCTGCAATAGTATTTTGCACAAATATAAGACTAGCGCTACGAAAGATGTCCAAACCGTTTATGATTCTAAAGGCGTTGTTATGAGAAATCCTGAATCTATGAGTAATTGAATTTCTTGCATCTGCCCATAAGGGTGCATATTAATAGGGCAGTTTAAAGTTTAAAACTATACGGCAGTTGAAGCATATATGGGGAAGAAAGTAGCTACTACTTGTTCCATATGAATCGTGCTTTAGGTTTAGGGAAAAAAAAAACATAAAATAACGCCGAGAAAAAACTGTAGTTCATTAAAAGTTATTAATATATAGACGGTCGTTGTGGGGGCATTTCTAGCATCAGTCGAAACGTCACGGTTGGCTAAATTAATTTAAATATTTTCAAGGTACTTCACGGTACTTACTTTGGAAGGCCCTTCCACATAGAGGGTTTCCCAACTTGCCAGCGGTTCAAGTCTGAAACCGTAAAAGGTCCGTTGGTTGCTATGTTGCCTAAAAGGTCTGCTGATTGCTGGTTGCGCGCTCTGTTGCTATGATTCTTTATGACAGGACTAAGGGTGTTTGAATCAAAATCCACATATTACTTATCTATGTTTAATGTTTAGATTGAAATTATAGTATACACTAGGACATACAATTAAATGTTGGTTACGAAATCCCATGAGAAACACTCAAAACTACACAATCACCATCGCCTTACAACACTCACAGTGTTTAAAACCGTTATGGAGGTTCGTTTATTTCATAAGAACTGTCCTCAACACTTATAGACTACGTCTGGTTCACCCACTACACGAAACCGTTTCTCAACCAAAACGCTTGGGAGGTTCGTCCGCCTACGGTGACCGTTTACTTACGACTCCTTTTGTCTCTCCCAAAATTTCCCTAGCCCTTTCCTTAAAACTAATAATTTGATCTCTGAGCCCCATTTTTTTGTCGCTGTAAAAATAATCATCACTCCAATTAATTACAAAAACCTTTTAACTTATCTTGAAGACTCGTAATTCTAACCCCAATAATTCATTAACCCAAATAATTAATTTTGACTCAAATTACCTACGAACTCCATACCACTGAAAATATATGGTCGCATATCAACATCTGTATAAACAATCGACCATGTACTTAAAATAAACAGTGTGTCTGTCTTTCAATATTTAATTTTAAAAATACCATCACTAATAACTCAACTAATCTCTGAGAATGTTTATCTAAAATAGATTAGTGTTTTTTTTTTATTTAAATGATTTGAATATTTATTTTATTTCTCATATCACCGCTCCCACATCGTGTGGAAATAATGTTTGTGTTGAAACAGTGAGTGAATACTTTTTCCAAAACTCTTGTTAGAAGAAAATGCCAGTAATATAATAAATTAAAATCAGAAAAATATAGTAATTACGTTGGTGAAATATAAAATGATATTTCGCCTTGCAAATTGAAAACTCATTTTGACTAGAGAGTGACATACTTGTTTCCAAAACTCAATGTCAAAAATCAGTTTCTTCTATTAATAATTATTTTTAAACAATGCCAGTGAATTTACCTCAAAATTAACACAAAACTTAATTTAATCACTGGCTTGTACTGTTCTATCTTTTTATATTGCAATGTGTGCGATATAATGGACAGTCGCTTGCCACGTGTGCTGGTCGGATTTCAAGTTCGGTGAGAGACAATAGGTGAAAGGCTAGAGACGAGAAAGGTACATGTCCGTAACTTTTGCCTCCGTTACGCGTTCTGTTATACTTCAATCGGCAAACGTGCCCATAGAAGTGTTTCACTTCAAAAATGTAAAACATTGAACATTAACTGAAATTATGTATCTGGGTCACAAAATTTTAAGAAGTAAGCGCTAGAAACATTTACTAAACAGTTGTTAAAACCTGTTGCGCATTGATCTGTCTTATTTGCAATAGATTTGTTGTGAATAATAATTAAAAATTAGAATAATTCTTTACTTAATGATTTTTAAGATCTTTTTTCATTATATATTTAAAAAGCTGCGTTCAGAGCTCTTTATTTACTCGATAATAGACAATAGCTTGTGCACTGTTGATTGCCACTACAAGTTTGTCATATAGTAAGGCGAGCAACCGTTTAGAGCTCCAAATTTAATAGATTATGCGTTGTCGATTGTGGATAGTTTTCCAAACTTATAGTTAGTGAGTTGTTTTAATGAGACAGACATATAAACACATTGGCTATGTCAGTCTACATCGGAGAGATTGTTCACATTGTATGCGTTAACATAACCTAACAAAATTTCATCGCGCCAATTACAACAAATCTCACCCAAAATTACAAAGAAGATTAGAAAATATGATCAATTTAGGTAACTAAGTTAGGATTAGTTAGTAAAAATCTAGGACAGCAGAATTAGGAAAACGATAATAGACATTAAACATTTAACGAAACCATTTGAATATTAAAACTATCTACTAAACTTATCCATAGCGCACAATGCACAGTCAACTAATTTATAGAGCTTTGAATGCAGCTTAACACAATCTGTCACCTCCATCGAAATAATCGAGAATAGTTATTTCAAAGAATTTTTATAGTGTATATCTGAAATTCGTTTTAACTCCAAGAAAATGTAGCAAACGCCCTATTTAATCGTGCTAAATTGTGTATGCAAGTAACAGGTATAATATTGAAGACTTATTGACATTTATTTAGATAATGCTTCGTCCTTACTTAGTTATTTATGTGATGATCTACAGCAGTGTTTCTCAACCTTTCCTGGCACGGGATCCCCAAAATTATGGACACATTGTTTTCGGCCCCCCTATATACCGTGTTTTAATACTACAACCAGGTAACTTGAAATTAGTTGTTTCTCAGAAAAACAATTTTAATTTTTAAAGAACAATTAGCAATTACCAAATAGCAATGGATTTATTTATTTACTGGGTTTTACTGGGTTTTTGTACTTAAGACATATAGCAGCACTTATTTAGATTTAGCATTACAAAGGTAATAAATAATTGGATAGGTAGGTGCAAAATTAAGGGGACGATATATATTGTGTGTATCAAGATAGAGCGACTCGATTTTTCTAGAAAAAGCGACGTGTTAGCAAGCTGGGAACAAATTTTAATGACCAAAGTTTATCCAAAGAATTGAATAATAGTATTGAAATTTTCCCGAATATACCGGAAGTGCAACTTTTAGTTTTTAAATGGGAAATTATGTCATGTTGGCATCTTTGGATAGAGCTTTTAAAAAGAAACAACTTTTACTTAAAAACACTTATTTAATATCTTTCGGTTCACGAAAAATTGTATTCTCTATAATGACTTGAAAATAAAGTATTTTTATTTACAAGTGTTCAAAGTGCCGTCCATTTTGATTTAAACACTTTCGCATCCATACTCTTGAGATATCTGTAGCTCAGAGAATAATAAAAACAAATAACAAAAAAGATAAATTTCGTGCTTCGATCTTGTAAAACTTCGCGGCCCCCCGACGAACCTTAACGGCCCCCCAGTGAGCCGCGGCTCCCGGTTGAGGAACGCTGATCTACAGTATTTTTTTTCAATAAGTCGTAATAATGTAACTCTTTTGAATAGGACCTATGTTGATATATTGTTTTGCCTTGAAGTTAAGGGCACCATATACCGTTGGCCCTTTCAGATTCCTTCTGGGACACCTGTATATATGATAGTCAAAGTGACGTTTTGGATCGCTCTTATAATCCCTGTATAAACAGGCTATCTTAAATATTAAATACTGACTTGATCTAAACTAAATGCAAAGTATTGAAAGGTGAAACGAGAAGTACCGTCTGTTTGCTAGTAAAAGGGATTTTGGTAAGGGTTGTGATAAATGAGGAAGATTAGATTTGAAAAAAGCGTTAAGGATCTTAGCCCGAGCGCTCAATGAAGTAACACTAATAGTGATATAACAATGATTTAACGAAGATATGACTTGGAAGTAACGTGATTTGAATACAGCCCTCACTGCTATGATGAAGATTAGTAACAGTCATATCCTTGTACAAAGAATACTTCTGATTTAAAATGTTATAGTAATTAATATTCAACGGAAGTCATTATTGGGGGAAAAAACCCCCGATACAAAATTAGATTAGACGCCCACCTGGGGGGCGGGTGCCTAAATTATTTTAAATAATTTTTTTGATAACTATTATAAATAGAGAAAATTTAATTTTTGTAAATATGCGTGATATTCAAAATAAAGTGTGGTGGTAATTTTTAAACTAATAAAACTTTTAATGCAATGATATTGGCATGATTGGTAAGCCATAAAATTTAAATAATTTGTCCAATTTTCGATTTTTTTTTGTTAGTGAGTTTTTCATATAATATATACATGATAAAAATTATTGACTAAAAGTCTTAAGGTCAATGAATTTTATTTAAAAATCAACATATAAATATGGCATTTTTTTCAAAATGTGATTTAACAGCTTAAAAGGTTGTCTTATCTTTTTTTAATTCTCCTCTTTTAACCCAGCAACGTGCATACGCGCAAACCCGAAATATTACGGGCATATCTCATAGCGACGCATAGCATATCTCTTACGAAGACAGCATGAAACTTTTTTTAAATATACTTTTGTAACTAAAACAAAGAGGTATTATCGACTTTATTTTGATTTCTTATACCGTAGTAAGTTTAATTTTCCATTTGTTTACTAATATCTCATTTTAAAAGCCTTTTAGATTTTTATTTTTTCGCTAAATTTCCTTGCATGGGACCCCCGTTTACTAGAAGCCTGAAGTGCCGCTCAGTAAATAAAAGTAGTTTTTGCTAGATTAAAGGTCAATACTTATTACAAAAATGAATATTATTTTAATTAAAGCTATTTTGATATTATAATAGGCTATACGTTTTTTCTTTGACTCGGCGCCCTAATGCGGCGCATCGCCTGCATACCGTCTTGAACCGCCCTTGATCATGACTATAGCATAACCTAACTTATTTTGTAAATATAAGTAGCGGTACTTACGATGGCTCATTTATTGTATAATAACAAGACATTAGTACTTCGTCTAATCTACTGTCACGCTGTACACGTCTACTTACTGAATATATATTTTGTATTTTCTGTAAAAATAACTGATATAATTAAATAATTACAAAACTTATTTGATTCTGAAACTTCTTTAGTAATACTTTCCCAAGCTTGATATTGGTTCATTAATATTACTGTATTCCGCACAATTATAATCATATAAATATCTTAGCTTCTCAATTATCAAAATAAAATATATATTCAAATCGTGGTCGTCTCTCATAATGTTACAAGGTAAAACCAAGATGACACAGACAAAAATGAAGCATGACATATTTTGTAGACACGACAAAATTTGTCAGTAACACAGATGTGACGATGAAAGTGATTTGTAAGTTCAGTGAGCACTGTATAATTTAGTTGTATTGGTTTCAAACTTACAACGCGTCATTTGGAAATTACTTGTCATCATATATGTAATATCAGTTTGATGAGCGCTCCGCTTCATGCTTCTCAGTTTTGTGTTGCTTCCGATTTTAAAAACCAAAACTGTCTAATATGTTTTTAAGAAGCAAGCATTTCAGGATCGAATCTCGATGCTGACTTAAAATTTGTCGAGTATCTTATCAATTACGATGTTTATGTGAACGAGTTCGTTAAACTGAGAGTTTACTTTATTAAAATTTGAGAACAACTTTAAATTTTTTGAGATAACAAATATTTATTTCCAAAATAATACAATAAATATTACAACAACTATTTATTAACATAACTAATAATTAATAATAACAATTGTGGACAATAACAAATATTTATACAATAAAACAAATTATAGTTAATAGGAAAAGCACATTTGTGATCCTTAAAAAATAATCAACTGGCCAATTAGTAATATCTCGTAAAGGGTTCTATAATTTAGAGTACCAAACGAAATAGCGCTGAATTGGGTCATTTTATCATAATTTTGCAACCAACGGACAGTCAAACGTGGTTTAATTGTACTTAATATTTTATCATTATTTATCAAATTACGTACCTACTCTTGCTATAAATACTTTTAGAAAGTGTCCAGTGAAATACCACAAAATTCGTAAAGATATTTAAATTTGCTATTAGTACATAATTCATATATTCATCTTAAACTAAAAACACAATCAGTTCTCAAAATGACCACACACTTCTAGCCTTTTACACAGCGCTAAAGTCTCTATAGCTAAACGTCAATATAATAACGAAGGATTTCCACAGAAAAACTCTTCGGTGTCTTCATCAGGGAACGCTTCAAACTAGTGGTTTAGGGTGTCTCTTCTTGCAAGCCATGTTCTGAAGCTCGGACCAAAATTTGTAGTCCAGAGTTGAGGTCTGAGCTGCTAGATGGCCAAACAGCAGGAATAATGAAGTCCGGTACATCGCCTTCCTGTACAACTTCTCTGGCAAGATTAGGTATATATAGTTCTCCACAAAATGATTACCTTCAGTTGCCTTAAGTGTTGATAACTTGAAGAAAATCATGAATAGTACGCATTCAGAACTGCGCAACATAATAGAAGACTTGATCTGTCTGATAAATATAACTATTTATCATGGATAGATCAGATAAAGATCAAAATCTATAACCATGGCAGGTAAACGTAGATGATATGTATAAATCTATATAGCACTTTTCTAAAAGTGGTACTATATCTAGTGATTATATTACTCGTAAAGTACAACATGTATTCCATCCGGTTCAGTCATTATAATTTTAGCTTCTGTCATATAAAATGGTAAATAATAACTCCTTTTCTCTGTTCTTTTTGGAATTTGAATAGTTCTATATACCTGATCGTTTCCATAGTAGTTTTTTCCATAACCACGGTACTTTTTGTTATACATAATATTATCAGGTTTGTATTGATTCCAATATTCAGGTCTATAAGATGGTGGATAAAATTTTTGTAAATTTCTTCTATTTATATCCTCTAATTGGTTAATTTGTTCAATAAATGTTTTACTTGATTCTTGTAGTTCTTGATTGGCTTCTTGCAAACTTGCGTCTTTTTTCATCTTGTTATCTCTTCCTCTCTTATATTTGTAACGAACCTGATTTCTAGTTTTATTTTGATTATTAGCATAAAAATCTTTCAAATAGTGTTCATTATGAAGTAGCTTCCATGGATTGTATACATCGTATATTAAATCAAATTTAATTTGTGGAGAAATGCTGTCGGTATATCTATGATTTTTATGTTGATACTCTTGTTGATGATCAGTGTTTTGTTGTGGCACTTCTGGATTTGGATAGAAGTTATTGACAAATTGGTTGGCAACAATAGGTGTTTTTGCACTACTTGCTACAATGATAGGTCTAAATTTTTGTTCTTGATACGTAGTTTCTTGTTTATTTGCATTAAATTTTGTGCGAGAATATATACGAGTTCTGTTTTGATGAACATTAAGGGGAACTGGTTGTCTATGGTGCGCTTCTATTTCCTCAAATTCGGACTGATGGGAATTTAAATCTTCATTTTTCGGACTCTGAGAACTCACTTCCGATTTAAATACAGTTTTATACTGTGGAACAGGCATTGCTTTAAGGGGATTGAATACAGTTTGCGAATTTAAATTTTTTTGTCGCAAATTTAGTCTTGGCATTGTAATTTTGGGTGGGGTTTGTCGACTTGAACCAAAAATTACTTGGGAAATATTTGGATTTGCTAGTAAGTTTATGTTGCTTAAAACCTCTGTTTTTTTATCATCCTGATAACTAGTAGTTTGGTCAACTACAATAGGTTTTGCCATAATATTCTCCGAATGTCTAAAGCGGTTTTGTTTTGGCCTAAAATTCTGCCCATTCTGCCCACTAAAGTTGTGCCTTGGTTTGGTTCTTTTAAATATGTTCCTTTGTTGATTTCTATTGTCTTTTTCCATTTGTGGGTATTGCGGTAATGGAAGAATTATTTCCTCTTTACTCTGTCCATTTTCAGTTTTGGCTTGCCCAAAATTTTGCTTATTCTGTACGCCAAATAGGGATCTTGTTTTGACTATTTGGCCCCCTTCATTTCTATATACTCTTTTAATTTCTGGATTTTTCTGTATTGGTACAAATGGAAGTATAACATTCTGGCCATTCTGCACACCAAATGGTATTGTTCTAACTATTTTAAAAATATTACCTTGTTGATATCTATATTCTCTTTTAGTTTCTGGATATTGTTCCATTAGTTGAAATGGCATCAGAATTCCCTGTTCACTTTGTCTCTTTTTATTCTTTGTCTGCATAAAATTTTGCACATTCGGTACAGCAAAAAATCTTGCTTTGTCTGTATTAAATATTTTCTCTGTATTTATCTCCGTTCGTGGAAATGGAAGTAGAATTTCCAATTCGCTTTGTCCATTTTCATTTTTCATAATACTAAAATTTTGTCCGTTGTGCACAATAGGCATTGTTCCGGATATATTCAAAATATTACCCTGTAGATATCTATTTTCTTTTTTAATTTCTGGATAATATTCTATAGATGAAAATGGAATGAGAATTTCCTGTTCATTTTCTTTCTTCGTCTGCACAACATTTTGACCATTTTGCACGAATCCTGTTTTCAAGGGTATATTTTTGGCTACTTTAAAAGCTGTACCATGTTGATTTCTATTTTCTTTATTTATTTCTGGACGATACCCTAATGCTGGAAATGGAAGAATAATTTCATGTTCACGTTGTTCATTTTCATTGTTCGTCTGCACAAAATATTGCCCATTCTGCACACCAAAAGATGTTGTTTTGGCTGTATTAAAAACTTTGTCCTGTTTATTTCTAAGTTCTTTTTTTATTTCTGGATAATGTTTCATTAGTGGTAATGGGAATAGAATTTCCTGAACACTTTGTCCATTTTCAGTCTTTTCCTGTACAAAATTTTGGCCATGCTGCACACTATAGAATTCGGTTTTGGCTGAATTATAATTGTTAACTGGTTGACTTCGATCTTTTCTTTTAATATCTGGATAGTATAACATTGTTGAAAATGGAAAAAGAATTTCCAATTTATTTTGCCTATTGTTAATCGTGTGAATTCCAAAATTTTGCCCATTCTGCCCAACAAAGTAGAGTTTATTGTTGGTTATTTTAGAAACATGACTCTGTTGATTATTATCTTCTCTTTTTATTTCTGGATGCTCCATAGGTGAAAATGAAAGCAAAATTTCCTGTTTAATTGGTTCATTTTTAGTCTTCGTTTGCATACTAGCGTTTTGCCCATTTTGTATACCAAAGAATATTGTTTTGGCTAAACTAAATTTATTACCCTGTTGATTTCTATTTTCCCTTTTAATTTCTGGAGAATAATCTGGTTTCGTTAGTGGAAGTGGAAGCAGAATTTCCTGTACACGTTCTTCATTTTCTTTTTTCATCTGTACAAAATTATGATAATTTTTTCTGCCGAAGGGTATTGTTTCAGGTATTTTAAAAATATTACCCTGTTGTTTTTCAACGTTTCTTCTATTTTCTGTATAATTTTCCATTATTGGTAATTGGAGTAAAACTTTTTGTTCACTTTGTTCATTTTCAGTCTTTGTCTGCATTCCAAAATTTTGTCCATTCTGAACAACAAAGAAGCGTTTAGCGTCTACTAGTTTAGAAACATTTCCCTGTTGATTATTATTTTCTATTTTATTTTCTGAATTCTCGATAGAAGGCAATAGAAGCAGAAATTCCTTTTCAATCTGTCCATTTTTAGTATTTATCTGCATACTAGAGTTTTGCCCATTCTGCACATCAAAGAGTTTTATTTTTTCTGTGTTCAAAACATTGCCCTGTTTATTTGTATTACTTCCTTTAATTTCTGGAATATGCATTGACGAAAGTGGAAGAAGAATTTCTTGTTTGTTTTGTCCATTTTCAGTATTTATATGTGCAAAGTTCTGCTCATTCCGTACACCAAAGAGTTTTGTTTTAGATATTTTAAAAATATTACCCTGTTGATTTCTATCTTTTCTTTTAATTTCTGGATAATTTTCAATTAGTGAAAATGGAAGAAGAATATCTTGTTCATTTTGTCCATTTTCTGTCTTTATCTGCACTAAATTTTGGCCATTCTGCACATTTAAAGGTATTGTTGTGGCTATTTTAGAAATAATTGCCCGCGGATTTTTATCTTTTCTTTTAACTTCTGGATAAGACTCCACTGGTGAAAAAGGTAGCATAATTTCCAATTCACTTTGTCCGTTTTTGTCTAATTTCTTTTCAGCAAAATAATAATTTTCTGGCACGTATCTTCTAAATCTACTTGGAAGAATAAATATTTCATTTTTTCCAAACACACTTGATATTGGCCTCAAATACATAATTTGTTGTTCATTTTTAATTTTTATCAAATCATTTAACATCAGATCATAAATTTTCTTTTTATCTAATGTTTTATTTATTTCATTATTATAAAACTGTCCATTTGTATTGGATTTGCCGTTGTGTGCCATTTGCTGTGAATTTAAAATATTAGTTTCATATTTCATCATTTTATTTAATATTAGTTTATCTGTTTTTCGTCTTTTCAAATTATTTTGCATGGTAGAATATGGGTTTGGTTTAATAGTTACTATTTCGTTGTGAATTTTAGGTTTCATGTAAATGTCTGAAGGGATATAGATGTGTGGTTTTCCGTCGACTGGTAGATAATAACGTACTATTGATGAGGAGTCTTCTTGTAGAATTGGGTTTAATTGGTTACTAAAACCATCAAAACCGACTTGATAATATCCAAAGCCATACTGATTCGGTCTGTCTGAGTAAAGAACAGGTGAATACGGCGACGTTTGTGTTTGTTGATCATTTTGAAGGTTTTCATATTTGTTAGAAAGAACTTTGACATTGTTTAATGACTGGTCTCTTAAATTTCTTTTATATTTATTTGATAAATAGTTTTTTCCAATGTTTAAACTGTTTTTATTATTTCTGAATCCATTTTCTTCTCTTCGATTATTTTGTGTTGATGTGAGAGTTTTTATTCTTTTATACAAGCCAAATCCCAAATCATATCTTCTAGAATCGAATCCGGAAGGGCATAAAATATTCTCTTCCTCAGTCGATATTTGCCGAAGCGGTCCAATACTAACTCGTCTGCATAATCCCAATAATATCCATGATAGAAACTGGAACACAAATTTCATAGAATAAATTTGTGTATATTATCGTGATTGGTGGGATATTGGTCAGAATATTAACTGTTAAGGCTTTTCTCGAATAAATGGTTTATGTTATAGACTATATAATATCATACTTCATAGCATAGTTCAAGAAATACTTGAATTTACAATCTGTCCCTTTCCCTATCTACCTATCTCTCTTCTGATAATTTTCTGTGTAAACCCTCCAAATACCTATTAGCTAATAATCGGTTCTTGAAATTAGATTGCTTGTTAGGAAGTTTATGTCGTTTACTGACATGTATTTAGTAGGAATTTAATTAAATTTTAATATTTTCTTTTCCATTTTATCTTTTAAATTTTATAAAAAAAATTGTCTCGCACGTTGATGGATTAATATCATACCTTGGTAAAAAATTAATAAACGGGATAAATTTACTTAAATATTTTCGTTTAATAAAAATATTTAAATTTATTGATAATGAGAGACAGGCCCGCACCCAGAAATTAGGGGGGGCTGGAAGACAAAATTATTTAAATTATGAATAAGTTTCTCATTTCTAAATTGCAAGTGATGATCTAAAAAGAAAAAGGTCCTCACCTATATTTTAACAAAACCGCCATAACAAACAACCACATGTGTTTAGAGCTCTTAGAGGAGGGTCATCACTTATATTTTGACAAAAACACGTTAACACCATGTGCTTTTGGCTTGTCTCAGAGACCCTCCCCAAATAAGTGACAGTTATTGAAATTCTTATTTGAATGAAACGACTAAACATCCATCATGTGTTATTTTTCAAAAATTAAATACGATATTAGATAACCGTCGCTCAGCTCTATATTATTTGTATTTCATATAGATTAAAACTCTCGTCAATGTTCATTTGATTCCCTGAAACGCCCGAGTTTCTTATTTGTCTTTATTGCTGCAATAAACTATTAAACTAATGTTTTTCATGCCTTTGGTATGATCAGTAGCGTATCATTTCTGAGTGAAACACTGTGGTTGTTTTGATATTTTGAATTGAATATTGCTATTTTTAAATAAATATATATACCTAGAACGGTGGTAATAAAATTTTCGAGTGTGTTTTTATTTCTTAGGGGGTCTTTTTTAGAGGGGAGGGGCTGTGTGCGTCACTGATCAGAGTAAATGTACTAAGAAGTAAAGGATTGCAATGAAGAAATGTGTAAGGAATAAGAAAAAAATAGTAAAATGATCTGAAAAGAAAATTCTAAAAAAAACTCATGACATGAAAAAGGATGACATAAGCAAATGATGACAGTTGATAAAATTTGTCCAGCTCAAGATATTGTGAGGTGTGGGTTATCACAAATTTAAGGGATTTCTATCTTATCCTATAAATGAAATCAAGATTTGGGTTCATTTTTAACTTTAATCGTGTCATTTTTTTAAAGCTATTTACGTCTGTTATTATGCACGTTAATATGCAAGAGCTTTCATTTAATATCTCTCATGAAATATAAAAATCGATAACTTATGAAATAATAATCTGAACAAAAATTCCGTTGTGTTATTTCGATATTTTATTTACTTTTTTATTTATTTTTAAAGCAAAGTTTAAAAATATATTTAAAAATACCAAAAATTTGATAATTTTAGAAGACATAATTTGACCAAAAGTTCTTATACTACTATTTCGGTTTATATCAATGTGAATTGTTCTGAATTTTATTTGGATATTTAGACTCTTCTGGGATATAAAACGTTTTTTTTTTTTGATTATTTTTGATAAAAATCGCCAAAAAATTAGCATTTGGACATGTTGGCAGCTTACTAAATATATACGAAATCCTAAGTTGTTTAAAAATTTATAAATCATTTTTAGGGTTTTGTAGGTATAACCAAAAACCCTTATAAAGTCACTCATGTGTCTATCTGTTTGATCAGTAGAAACTGTGGCCAAACGGCTGGACCTAAAAAGTTTAAATTTGGCATGCTTTTTCAAATTTTGACCCGCATATAGGAAAACTAAACAGTTCAAAAGAACAAATCGCGAAAAAATATAAACAAATATACACATAACGAAAAAATAAATAAATAAATAGATTTAGAGTTTGGTATTAAGTGATGTCGTTTATGCATAGATAGCCACCAAAATTTTATTTTAGAAAAATATTTTTTTATGGATTTCTCGCCAAAAATTTGTCAAATCTCTCAATAATTTACATTGACGGGAATCGGAATAGTACTATAGAAATTTTTGATCAGATTATTATCTCGAAAAGTATTGATTTTTTGTGTCGTTGAAAAAAAAGAATCATTTTTTAAAAATACAGAGAGTCCAACTCAAATTTATTTCGTTCCAGATTACGGTTACGTTCTAAGTAAAGGTTTTCCGTTTGAGTTTCAGTTTCGGTTCATCTAAAAATTCTGGTTCAGTTCCGGTTAGGTTCCGGTTCAAATAAAAAGTTAAAATCGTCTATTAGCAAATGCCTACTGGTATAAATTTTGGTTTAATTTTATTTACCAAATTCCCTTCTTATTCTTCTTTTTCAATTATAAAATTGAAAATACAAAATAAATAGAACTTAATAAAAGAATTATTATTTTATTGTCAAAAACGAAAACAAAATACAATTTAGGAACATAAAAATGAAGATACAAAAACAAATTGCACGGAAATAAAATAAAATTCTAACAAATTACAAAAGGAGGAAATTATAAAAATAACTAATAAGATACAAGCTCGGATTAAGGGGGTGTCAAGACAGTCAGTTGCCTGGGGCGCCAGATGTAAGAAGTGTTGAAAATTTGACTTATTTTTTGCTCAACAAATATTTTTGACAGCAATGAACATCTTAATTTTCAGCGCACCTAAAAATTTGGGTTTAGCTGGCTAGTAATTTTTGCGTAGTTATGTACATCTGGGGGCGCTATATAAAGAGTCTGTCCCGGGGCGCAGAAATACTTTAGTCCGACCATGTCACACAGTTCATATAATCACAATTATAGAGAAGAAAAACGTTAATAAATAATATGAACTTTTCTCCTAAAAATATAATAAACAACAATCAGAAAACAGTCAAAATCGCAAGATTATGAAGAAGAAAATGGAAAACTTTTTTTCTTACAAAAAAAAGCACAGTCAGGTGAAAAAATAATATTTGAAATTTGAAAAGAAAATTAAATTAAAAATCCATGGTTAATCAACACATTAATATGTTCTTCAAATTTGCTTCGGATAGATTCATTCTTTTATCAGTCAATTTACAAGTTTTAGTAGTAAGAAAGCGATTAAAGATTTAATTTAATGGAAAAAAAAAATTAACCGAAATTAATCGTTATTAACATTTCGTTTTATCGAAGAAAAGTTCAATTTCCTACTAAACTTCAGCTCTTACTCTACAAACCTACCGAACGAATATTAAATATAATTTACAATTTTATAAACAATAATAATATAATAATGTAAAATGATAATAAATGACTTTGTAACCTGTTTAATTACCTCAGCAGTCAAAACCAAACAAAATTAAATAAAAAAAAAACATTTCATTCCGGTTTCGGTTTTCAAATTGAGCAATTTTACGTCTCTGTTACGGTTCCGGTTCTGTTCAAAATTCCGGTTAATTTCGGTTTTCGGTTCGGTTCCGGTTCAAAGAAATGAAAAGTAGTATTTTAAGTAAAAGTTCTTTAATTTAACACTTTTTTTTTCTAAAAATGTAAAAAATATTATTGTCCAACACCTTATAACCCAGAGGGGTTAAACTAAAAATCCGAAAATAATCTAAGTAATATACATTGATCTGAACCAGAAAATTACAACAGGAATTTTTGATCTCATAATTTTTTCGGAAGTGATAGGTTTTTTTGCAACACCGTGCTACAACATTTAACTGGCTAATTGTAGAACTGGGTAACTAGCTTGATGTACGCAAATCTCGTAATTAAGTACTTTTGTAAGACCCTAAATGGAAGCATGTGACTTATTTTTTCAAAAGTTATCCGATTTTATAATTTTAAAATATGTACCCACAGTTTGTTGTCATTAGCTAGATTCCTACAAAACCTTGAAATATGTGGAAAATCATATTTCACACCAATTTTTAATTTATATTCTCCATTCAAGTATCTTAATTTGATCTTAATATGACTAATTTTTGGTGAAAATCGTAAATGTCAAATTTAATTTCAGAAGCCTTTATGCAGACCCTAGACGCGCCTTTAACGCCCATACCTGAGGCATGCGGTACATCACTGTCCTTAATTTAGGTGATGTTATTCCAATGAATACAATGACTTGCCCAAAGCGCATTAAAAGAAAACACCGTTAAAGACGGTAACGTTAACCAAGATATTTCTATAAACTTGTAATAAGAAGCTGACTTACCAGTATTTGTTGGTATACCAACTGCATCGTTAACTCAAACTAAATAAAAATTGCAAGTGGTTTCATCTTTTATACTCTTTCAATTAATACTTTCGTCTGTTTTAGAATTAATTTTCTATCAATTAATTCTCTCAGTTTTCAAATGATACCTGATACATCCTGATGCAACATGTAATTGATGTGTTCACATTTTACACTTCAATAATGATGACTGATTGAAAGGGAATTATTAATTTAACATTACCCTAATTGCAATTTTACTTTCAGTTGTAATGGAGTTTGTTTTACAAATTGACAGATACAAAGTTTCACTGTTATAATTTCATCAATTTCTGATACTTTCTATAAAAATTTATACACCTGCCGCCTATTCAGTACACAGAGCCGTAGAAACGCACTGACATCGGTGTAAGTGGCAGGGCGCAAGGCTTGAGGGCCGCATTGTGCGTTTTTTTTTTTTTTTATTCACTAGTATTTTGAAATTGAGGACGTTTTTGTTTTTTGTCGTCAATTGTATTCTAGAAGTGATGACTTTTCTTGTCATCACTTATATTTTAGAAGTCAGGACGTTTTTTCTTTTGGTTATCACTTGTATTTTAGAAGTAAGAACGTTTTTTTTTTACCATCACTTGTATTACAAGTAAAAGTAAGGACGCTTTTACCGAGCAGCAATATATATATATAAGGGAGGTATTGCGATCAAACCGATTTTGACATTTCGAGATTTCGATAGATCTCCACGAATTGAGGTCCCTACATAACGTTTTGACTATTTTTGTCTGTCTATCTGTCGGTCTGTCTGTTGGTCCATGTACACGTGCAGAGCAAATTCGGCTAAAAGGATTTTTATGAAACTTCATATTTAAGATTTTGACATCAATGGCACGAGTGGATCAACTTTTGGTAAAAATCGGTTAACTAGAAATGGGAGTTACTCGTGTCGGTTTTAAGATTTATGCGAATATTTCACAGATAAATATTTCGAAATAATTTAGTAGTATTAAACAAAAGTTGCTATAAAAGCAATAACTAACAACTTTTATTTGAAACATTTTTTGATAAAGCAGCATAAATTAAACAAGTACTTTGTGATGGCGGTCGGGGTTTTGTGGTGGCCACCGCTGATTTTTTCTTTTGGTCATCACTCGTTTTTTAGAAAAGAGGACGTTTTTATTTACGTCATCACTTGTATTTGAGAAGTGAAGACCTTTTTTTGTCGTCACTTGTATTTTAGAAGTGAAGATCTTTTTTTTTATCATCACTTGTAACTTGTATTTTAGAAGTAACGACGTTTTTTCTTTTGGTCATCAGTTGTATTTTAGAAGTGAGGACGTTTTTGTTTTTCGTCATCACTTGTATTGTAGAAGTAAAGAACTTTTTTTGTCATCACTTGTATTTTCACCTGTCTATTAAAATAAAAATTATGTCCTCCTGAAATTAAAAGGGTGCAATTTTGAGTTAAATTAATTTACAAGTGTCTACTTAAAGTATTTCCCGAGGGCGCTATTTTAAAAAAAAACAATGTCTATTTTTTTGTTCACGATTCATATAAAAACAGGTGGATATATTTTTACGTAATTTGATATATCACAAATTTAGACATAAGTAGTGTTTCTTCTCGAGAATTCTTTCTCGAGAATTTCTCGAGAAAAAATTATAATTCTCATTTTTCATTTCTCGAGAAATGTAAAAAAAATTTCTCGAGTAATATTAATTTTTCTCGACGCCACGTCAAACGCATTGTTTAACAAAAAAAACTATTTAAAAAAATGTTTAGTGAGTCACTGATTATAATTTAATTTTGATAAAATTTGTCTTCTGTCTCCCGCAACGCAACTGTGGCAACAGATAAGAAGCGATTTTTAATATTTAGCTAATTAGCATTTATTGTTACAATATTTTATTTTAATTTAGTGTATTATTTATTATAACTAATTACATTTCATTTTTTGTTCAGTTTAAAACTGTTATTTAAAAGATTACCCACAAGTTAAATAATATAACTATTACTATTATTATTAATTTCTAAATTTTTTGAAAATTTCTCTATACATATGTATTTTCAATTAATATGCAACTACCTGCCGTTTTCGTAATGATTTTTAAAGACCCGTTATCCATTTGTTCTAATATTATTTAAATGAATACTCTAGTAGTTTAAAGTTGACTATAATTTTAACATGTTTTTATCCTCTACAATATTTTCAACGTTAAAAAAAGTTATATATTCTAATAACTATATTTCTCGAGAATTATCGAGAAAACAAGTCAGTAATTTTTCATTTCTCGAGAAATGAAAAATGTCGAGAAATCAGAAACACTAGACATAAGGTATAGGCATCTTAAAAATTTCAGCCTAAGAGGAGGCTTGGGGAGACGCTAATAAATAAAAAATGATAAATGTATATAAGGTGATTATGTATAAAACTGGGGCAGTCTTACTATTATACTTTAAAGGCATAATGATTATTCATTCAAGAGTTATCGAAATTTATGATTTTTAATATGTACCCACAATATATGTTGTTATCACTTACGAAATACCAACAAAATCCTGAAATGTGTAAGAATTCATGCTTCACATCAAGTTATTTTCTATGCCGTCTCATTAATAAAACTTACGAACCACCATCGCTATACATACCTGGGCTAAATGTAGTAAAAAAATGTGGAAATAAAGAAATATACAGAACGTACATTTGAACGCAACATCTCATATTCCAGTTGAACTGTTTATTTCTATTTACATCCTGAAAATCCGCAAACTGTGAGGTTTACGACTCATAAAATAAAAATTATTTTTAAAATAATAATTTCACCAATATGCGTAAAAAATTATTTTTTTCTGATTTTGCTCTGCACTGTCACTGCCCTACGTGATGAGGAGGTAGATATTTTTTTTAAATAATTTTTTTTTACATACATACGAGTGTATAAGAGCTTTCTTTTGATACCCCACAATAATTATTTTTTTGGTGCATAATTTTAATAATCCAAGTCTAAATCTGAAAATTCACATAGTAATAAATATATCAAAATTGAATAATATATTTAGTGAAAATTATGCTAAATACAATTTTTTGATATTGAACAATAATCACAATAGACTCCAATTAGTGCCAGACAGACAAAAATTGTTTTTTACAGATATTGTATTATAATCATCTGAAACATGTCGAAACCAAATATGAGGCCAAAAAAATAAATAAACAGATATAGCCCCTAATTTTATTAATATATACAGGGTGTAACAGCGAAACCGACCACCGCCAATATTAGCTTTATTATTATAGTCACAATAAAATACTATGCAACGAAGTTGTAGAAGACAAGGGGGACATGCTTAAAGAAGAAAATATTTTTTTAAACCGGTGGTTCTCAAGTTATAGTACAAATATAAGTACAAAGTAGTACAATATAGAGTACAAAGTTATATTTTTTCAAATGGGATTGAACATATTTTTTATACCTATTCAATAGCGTATTTTTTTCTAAATTCAGCCATGTATTAGTTTAATAACTTTACATAATAAAAATATAGAAAAAAATGCGATTGAAATTTAAATAATTTTTAATTTTTAATATTAATATTTGATCAATAATGAAAACTACTTCTTTTGTTTTAAATCGAATAGATGTTTTGAAAATAATGGAAATGAAATTAAACATTATTTATAAGGAGTATTCAACAATTATTATTTTTAACTTTGATTTATCACTCTTGTTTTTCATCCATAGCTTACTGCACATATTAACACTACGTACAACCCCCAGAGATTATTAGTTTCTTATACAAAACTAACAATCTGAAATAAAATTAGTGACAATCTATACATCACATTTTGCCCCGAATTTTTATCTATGTAATAGGATATTTTTGATTGTAGAAAAAAATATTGTAAAAATGGTATTGCTAAATAACTTAATAATTGGTATCACAATAATGTTCTGTAATTTTTTTAATATATTTGTGGGTTTCAAATAATTTTTATATTTATATAGGTTTGTGTAGAAATGTTGAAATAATACGTCAACATTTTTTTCGAAATGATTTTTTATAGTTTAGAACTTTCGTCGAAAAATATTATACTTGATGATAATGAAATGCCACGTGATACAAGTATTCTTTACATAAAATAAAGTATTTATATCCGCAGCACCTATATTGAGAACCGCGGCAGATTCAAGATGGCGGCAAAGTAGGTTACCAAGTACAATAACTATAAGTAATTTTCAGAATAGAACAAAATAAAGGGTGATCCAAATTGGACTCAGGGATTTGAATTACGCGCCATTTTCGTTCAGTGAATGTTGGAAGTTTGCATTTTTACAGTTGGTATCTAAACACATAGCAAATTCATCATGGCGCGTTCAGGATGGAGCCACATGTCACACAGCACGTGAAACACTCACTTTACTTCAAACCAAATTTCTTGGTCATGTTGTCTCTCAGAGGGGCGACCTCAATGGGCCAGCGAAGTCTTGCGATCCAACCCCATTAGACTTTTTTTCTCTGGGGATATTTCAACAAGCCTGCTACGATTCCAGAACTAAAAGAGAACATCAGACGTGCAATTGCTGAAATCGAACCGCATTTATTGCAAACGATTACGGAAAACTTCGCTAAAAGAATGGTATAAGTTTGGTTATATCTCATAGATACACCCTGTATATATATTATTGTCACAAGATAAATGTACAAACCTTAATGAATTTTCACACCTTATCTTTTATTCCGGAGATGGTCAAACTGTATATTTGTCCAGTTATCCAGAAAATGTAGTTTAGTAATGAGGCTCTGAGCTTAGGCCTATTAGATCTTGTTAGAAGGATTTGAAACCTGAAAGCCTGTTCGGCGATAATACAATTTAATCTATTGATTTTTGGTTAATTAAAGCAAATATTAAATTATTTCGGACATACTCGTATATTAAACTACCCAGCTGTGAAACCGTTGGTTTTCTAATAAAATAAACGGAATAATCAAATATCGGCTTTTTTATAAACGTCAAAAATAATGCGAGTAAATTTAATTGAATACGTCTCTGTCTACTATCAACGTTGAAATGATTGATTAGAGGGAGGTTTTGCGGCCGTAGCGTTATTATTAATTAATATAATGGCCGATTTGGTTAGCTTTTTAGTTAGTGAAATGTTGGCACAATTTAATTTAGGAATTATTATTGTAATACAGATATTAGTTTCTAATTCTGTATTCTGTAAATCAACAAATAATTTGGATACATAGAGATAATGCGGCTGAACTGCGTATTATGTGTTAATTAATTGCACTGGAATGGATATTTAATATTGTTATATTTACTTATATGATGAGCGTAATTAATCGAGGTGATGAATAATTGTTTACTAAAGCTTACTTATACTGAATTGGTACACCTATATATGGGTCGGCTTTATAATTATTTCCACATATGTATAGACAAAATAGAAACATCTAACTGTTTAATATACAATTAATTTATTTGATGATAACGATAAATATTAAACTATTATAACATGTTATTATAGTTTTCATCAGTGTGCATTACTTAGATTTTTTACAGGGCGTGGGAAAAAAATTACACATTTTTGGTGAAAATCGCAATAAAATAAGTTTTGGTCGTTATAGGTGTTCTACTATATTAGAGTATTTATGTTACAAAGTTAGTAACAAACCTTAAAAAAATTAAATACAGTGGATATCGTTTATAATGGCTGCCCAACCAATCGCGATCTACCGGTCAATCGTGGCGTGGTTTTAAGTAGATCTTTAGTTTCTCTTATGTCCATGTACTTAAAAATACATTTTATAAATATAAAGTAAAAATTAAAATAAGCTTCTTGCTAGCCTACGTTCAAATGTCGTATGAAAAAACGTTGTATGTAAATGTTATATAATAGCTTCTTATTTTTTTAATAAATTCAGGACCACTTTACCACATTCATTGCCATGAGGGTGACCGGCAAAGAAATTTAAATCAAAACTACTGACGACAAAACGCGCTAAAAGTAACTGTCCACACAATCGTCCACGTTTGCTAGAGTGAGATAAGTGACTGGCATGATAATAGCCTGGAGCAATGTATAATATAATTTATCTAAATTTTCCCTAACGAAGACCGGTGATCGCACATCAAAACAACACTAATTTATAAAAATACACAAAAAAAAAAAACTTATCTTACCTATTACTTACTTACGATTCACGGTAAGTTCATCGAAAATCAATTCATCGAAAACCAATTCATCGAAAATCAATTCATCGAAAATCAATTCATCGAATGATCAATTCATCGAAAAAAAATATTTTGTAAATATTTGAGAGGAATGCCGAGGGGATCGGAAAGCCAAAAAAGCAGTGGTCAATAAAAGTTGACAGACTACACTTATTAAATAACTTGGTCATTAATAATTTTTAAATTTTCCATTTAGAAAATACGCCAGGTAAAAGATACCTGTTGGATTATTTTGAAATCAAACAGGGCTCCTTAGATCAGAAAAACCCGGTTAATGGGATCATAAATGTACACCCATTCTTAAAGAATTATAAAAATGGTATTTCCCCATCTGTTAAGTCTTAAGGGTTTTGTGTTATGTACATAGTTTTACTATTCATATTTACTATACCACACATGATTTGTTCAATGTACGGTGATTCTAAACAGGTGGCATTGTTATGTTAGTATGAGTTTGTTTTGACATTAAACTAGATGATGGGTAGCTCGCTTCGCTCGGCTTCTTCTAACCAAACCCTTACTAACCTAACCTAAGATAGTGTTTTGACATTAAACTAGAAGATGGGTAGCTCGCTTCGCTCGGCTTCTTCTAACAAAACCCTTACTAACCTAACCTAACCTAAAATAGTGCTTTGTCCTTAAACTAGAAGATGGGTAACTCGCTCCGCTCGGTTTTAGACTTTTACTAACTAAACCTAACCTAATTACCTTGTTTTTAGGCGCATAGTACTTTATTTGCCCCCATATTAGCCCAATTAAAATGCGTATCATTGTGTATGAATTTATAAAAATTATTTGCGTGCAATTGCCCATAACCTGTCTTATTAAACCTTAAAAACAAAACATTTATTTCTTTTATTATATAAGTTTTCTTATTATATTTCTTTATTTATATTCACACACTATGTCACTTTATTTACCTTTTTTTAAACCATATAAAAAAATTTACGCAATTATTTCTTAGTCTGTCTACTTTTATTGACCACTGCTTTTTTGACTTTCCGATCCCCTCGGCATTCCTCTCAAATATTTTCAAAATATTTTTTTTCGATGAATTAATTTTCGATGAATTGATTTTCGATGAATTGATTTTCGATTAATTGATTTTCGATGAATTGATTTTCGATGAATTGCTTTTCGATGAATTGATTTTCGATGAACTCGTCGGTTACCCTTACTTACCTATTATGTGAACAGCAAACAATACATCAATGACTCACTTGATCGCCGACAGCAAGTTTCCGCTGTATATACGGTCTTTTCGAAAGCATTTGATAAGGTCCATCATCCCACGCTTTTGGCGAAGCTTGAGAAGTTCGGTATCTGCGGTAACTTGTTACGTTGGTTAAAATCTTATCATTAACAAAAGTCAATTCGTCGCGATAAATAATTATAAATCATCAGCAGTACCTATAACCTCGGGAGTACCACAGGGCTCTCATATTGGCCCATTGCTTTTTTCAATATTTATCAATGATATAAACAGCTGTTTTCACCATTCTAAATACCTGTTGTACGCTGATGATTTAAAAATATACAAATTCATTACAAGTAGAGACCACTGTTTAGAGCGTCAGATGGACTTCGACAGGTTGAGTGAACACAGATAAATGTAAAACTATTACCTTCAGCAGAAATCGTATTTCAAATCTTTTTACATTCGACTTTCGTTTACATGATACTAAATTAAAGCAGGTTAGTGCAATCAAAGATCTAGGTATTCTACTAGATTCTAAATTTATAATATGACCATGCGACCATATTTATAATATGGTGCAAAAAGCTCTAAAGAATTTAGGATTTATTTTTAGAGTTTCTAGAGATTTCAATTGCCTCTCAACTTTAATACTTTTATATAACAGTTTAGTCAAGAGTCATCTGGAATATGCCAGTACAATATGGAGCCCTCAATATAATATTTATATTGACCACATAGAAAGTGTTCAAAAAAAAATTCTTTAACAGACTAAATTATAGATATAATCGGTGTAATTATTACAAATCTTATGAATTTAACCTTATATTTTACAAAATTACAAGACTTTCACATAGACGAATTATATTGGATTTATCATTTGCCCATAAACTTCTTAACAGCGCAATAGACACTCAACCTTTTCTCACTTTTCTAAAATTTAACTTCAGTCAATATTCAACCAGAAATTCAATGTTGTTTAAAGTTCGCACCAGTCACTCAAACTCTAATCTTAATTCACCCATTCATAGAATCTTAAATCTCCCAAATAAATTCAGTCAGCAGGTAAACATATTTAGTTGTAGCTTAATGTCTTTTAAACGGAAATGTCGAGCAAAATTTGTAGAAAATATTGCACAATCAATTGCTAAAAAACCAGTGGCGGAGGGAAGCCTCCGCTAAACTTGCCCTCCTAAAAAAAAAAAAATAAAAACAAAAAATTTAATTAAAAAATTTTTTTTTTTTATGTTCTATACAAATTTTTGTCCAAGGCTTACTTTTTTTGTTTACTTGTTACGAATTAATTATCATGACCATGGAAACGTTACATATAAATATGAAAAAATTGAGACTTGGAAAAATTTTAAATAATTTTACAAAAAAATTTCAAAATTTTTCGTTTTATCAAAAAACGTCTCAAATAAAAGTTATTATTTATTGCATTTATAGTAACTTTTGTTCAATAAATTTTTTCTAAATATTTTTCTGTTGCTAAATATTCGCAAAAATCTTAAAATCGACACGAGTAAACTTCCATTTCTATTCAAACGATCGTTATAAAAAACAATAGGGTTCTTCCCAGTTGATAGGAGAATTTTTTAGTACCAAAACGAATTCTCTAAGTTGAACCGTTCTTGAGTTATCGTGTATACATACAGACACACACACAGACACACACACAGAAACACAGACACACACACATACGGACGGCACTTCGAAAATAGGTTTTTTGGATTCCCTGGACCATGAAACGTGGTCATCAGTCAAAATCTCGCGATTACAATACTTGCCCCTTATATATTAAGGTCGGGTAAGTAAAAATTGTATTTTTTAGCTGTGTTGCGCTGTAATTGGAACATCCCATTCCAGGGATTTGTTTTGTTGCGCAGCCTTTTAATAAATAAATAAATAAATAAATAAATAAATAAATAAATAAATAAATAAATAAATAAATAAATAAATAAATAAATTAATTAATTAATAAATAAATAAATAAATAAATAAATAAATAAATAAATAAATAAATAAATAAATAAATAAATAAATAAATAAATAAACCCTAACCAACAAAACTTAAAAACAAAGAACCATTAGCTAATCATCTTGCATAAAATTCGCTGGCGATCAATGTGTTCCGTCGGGTTAAAAGTGCAGTCTTGGAGGGCCTATGAAGAATCTTCATAAACTTTATAAATACATTTTGTTTTTGTAAATTTCGTTTTTATTAGATTTATTTTCATTGAAAAACAGCTTTAAAATTGCAATATGTAATGAATGTTTTCAAAATCTTCTTCCCGGGGGAAGTCCCCTCCTCGGAAGGGCACTATATAAATCCTCCCTCTCCAGTGGCCGGCTACGCATTCTGGTTGATCGTGGTAACAATATATATAAAAAAGTAGATTTCAAATACAAAAACAGCCCTGGTTTATAACGACGTTAAAGGCACCAATGAAATTTGGTCGTTATAATCGTAGGTCACTATATCCAAACACTGTAAACACAATATTGAAAAATATGTACATTTTATTTATGTTATAAAAGAGTACATTCAAGTGTTACAAAGCATAAAAAACAATTCAACTTATTTTCCAAACAACTTAACACATACATAATTTTACATACGTATGTATGTATGTATGTATACATATTTAAATTGTAACAAAACCAGTGGCGAAGGAGAACCTCCGCTAGACTTGCCCTCCCATAAAAAAAATAATAATAAAAAAATACATATTTTTTTTTTTAATTTAAAAAAAGATTCAGGTAAATCTTCAAAAATACATCAAATTATGTCGAATACAATTTTTTGTCCAAGGCTTGGTTTAATAGTTACGAATTTTTTTAAATTTTAATGTTTAATAACTTCCTTTTCCGGTTTCGGATTTTAATAAAAACAATAGGGTTCTTCCCAGTTATTAGGAGAATTTTTTAGTACCAGAACGAACTCTTTAAGTTAAACCGTTTTTGAGTTATCGTGTATACACACAGACACACAGATACACACACAGACACACACACATACGGACGGCACTTCGAAAATAGGTTTTTTGGATTCCCTGAACCATGAAACGTGGTCATCAGTCAAAATCTCGACATCGAAAATTTTCGCGATTACAATACTTGCCCCTTATATATTAAGGTCGGGCAAGTAAAAATCTGTCAATTTGGTTTATATTTGTGATTTTTGGTCTTCTAAAAAGTTTTTTTTCAATAATGTTTTCTAAATGTAGCATGCAAAATCTGGTTTCGTCTCTTTTAAATTTTGATTAAACGTGAAAAAATGCTGAATTGTTTCAACTGCTGAAATTTCATCCTTTGTAGTAGGTGTTTGGAACTCGGTTGTTTCTTTAATTTTCACTTTGTCGTTGTTTATTTCTGACTCCAAATTCAGATCTGACCCAGGTAAAATTTCATCTTCCGTCATATCCTACTCCGTTTCGAGTACTTCGTTGTTAACCACTGAACGAATATGTTTATCTGTCGCATTTCGCCTTGCCTTTTCATAACTCGGTAATTTCCCTAGCCAATTTGGAACTTCCCCGGCGTTTTCGCGTTTGGCAGTGGTGATCCGTCGTTATAAAAGATAATTTGATCCAAATTTCAAGCCATTTTTCGTCGTTATATTAATTTAGTCGTAATATCCGATGTCGTTATATGCGATAAGTCTTACTTGTAAAAAGATATGTTTTTGGCCGGGAAATTTCGTCGCAAAAACCGATATGTCGTTATATCAGATGTCGTTTTAAACGATATAGGACATAGGTATTGAGACCTTCTATCAATAACTATAACTTTTTTATTTTTTGGAAGTTAACAATGCTATTTTTTTTTAACTCGTTTAGTCAAGCCGTCAAGGTCGGGGAGATCTTGACCGGGTATTTCATTTTGCTTACGAAACAACTCTTAAGCGTAAAAAGGTAAACTTGCCCAGAGAAAAATATTTTAATAACATCAGAAAAATATTAAAAATTGATCATACGAGGGTTACCTTTTATATTTCGGGATTTGAGATCAAAAACTATTATTTACCAATACACTTTTGCATGCGTTTGAAACAATTTTCGAAGCATCTTTTCCACTCCAATTGAGGCACCTCGAAAACATGCATTTTGAACGTATCAACCGCTTCTTCAGGCGCTAAAAAACGTTGCCCTTTTCGCAATTATTCTTGATACGCAATTTGTTCTTGATATGCGAAAATAAAAAGAAGTCATTGAGTGCCAAATCAGGTCTATACTGCGGATGACCCATCAAATCGACGTTTTGAGTGCTCAAAAATTCACTTATTTGAGCCGATTTGTGAGAGCTCGCATTGTCGCATTGTTTAAATAATGTGGAATCCAACACGAACAAATATTTTTGACTACCAAATGTTGTAAGCATTATTCATGAACTGCATTATATTGTAAGATGACACATTGATAATATTAAATAAAAAAATTATAATTGTTTATTTGAAAAGATAGTTAATCAGTAATTATTCTAAACATATTTTGACTTTTTGGTCAAGTTAAGCCCGTTTTACGGTACTGAATTTGTAATATGTGAACTGTTCTCGCTTCGCAGTGCTACCTCTTCTTATTCGAAATGGATTTACAAATTTTGTCACTATGTATACCACTACTTTAAAAGCAGCATAAGTTAAAAATAAGAAAAAAATGTCTGAACTACGTCCGTAACCAATATTGGTTATGGACTTATATTACTATTACCACAATCTCCTATGGTAATTTTGTTCAAAACAAAAAGTTTATACCGTCCGCTGTTCACGAACTGAAGACATAATACTATTAAATAAATTAATCAGTGAGTAGTTGCCCCTTGTATTAGTAACATTCACGTTAACATCCTAGACAATAAGCTTAAGTCCTTAAGCATGCTTAGCAAGCTTAAGTATGTTTACTTGTATGTATTCAAGTTGTCGCTAGAGACAGAAGGCCCTCCTTCAAACATCTCTTAGTTATTTACAAGTGTACATCACTGTACAGTTAAATATCTTTAAATCTTCTAGAGACGTATAAAAGGAAATGGGTTAAAATTGAAATAGTAAATACAGGTTAAATTCTTAAGAATTTCGTCTTATAACAGCTGTTTAAACTGAAGCAAAAATATATTAAGCCAAAGTCTAAATAAACCCTATAATTAAAATGCAATAGTCATTTATACAATTAGAGTGTAAAGGTCTTTTTAATCAAGTGTGAATCAAGAGGCGTCATTCGAGTGCCAAAACTGGTAACACGAAACTAAAAAGAGTCCTTTTAACAAGAAACAATGGTATATGTAATGCGTGTAACTTACAACATTGTTTCTAACACTGAAAATATTAATAACTAGCTGGTGTACCCGTAGGTTTTTTCGGTTATTATAATGTAAATTTTTGCTGTAACCTAAATTATAAATGAAATATTTCAATATAAAGTAGAACAGAAAATAATTGTTTGTCTATTATAAATCACTCTTCTGTATATATGTAGATTTTAGTTTTAGGGTGTCCCCCATAAATCCTCAAAAATCAGTCAAATTCAAAAAAGATTTGTTTTCTTACTATAAACAATATTTGTTTTACATATTTTTCAACTTTGTGTGAATCTCGGATAGATAGACAGACAGATGGACGGACGGATGGACAGATAGACGGACGGATGGATGGACAGACAAACAGACAGATAGACATACTGACAGACAGACGGACAGACAGACTGACAGACAGACAGACAGACTGACAGACAGACTGTAACAGCGTCAAGACGCAGTACAATTGTAAATTTAAAAATGTTTTTTTTTGTTGTGGTTATGTGCAAGGAATTTTTATAAGATAAAAAATGTTAAGTGAAGATTGCAAATGTAAGTAGACTAATTTTAGGTAAGATATTTTTATGTTTTTATGATATTTTTATGTAGTTTTCTTCTGTTAGTTTTAAGTTGTTTTTATTAATAAATATATTAAAGCCATGAGATGTTTAATATTGAATTGCCAATAATACCACCAGAGATTTTGATTAGAAGTTTTTTCTAATTTTTGCTACTAATAAATTAGGTGGTGGCAGCTGAACAGTTTAGTAAAGATCTTGCCTAGTTTATTTATTTACTTATTAATAGCCCCCTAATAATACCACTTGTACAACTAGTACAAGCGGTGGGATTCGAAATTATAAGTATCTTGCCGTTTGTCCGTTACCAAATCTTTTAGACTAAATATATTATCTTTAACTCGTAAAAAAAAATTCTCTTTTACAACTGGTGTCAGCGATGAGATTGTTTTTAATTAGTTATTTACAATATCTTTAAAGAGTAATTTGCTCTTTCACACAGACAGACTGACTGACAGACAGATAGATAGACAGACAGACAAAATCTGATTTTTTGTGGATATTTCCTTATAATCATTTGAAGCGTGTAGAAACCAAACATGAGGTCGAAAAATTAAAAAAAAAAACAGATATAACCTCCAATTCTATCAATATAGATGAATTCAAAATAATGGGTAAAATTAATGAAATTATATCATTTTGGTATTTAGTACCAAAATTTTATACAAGATGGCAGACCAATGTTCATAACGTAAGATTTTTTTTAGTATTTTGATAAATGAAATAACAAAATTTATTACATTTTTTTAAATTCAGCTAAAAATCCTTTGGGATCGGGTATTATAATAAGAAATAATACAAATTGTACTTTTAATATAAAAAAAAAAATTAATGATAATTAATAGTGCCGTGTATGATTTATGCATGTGATTGAAGAAAAAATCTTGTGTATAATTCGATTGCAAGCTTGATTGCCTTTCTAAACAGATTAACACGCTCGCTGTGCGTCGCGCGGCAACTATCTTTTTCGAGCGGCATCAGTTTGGTCTCGATAGCCAGGAGGTATTATTAAGGTTTGTCAGGTCTTGACAAGCGTCCACTAATCGCAAACTTCAGCAACCTTTTGAGTCGCGTTATACTAGAACTAGTGGAGTTAATACAAACGACTGCATTCCGAACCCTGGCGATATGCAGACGCGGAAATTACACCAGATGCAGTGCCCGCACAATGTGGAGTGACCCGAGCAATACTGCTTTCTGCATCCTGCAGGTCAAAGAGGTGGCAGAAGATCTGCAGGAGGGAATGGATTCGATTTCTTTTCGATAGGAGGCTTCATTACCACCCAAAACACGAACTATCAAGAATATAAGCTTAACTTTATATCCTGGATACAGCTTTCTAAGCTCGGACAAGAGATCCATATACTTTTTTCTCTTTTTCCTCCTCCTTGAGAGAGATATTCTTTTATTATTATTATTATTATTATTATTATTATTATATTATTTATTTTACATCGGCCTTTATTTCTGCAACCTGGATGAGGGGTGAATGATTGTGAAAATGAGAGTAATGTAAACATATTATTCTCGCCCGAATAATATCACCAACGAAGCAGGCTCGAACCACCGGTCGCCTAGTCACGCCTGTTTCTAACAGTCTAAAACCGCACGACTTAATGCGCTCGGCCACTCCGTTGGCGAGATATTATTTTCAGCTGGATTTGAGAATTCGATCAGAAACATCTGTTTGTTCTCGATATGCAGGAGGGTTATATCCGGATTAATGGCTGTCAGAAACCTCGAGGTGGGGAAGGAATAATTCCAATAAATGCGGCACCTGGGATTTTTCACTACCGATTCTATGTCAGAAGGAACGTACGGTATAACCGGTATTTGGTCAATACCATATGCATGTCTAAGATGATAGTAAAAGACACGTAGCTCGACGCTGCAAGAAATGGACAAGCAGACAGAATGTGCATAATGGTTTCAGGATATTGGCGGCACAACCTACAGAGTGTAGACAACGCCATTTGAAATATGCGGGCCCTGTATGCCAAAGTATTAATAATACTATCCTGACACGCAAACACAAAACCTTCAGCTTCCGATCTCAAACCAGCAGGTTTAAGAAACGAGAACCTGAGTTCGGTGGACAACTCTAGACTTTTAATAAGTTTGAAGAACACAGAGTGCATACTTTTACTCATATGTTCTTTTGTCAACATGCCTATCTCCTCTCATTTCACCGAACTGGTAACTCTGTTGTAGTTCTCAAATCTGCCAGGTTAAATCTCGTTGCTGCTCTTCGCGCTGCCTGGTAAAGAAACACCCCTTTGCCACTAAATTCGTGCTCACTAACGAATTGTAATAGTGGGTCCTGACTTCTGAGAATACTGTTAGCTGTAACCAGAATGAGTCAAACGTGGAAACACTCCAGATCAATTAATCCCCGACTCCCGTTTTGAAGAGGGAGGTAAATGCGCTGCACAGAAGATTTCAGGTGAAGACTTCGGTTGATGTTCATGAACTTTTTGGTTCTCCTGTCACGATCCTTAAGATCAGCAACATTCCATTTCATTAAAGTGTATGAAATTAATGCGACAGCAAACATGTTTGTGGCAATATCTGTTCATTACTATTATTATGCTTAGTAGTGAACATGACAGGCTAGTAAATGATCAGGTCACATCCATCAGTGAACAGAACTTTACTGAGCTAAATTTTTAAATTTTTACTGCTTAAAATATTTCATATTTATTTTTTTTATAAATCCGCCGTATATAAGATGCAGTTATCATCTCGGATCTAGACAGGTAACACATGCTATCAATTTTTTTTCACCATCACATTACCTGCCCTATAAGAATATGAGATGGGAGGTAAAAAACACGGGAAAAACTGAACATCAAAGTTGTTGGAGTTAACAACGCACTTTACGCGTTTTACACAGCATGCTATCAATACTTAAAGAATACATATCCTTAAATCTTTAAAGCAGAAGGTGAACAAGCAAATTGTGAAATATATACAGATATGATTGATGTCTGGGTTCGACAAATTGAACATAAATATTGCATACAAGCGAATGAATTATTATAGAGGATTCGTTCATCTAATGTTAGCTCATCCTTATTTGAATATATTTGAGAAAAACACTGCAGGCGAATGAATATACTTCGCTTGGGAGATAACCAGAGTTTCTCAGTCAATAATAATTTATTGAATGCAGCCCTCGTATTACACCTAATTACACAGTTGCAAAATTACGCATACACTAGGTTCTCGTTAGAATTATTCAGAATAAGTAAAGCAAGTACGGTTTGGAATACAAAAGTAACATTATCATTTTATGCAGTTATTTGTTATTTTATATAAATCAGGTTAGTTAGAACTGAGTAAAATATGGAATTTAATGCATTTTCGATTTATGATTTATTATGCTTTTAAAAAAGTTTTAAGCAATATTTGTATAAACCTTGTGAGATAGGGTGCAATTATGTACTTTTATCTAATCAGTATACTGATATTAATTATTTCACACACATGATCGAAAATAAATACTAGCAAATACATACCAAATTGTTTTGGCTAAGAACCGAATATTTAACTATACTCGTTAACCATAGCAATTCACAGCATTAAATTTAACCTAACTACTGGTTATCACTAACCAATACTTAACTGAAGATGAAAATACCAGGCCAATATAAAATCTTTTAAATTGTACTTCTGGTATAATGATTGAAATGATCTAAGATATTTAATTATAAGATATAATTAAATATTATATTATTATATTTTTATTTATTTTAATATATTTTATTAAAGTTGCCGTGGCTCCGTGGTAAGACGGTTGTCTACGGAACACAGGGTCCCGGGTTCGAGATCCCCCTCCTTCGGATTTCTATCTTCCGAAAATGTGCAGTCTGCTCTGGGGTCGATTCACCCTCAAGTATTTCATACTTAAAATGAGTACCTGTTTATACAGGGATAATAGGACAGGTCGAAACGTCACACTGACCACGTTGCTTTCATATCTATGGCCGGTGGTCTAGAAACGGAAAATTTACCTTCTCTGCCCCATATACGCAAATCTCGGTGTTGGGATCCTATTATTTATTTTTATTTTATTTAATTATAAAGTATTATTTAAATATATACCTAAATAAATAACTACGAGTATGTTTCCAAAATTTTGTTTTTTATTTTAGGATCTTTTTATTACACATACTATGGGCCCGTCTATCTTAATCTTCAATTGTGCAATTCTTCTCGATTGAACACATTTACCAATCTTTTAGAAAATTATACATCTTTTGATATGTTAGTTGGAATTTTACCTCTTTTTGATATTTCAAGTCTCTTTATTACTCCCTTCGTTCAAAAATATGGTATGCATTTTTTTCTTGTCCGAAAATCTAATATACATTTACAATTTTAATTAATTAGAATGATTTTATTTGTAAAATAGTTACAAATATATAGTAAAAAAAAAGAATAATACAAAAGTGTTAATTTAACATGGACGTGGCTTGTATGATCCCTTACGATGAAGTTTTACCTTATTAATGTGCGGAATCTTATAGGAATTCCTTCCTTTTGCTAACGTGGTTGCTTCTAGACAAGTTTGAAATAGAAAAACATCATCAAGGGTTTGTACGTTTAATGCATTAATTGTATTTTGTACGCATTCAATCAGTTCGTCGATTGTATTCAGTGAAGCTGTACGTTGTAAGGATTGTATAGAATTGAAAAGGCCAGGATCCAATACATTAAAATCTGGACAAATTGGAACTTCTTCCTTGCAATTCAATACAATTTTGATCAAAATTCGCCATTTTATTTGAACAGTGGGTGTCACTTTAATTTTATTACGAATAACGTTTTTTTTTTGTGAATTACTTTCGACACAAAAATGTGTCAAAAAACTTTTGTCCCCCACCCTATCTTCCAGAGTGATTGATCTAAAGATCTGAAAAAAATCTCCGTAATGAACATTGATGGAAACCGGAATAGTTCAACAGGAATTTTTGATCAGATAAGTTTTACGAAAAATGTTAATTTTTTTGTGTCGTTGATAAAAAAAAATACATTTTCTTAAAATTTATTGTGTGGTATCGAAAGAAAGCTCTTAAGGCGTAGATTAAGGAACGATAGATAGTTTTTCGAAATACGTTTCTTTTAACACGATTTTAGCCAAAAATGTGCAAAAGTTCTTGTCCCGCACCCTTTTACCAAAAAGGGTTCAACTAAAAATCTGAAAAAATTGTAGGTAATGTACATTGATCTCAGCTGGAAACGTACGAGAGTAATTTTTGATCAGCTTGTGTTTTTGAAAAATATGGCAGTTTTTGTGTTTCTGACAAAATTAATTATTTTCTAAATTCATGGATAAATTATGGCTAATAATGTTATGGATTTTTTGTATTTATAGCTAAGATAATGCGTGTATTTTTTTGAAATTAAAAATATAAAAATAAAAATAAAAATAATTTTTTAAATAGGTGCTCAATACTTCAGTTTAGTTAGGAGTTCAGGAGTAATCAGTTATTTTATTATTCTATTATATGCAGTGAATTTCCCTTTCTCATTATTAATAATACATTGTTAATAGTGAGAAATACGTTTCTGAAATTAAAAAAAAATAAGCCATTTATCAATATATTTTTTAATAATCTAATGAAGACGAATAAGAAGCAAATGCAGAAAGAAAAACGTTGGGATTTTAGTCAAATAACGAAGAAAAGTGATAATAAAAAAACTGTTGATTTTGATGTAATTATACAAGGTGTCTCAAAAGAAATTTTATATTTAGTGGATCGATTAAAAAAAAAGTAAGCCGTATATAGAAAAAATGTTTATTAATTATTAAAATACACTTTTTGGGGATTTATTTCTTAAAAATAATATCGTGTAAATGTAGACCCTCGCGTTCTCGGCACTCATTTAATCGAACAGTAAAATGACTTATGACGTCCCGGCAGGTGGACTCAGGGATGGCTGCCATTTCGTGACGGATATTTTCTTTCAAATGCGCCAGTGAAGTCGGTTTATTGGCGTAAACTTTAGATTTAAGATAACCCCATAGGAAAAAGTCCATGTTCTTTGGTTATAGTCAGGAAAGTTTTGCAGTTCAGGTACCAAGAAGTTGTCTAACATCTCCACATAATGTTCTGAATTCACTGTAACTGCACGCCCCCTTTCGTCTTCAAAAAAGTAAGGGCCGATAATTCCTCGCGCCGACATCGCAGCCCATACGGTCTCTTTAGGCGAATGTAGGGGTTTCTGATGTTTGCGTTTCGGATTTGTTGCACTCCAGAAGCGGCAGTTCTGCTTATTTACGTGGCCATTAAGATGAAAATGAGCTTCATCCGAAAACAAAATGTTGGTAAACGTTGAAAATCGCTCAATCACCTGATTTACGAAATTAAGCCTCTGACTGGCATCTTGGGGATTTAATTCTTGCACCAATTGAATTTTGTAGGGGTGCAGCTTTAGGTCTTTGTGCATAATGCGATGTAATGATGATATATGCACATTTAAAGCACTTGCACGCTTCCGAATTGAAAGGTTCGGGTCGTCACGAACAGACTTATTAACATTCTCCACGTTTTCTACCGTTCTTGATGACCTAGGTTGCCCGAATTTTGATTTATCCAGCGTTGTACCAGTCTCTTCAAACTTTTTAACCCAATGTCGAATGAGAGGAATGCTTGGCGCATCATTTAAGTGGCGAAAACCTCGAATACTGCAGAATTTTCTACGCGCTACAGTCGCCGAATCACCGTTTTTGTAAAACTCTCGCACGCATAACGCGCGGTCTGCTCCCGAGAAACGCTCCATAGCGACGGAATTCCCAAGAGCCAGGCTACCGATTGACATAACCCCCGCGCCCCTCGGATACGTTGCGTTCACGCAGTAAGCTAAATAAATATAAAATTTCTTTTGAGACACCTTGTAGAACAAATACTGTCCTACACATCTAGTATTCTGTTGGCTTCTTACACTTATTAAATACCTACAAAACTCTGAAATGTGTGAAAATTCACACTTCACATCCATCTTTTTTTTATAACAAATTATAAATTTTGTTTTGTTTTCCGTGATTATTAACTAAATTAGTATTGAAGTATAATAACCCGAACTTGAAAAATTTCAGGTTCTTGAACCTGAAAAAATTCTGTTGTTAAACCTGAATCTGAAACCGAACCGAAATTAAGATGTTGAATCTGTGTCCGAACCTAAACCCAAAAAAATTCAACTGGTCCCTGGTTTTTTATAATAAAAAATAGCATGGAAAATACATTTTTTTACACATTATTTAACATGGTACTTGTCAGCGCTGTTTGTTACATGGTGTTATTCCTACAAAGGCAGTTAGATGTGACTTTACACCGCTAGAAAATTTTGACTCTCAACGCAAAAATAATATCACTGTATTATTTTTTGTTATTTTAAAAATACACGTGAACTGATACAATTAAAGAATTTTGAGTGCGAACCAGCTAGAACAGTGTTTCTCAACAGGTGGTCCGCAGAAAAATTTTGGTGGTCCGCGAAAGTTTTTGTATGTGTTTTTTGCAGTTTTTTTTTGTTATTTTTTATGCACATTTATGTAAATAATATATATTTTGTTTATTTTCTGTAAACTTTCTGTGATTTTCTACATATAAAATAAATATATTTAGTAGCACATTAAATACAGTTGAACTTCCATAACTCGAACATTTGTAAATCAAATATTTCTGAATCTCGATTTTTTTTTTGAAAATTTTTGCGTCAGGATCACATTTTACATAAAAAATTGTTTCTATATCTCAGATTTGTCAATTTTCTTTTATAATTTGAAATTTTTTTATTTTTGAAGACCAACTTCCTGTACTTGAATTTTTGAAACGCAAATTGGCTTAAATCGAACCGACGTATATCGAGTTATACCTGTATTAATGCTTTAGGCCAGCGATAGCGAAACTTTCCCTCAGACGGGTCAAAATTGAATTTTAAATTTTATAAATTCATTTCGCCAAATATATAATGTGTAAATAAAAATTTGTCGCTTTAGGGTATAAATATTTGTGTAGAATCCCTACTAATCTCGTTAACTCTACTTGAGCTAACGGTCTTGTATTTAACGTGTATAATACAGGTATATAACAGGTAGTAGTTGAATTCCATCTCGCTATTACTGTCATATTTGTCAATTTCCCTACCCTGTCGGGTGAATGCACTCGCTTCGACCCCACCTTGGTTATATTAGAATCTCTCTTTAGAATCTTCAGAAATACAAAGATCTTCCTTTGAACAGGTCATTTTAAATCGTCATACGGGTCAAAGTGTAGTCATATATGTGTTTACTGTCAATGAATTCATATGAAAGCGTTATTTTTTTCATTTTGTAGTTATTTCTGTAACTCGAATTTTCTATATCTCGAATTTTTTTCAATGAACTATGATGTTTCGATTTAGAAAAGTTCGACTGTATATTGGTTTTCTTGCAAAAAAACCAACAATTATTATTAGTGGTCCGCGTTAGAAAATTATATATTTTACTGGTCCGCGGTGCGTTTTTGGTTGAGAAACACTGACCTAGAACACCTTTGCGAATTCCCGAGGGTACGTGCACCACCGGTTGGGAACTGCTGGTGTACAATGTAGCGTTTCTGTTAACAGGGGTGTAACATTAAGCGAGTTGTGCATAGTGATTGTCAGCAGCATATGTGAATACCAAGGATACCCATCTGGGTTATTGTTTATTATAAGTTACATTGTTCCGTTTGTAGTAGAGATGAGCTCGAGTTTCGCATTTTAGAGGTCGTATTATGTTTGTTGGAATTGCGAGTGTTAATGTATGTGTTTGTATTTTGGTTTGTGGTCTGGAAAATTAAAGAAAATCTCTGCATCTTAGAGTGAATTGCTGAAATATTTTAGCAACATTACACCTCCAGTTAAATTCTAGTTGTGGTTCACGAATATTACACGTTTCGGTACAATTAGTTTATAAAGCTAGTTTATTATAACAATATTTTAAATAAAATACTAGCTGACATGCCCGTACTTCATACGTTTTTCGATACACCTATAGCCCAGTCGCGTATACAAATAGTTCGATATATCGTTATAATTTAGGAGAAAAACTTAGTAACGAAAAAAATAATAAATCGATTCTTTTAATAGACCGGGAGCTCATGACATTTTTGGTCTCCGATTTCATACAGTATGCCTTTTGGAGGAGAGAATATTTACCCTGTGACAACAAAAAATGGATGGTACTAAACCCCTGCACGCTTTCCGGTCATAGGGAAAATAGCATTTCCACTTGCACAAAATTTTTGTGTTTTTCTCTGATTTAATATTGCTTGCCCTTTTGTCAAAAAAAAGTTATAACAAATTTAAAGTCTTTTAATTATAGGCATGCTGTATGAAAACGCGGAAAATCATATTTTTTTATTACAAGATCACATGACCGTTTGAGCTCTTTGGGACCCTCCGAATCGCATGCATACATTTAAAAGACTTTAAATTTGTCATAACTTTCTTTTGACAAAAGGGCAAGCAATATTAAATCAGAGAAAAGCACAAAAATTTTGTGTTTAAGTGGAAATGCAATTTTCCCTATAACCGGAAAGCGTGCAGGGGTTTAGTACCATCCCTTTTTTGTTGTTACAGGGTAAATATTCTCTCCTCCAAAAGGCATGCTGTATGAAATCGGAGACCAAAAACTGTCATGAGCTCCCGGTCTATAAGGTTTTAAAGGTATGAACAAAAAATCTTTATAACGTCACTTTGTGCCTGTCTGTTTGTTCGTTTGCCTGTCGGTCTGCCTGCATGTCTGTCTGTCTGTCTATACGATAGAAATTGCTGCCAAACAGCTGCAAATAGAAAGTTGAAATTTGGCATGCTTGTAGAACTCTTTGAACCACATATAGGAAAAGCATAGAGAGTTCAAAAAAATACATCGCGGATTTTTTTTTTTACTAATATGTAATTAACGAAAAAATAAATATTTTTTACAAATTTTTGAGTAGATTTCGGATTTTTAGATCAACTCCTCTGGGAAATAGGCTGGGGGCAATAGTTTTTTGACATAAACTTAGCAAAAATCACATAAAAAGTTATTTTTCAAAAATAAAAGTTTGCTTGTTCATCAGTTCATTAAAGCAGGGTTTCCCAAACTTTTTTTCTTGTGGAACCCTTAGGCAATTTTTTACGGATCATGGAACCCTTGCCATACCTAAAGCTGTTATAAATTAGATTGGTGGTAGTATTCTAGACAGAGATATTAGCGTGGACATCTGAGTGATTTTCGCGTACATAGCGTTTCCAATACAAATTCCGTGACCTTGAACGATAACACCGATGCTAACATAAACTTCGGTGTTTTAACAATAGTAATTCAGTGTTTTAACAAATAGTAAAAAACAAAGCCTTTGGCAAGAAAATTTGACAGATTTATTAGAAATGTACGCGTAACGCCTTACATTAATAGTTTAATGCGTTTCTATGAAAATATTGCAGCTAATCTTATTTTAATACTATATCACAACTTGTCTCGCGGAACCCCAAAATTGTTTCGTGGAACCCCAGGGTTCCACGGAACCCACTTTGGGAAACACTGCATTAAAGGGCTTCCTTTAGAGTCCCATTCAATATTTTTAAGAATTATTTACTTTTCAAAATACCTATTTGTTTGTATTTTTCTCGTGATGTGTTTTTTTGAATTCTTTATAGTTTTCCTCTATGTGGGTCAAAAAGTTTTACAAGCATACCAATTTTCAATTTTTTTTGTTTAGCGGTTTGGCTACAATTTCTACCGTACATATAGACAGACAGACAGACTAAACGTGAGTAACGTTATAAAGGCTTTTTGGCGGTCATACACTTACAAAACACTAAAAATAGTAATTAAAATTATTTCATTTAGTAACCCATTCAAGTTGTACTACTGGGTGGACTTTGGTAAGTAAAAATTTGCTCAAATATCGCATTTTAGAGAAAAAATGGGGTGGATGGGTGATAATTTCTTCTTACGTCTCTTACGTATAAGAGAAATTAACTCATATGTTTTTGGATAATTTATGAATTTTAACTTTTGAGAACCCTATCTGAAATATATATATATAAAAAGGTCCTAATTGCCAACAATGAGGAAAGTCTACAAGGTAACCTTGATATTTATAATTACTGGCTAGGCATGATCAACATGAAAATAAGCTGCGAAAAAACCAAAAGTATGGTCATAAGTACAAGACCGGTGAAACAGCTCATTAAATTAGAAAAAAAACCCATAGAACAGGTCGAGCATTTCAAATATCTCGGATCCGTTTTTTCAGCAGACGGAAAAATAGACCGAGAAATAACGGAACGAGTTGGATCTGCTGGCAGGCTATTTAATAGCATTAAGAACTGTTTCTTGGCAAAACGGGAAATTGCGACTGAAGCAAAAGTCCAGATATTTAAGAAAGTGGCCATACCAGTGCTGACATATGGGTCAGAGGCTTGGACAACAACGGAGAAGCTAAGAAGCAGAATAAGAAGTAGTGAAATGAGGTTCCTACGAAAGATCAAGGAAAAGACAAAATTGGACAGAATAAAGAACACAGAATATAGAGAAGAACTGAGAACCAAACCAGTAGAAGAAGTAATAGAAGAAGGGCAACTTAGGTGGTACGGTCATATTCAAAGGATGGAAGATAGTAGAGACACGAAGAAAGTTTACGAGGCTAAATTAACTAAAGGAAGACGCCGAGGAAGACCCAGAAAGGAGTGGAGTGACGAAATCCAAAGTACAATAGAGAGAAGAGACGTCACCTGGAATGGAGCGAAAAGTAGGACGAAGAATAGGAGTTAATGGAAAAAGCTGTGGCGCCGTTCTCCCACGAAAGAAGAGAACAATTACAAGTAGCAATCAAACTCTACATACAAAGCCCGACACCAGTGATGGTAAAAGGGCTCAACGATTAAGTAAGTAAGTATATATATGTATATATATATAAAAAAAACATTTCTATATATGCTTACATACATGTAATATATTCACGACTAGGGGCCTCAGCCCGGCTACGCCGGTCTTCTCCCCTACATTGTTAAAACTCGTCGCTTCGCGACTCGTTTTAATATAATTTTGTCGCACTTGTCGATTATAAAACTCGTCGCTCATCTTTTTTAAACACTATTTTATGGAAATTCCCCCTGCAAATGTCTTAAGTTTTATCGTTAATTCACCTTAAATACTTAATTAGTTTTCTTCTATCAAGAAATACGTTCAAAATGTGAAATCTCGTCCCATTTTAAAATGCAAAATATATGACAGCTGTCACCTTCTGAAATCTTGTAAGCATATTTCCAATAATGGTCCAGATTCTTTGAAAAATGTTTTCTGATGCCTCAAAATATTATCTCGCACGTCAAATAAGCTATCTTGAACCATTATCACCACTTAACACTTTGATTAACCCTGAAATTTTTAATATCTATAAATCTTTTTTAACACTATTTTATAGAAATTCGCCCTGCAAATGTCTTAAACTTTATCGTTAATTCACCTTAAATCCTTAATTAGTATTCTTCTGTCAAGAAACACGTTCAAAATGTGAAATCTCCTCCCATTTTAAAATGCAAAATATATGACAGCTGTCACCTTCTGAAATCTTGTAAGCATATTTCCAATAATGGTCCAGATTCTTTGAAAAATGTTTTCTGATGCCTCAAAATATTATCTCGCACGTCAAATAAGCTATCTTGAACCATTATCACCACTTAACACTTTGAATAACCCTGAAATTTTTAATATCTATAAATCTTTTTTAACACTATTTTATAGAAATTCGCCCTGCAAATGTCTTAAACTTTATCGTTAATTCACCTTAAATCCTTAATTAGTATTCTTCTGTCAAGAAACACGTTCAAAATGTGAAATCTCCTCCCATTTTAAAATGCAAAATATATGACAGCTGTCACCTTCTGAAATCTTGTAAGCATATTTCCAATAATGGTCCAGATTCTTTGAAAAATGTTTTCTGATGCCTCAAAATATTATCTCGCACGTCAAATAAGCTATCTTGAACCATTATCACCACTTAACACTTTGATTAACCCTGAAATTTTTAATATCTATAAATCTTTTTTAACACTATTTTATAGAAATTCGCCCTGCAAATGTCTTAAACTTTATCGTTAATTCACCTTAAATCCTTAATTAGTATTCTTCTGTCAAGAAACACGTTCAAAATGTGAAATCTCCTCCCATTTTAAAATGCAAAATATATGACAGTGTAGCAGTACAAATAAATATAAATGTAGCTTTATTTTTAACTTATTTATTATCAAAAATGTCTACAGAATCTAATGACATAACAAAGATCAAATAATAATAATAATTTGACATTCAAAAATAATTTCATCGTCAAGGAAATGAAAAATCTAAATAAATAACAAATAGCAGTTCACCAGTAGTCACTACAGTAGTCCCCCCCGAGTGACAACGATTCCTGAAACCTAACCGGCAATTTAATTTGTCGACCTGATTTCGAAAATTTTGGTGCAGGCTGTTCTTGTGTTCTGCTAATTGATTGTTTGTTTTTAAATGGTAGTGTTGTTTTTTTAGAGTTTGTTTGTTGAAAATTTTCGTCCGTTAATATGTAGGCTGGTTTTAATCTATCAATAGATATATTTTGGTTTTTTCCTTTAATATTAAGGGTAAAAAATTTTGGAGTACGGCTGATGACCGGAAATGGACCGTCATAAGGTGACTTCATGTGAGATAAACCGTTATCTTGCCGTACAAAAACAGATTTGCAGGAAGAAAGATCTTGATATACGAATACAGGCCTTGAACCATGTCTACTTGTGGGCACTGGTCTTAGATTATTCATATGCGTACGTAACCGTTGGAGAAAAATGTGAAGCTGTTCTGACTTGTCTGATTTTATTAAAAACTCTCCTGGAAGTCTAATAGGGGATCCATAAACAAGTTCTGCTGCGGTGGTATTTAAATCTTCGCGAAGTACAGAACGGAAACCTAACAAAACGGTGGGTAAAACTTCCGCCCATCCTTTTTTTTCGTGGCATCTGATGGATGCTTTGAGAGCTCGATGCCAACGCTCTACTAATCCGTTGGCCTGAGGATGGTAACTTGTTGTTCGTAGTCTTTCTATTCCTAACATTTTTGTCAAGTGAGTGAAAAGTTCGGATTCAAACTGCGAACCTTGGTCGGTTGTTATTTTTTGAGGGGTGCCGAAACGTGCAACCCAACCATTAAAAAAGGCTACCGCGACCGTTTCTGCACGAATGTCAGTAACTGGGAAAGCTTCTGGCCATCTGGTGAAACGGTCCACGCAAGTTACACAGTATGTGAAACCTAACGATGGTTGTAAAGGGCCTATTATGTCAATATTAACATGGGCAAATCTGCAAAAGTTCCCAAAGGACTGTTCACGTGTCTATGTATTTTATTTTTTTGACACGCTATGCAACTGCGAGCCCAAACTTGAACGTCTTTAGAAATTGATGGCCAGACAAATTTTGAACAAAGATATTTAACAGTTTTCCTAACACTGGGGTGATTGAGATTATGATAGTTATGAAAAACTTGAAAACGGAATTTAGGTGTGATGTATGGTCGCACTAATTTTTTTGTTGAAAAATCGCAATACAGAGTGGTGTTTGAATTAGGTAACGTAAATTTATGCAAAGATAATGAAGTCGTATTGTCTTTTAATAAACTTTGTAGTTCTTTATCGAAAGTTTGATCTTGCGCTAACAATGCGTAGTCTAAAACCGTCGGAAAATCAATTGTTTCGATTCTAGAAAGATTATCTGCTATGATATTTTGTGTTCCGGTAATATATCGAATATCAGTCGTGTATTGTGAAATAAAATCAAGATGTCTCAATTGTCTGGGAGTGGCTTTCTCCGGTTTTTGTCGAAATGCAAAAATAAGTGGTTTGTGGTCGGTGTATAAAACAAAAGAACGTGCTTCTAAAATAAAACGAAAATACTTAATTCCTGCATACGCTGCCAAAAGTTCTCGATCATAGGTAGAATAATTTCTTTCAGATTTATTTAAAGTTCTTGAAAAGAAACCCAAAGGTTCCCAGTTAGGCCCTGCGCGCTGTTGTACAACTGCTCCTATAGAAGTGTTTGATGCGTCCACCATTAAAATTAATTCAGCATCAATTTGTGGAAAAGTAAGCATTGTAGCATCAGCTAAACTTTGTTTAGTTTTCAAAAATGATAATTTTAAATCTTCACTCCAAATTATTTTTGAGTTTTTTGAATTATTTTTCCTCAGTAAATTGTATAGTGGTTCCTGTAGTTTAGCAGCATTTGGAATAAAAGATCTATAAAAATTTAACATACCAAGGAATCGTTGAAGTTCCTTAATTGTTGTAGGTTCTGGTTGTTTAAAAATCGCTTCTACTCTATCGGGTAGAGGTTTTATCCCCTCTTTTGATATTAGATGACCTAAAAATTTTAGCTCTGATTTTCCTAAAACGCATTTGGATAAATTAACAGTTAAACCATGCTGGTTTAAACGAGAGAAAACTTGCTCAAGATGGAGCAAATGAGTTTCTAAGTTTTCGGAAGCAATTAAAATGTCGTCAATATATGCGAAGCAAAAATCAAAACCGGAAATCACTTCGTGAATGAATCTCTGAAAAGTCTGTGCTGCGTTGCAGAGACCAAATGGCATTCGTACAAATTCGAATAGTCCGAAAGGTGTTATAATAGCTGTTTTAGGAATATCAATTGGATTTACAGGAATTTGGTAATATGCTTTTGTTAAGTCTATAGAAGAAAAAATCTTTTTGTTATTTAAAATATGTGTAAAATCATGTAAAAAAGGAACGGGATACCTATCTGGCACTGTAATATTATTTAATTGGCGATAATCGCCACATGGCCGCCATTCCCCGTTAGATTTCTTAACCATGTGCAAAGGGTTAGCCCAGCTACTTTTTGAAGGTCTACATATACCCTGCTCGATCATAAATTCAAATTCTTTTTTGGCCGCTTTAAATTTTTCTGGAGTCAATCTACGAGCTTTGGCAGTTATGGGCGGACCCTCTGTAAGAATATGATGAAAAATTGAGTGTTGAACTTGTGAAAATGTTTGTGTTGGCTTGGTTATGTCAATGTACTTGTATAGAAGTTTACTGAAAGGTGTTTCATTGTGAATCGTTGAAACTCTAGGGGAATAAACTGCAGTTAACTCACCTGAAACCTTCAGCTGTGTAATATTATCCTGAAGACATTGATGCTTCATATCTACTACTAAACCGAAATGTCGTAAAAAATCAGCACCAATTATCGGGTTTTTTACGTCAGCTATAATGAATTTCCACTGGAAGGTGCGTCGTAGACCAAAATTTATTTTTAAAATTGTCTCTCCATAAGACTTAATTTTTGATCCATTTGCAGCATAAAGTTGAAATGTATTGTTCTCTTGTGGTCTCCTTCTTGGGTTCAGTGGAGGAATTACAGACACTTCAGCTCCCGTGTCTATTAAAAATCGATAGCCAGAAAGTCGGTCGAAAACAAATAAACGGCGAGTACTTGCTGCTCCGTTTGCCGTCATTACGGGCAGCCTTTTTAGTTTAAATTTTTCTTGCTGAAATTGCAAGGAGGTATGCAACGTCGAGCATCTTGGCCAAAACGACGGTGGTACCAACACATTCCACTTTCTCCACTTGGTCTTGAATTTTGATGATTTCGATTAAAATAATGATTTTTGGATCTGCTTTGATTTATTTTATTTATTTCAAATGAGAGTTCTTGAATTTTTGCTTTTAGTTCTTGTATTTCATTATTGTTCTGTTCGTTTGCAACTGGTGCAGTCGTATGGCTTATTGTTGAAACGATTTCTTGTTTTGTGGATTCAAAAATTTTGTCTGCCATAGTTGATAGTTCTTCTAATTTACTATTGTTTGCTACAAGAACTGTTCGGATATGCGGTGGTAAACGTTGTATCCACAGGCATTTCAAAACTTCGTCCTTAACATTACCTTGCGATAGTTCTTTCATTTGTCGCAAAAGTTGAGATGGACGTCTATCTCCTAATTCCAAACCATATAACAGTTTGTTTAATCTCCCCGTTTCAGATTCAACAAAACGCTCGATGAGTCGGCTTTTTAATGTACTGTAAAGGTCCTCCGTCGGAGGATTGAGTATAATATCACTCACTTCCGCGAGGACATCGCTATCTATGGCCGCTACGACACAATGATACTTTGTTTTGTCAGCCGAGATATTTGATACCACGAACTGTGACTCGATTTGCCGAAACCAAACGGCAGGATTAATTCTCCAGAAAGGTGGAAGTTTGACAGATATTCTGCTAATTTCTTTTGAACCTTCCATGTATATGATCACGTCGGGGTCACCAATGTAGCAGTACAAATAAATATAAATGTAGCTTTATTTTTAACTTATTTATTATCAAAAATGTCTACAGAATCTAATGACATAACAAAGATCAAATAATAATAATAATTTGACATTCAAAAATAATTTCATCGTCAAGGAAATGAAAAATCTAAATAAATAACAAATAGCAGTTCTGATGCCTCAAAATATTATCTCGCACGTCAAATAAGCTATCTTGAACCATTATCACCACTTAACACTTTGAATAACCCTGAAATTTTTAATATCTATAAATCTTTTTTAACACTATTTTATAGAAATTCGCCCTGCAAATGTCTTAAACTTTATCGTTAATTCACCTTAAATCCTTAATTAGTATTCTTCTGTCAAGAAACACGTTCAAAATGTGAAATCTCCTCCCATTTTAAAATGCAAAATATATGACAGCTGTCACCTTCTGAAATCTTGTAAGCATATTTCCAATAATGGTCCAGATTCTTTGAAAAATGTTTTCTGATGCCTCAAAATATTATCTCGCACGTCAAATAAGCTATCTTGAACCATTATCACCACTTAACACTTTGATTAACCCTGAAATTTTTAATATCTATAAATCTTTTTTAACACTATTTTATAGAAATTCGCCCTGCAAATGTCTTAAACTTTATCGTTAATTCACCTTAAATCCTTAATTAGTATTCTTCTGTCAAGAAACACGTTCAAAATGTGAAATCTCCTCCCATTTTAAAATGCAAAAAATTTGACAGCTGTCACCTTCTGAAATCTTGTAAGCATATTTCCAATAATGGCCCAGATTCTTTGAAAAATGTTTTCTGATACCTCAAAATATTATCTCGCACGTTCAAAAAGCTATCCTGAACCATGATTACCATTTAACACTTTGATTCTCGCCGTAAATATTCTGGACCGGCCGTCTTGTATTAAGAATATTTTTGAATTATCGTCTGATAAAACCTGTCCGTGCCGATCAATGGTGACTTTGATTCGACACGGATTCGAGGAAAAAATGCATGATTTTTATCAATAAAAATTAGTCAGTACCCCCTGTCGAATTAAAATTAAGCCTAAGCACTAAAAAAATATCACCCGAATAAGACGGCGGTTCATTTTCCTCTCTCCGCGTTAAGATACACCAGAAGTTGAATAGAACATACATACCAACACTTGTACAATATAATAGTAGATGTTACCTCATCTGAGTAGCACATATAGGGGTAGCATTTTTCTTGGTAGCTACAAAATATAAATGGACATGAGAAAATAATCTATGTATTAATAAAATTGAAGGATACATCTGTTTTTTTTTTTTTTAGTTTGTCGGCCTCATTTTGGTTTCTACTCGTTTCAGATAATTATCCGCAAAAAAATCATCTTTTGTCTGTCTGTCCAAGATTCACGCAAAAACGGCTGGACATATTTTTACGAAATATATTATGATGATAAAAACAGGATTCGTACATAGAATATGAGGCATTTCAAAATCTCTATTCTAGGGGGGATGTTTTGGAGTTAAAACTGTTTATTAAAAAACTTAAAATATCTCCCTTATTATTGACAACAGAAAAATACATGTAACAAAATTGTTTATAGTAATAAAACAAATCTTTTTTGTTCAATGTATTTTTTGAATAAGATGAATTATTTTAGTTATGGGGGGACAGCCTTAAACTAAAAGCTAGATTTATCTCCCTTATTATTAACAGCAATATCATATATAATTAAAATAGTTATATATATATATATATATATATATATATATATATATATATATATATATATATTTATTTAGGGGTGCTTAAACTGCTTGGTTATTAGCACCCCGGAATATTTGTATTACATAATTAATATAATTACAAAATAAATATAAAATTCATAATTATTTAATATAATTAATTAAGACTATTAGAAATTATATGGAATGTTAAATTGAATTAACCACATATAAACTTAAAAATCAACCAATACATATGAAAACAATACGTATTGGTTGATTTTTAAGTTTATATGTGGTTAATTAAATTTGTGTCTTTTAGGAATTGTATTATGTTTTCTATCTTGTCACTGGAATTGGAGAGTAGTATTGGAAGTGTTAATGCTTGTGTGAGTTGGTTATGTATTCTGTGTGTGTGTTATATTTTTGACAGTGGAGTAGTAAATGTTCGACAGTAATTTTGGTTTTGCAGAAATCGCACATTGGTGGTTCTGAGTGGTCGAAGATATGTTTGTGGGTGATTGCCGTGTGTCCTATCCTTAGCTTATTGTTGCTAAGGGTAGTCCAGTAATTGTTCCAATGTCCTCTTAGTCTTTTTTTACATAAGGTTTTGAAATTATTAGCAAGTTGACAATCAGTAGTAGATTCTGGGTTATTCCTGGTGGCTTTTCTGGCTATTTGGTCGGCTTCTTCGTTCCCAAGAATACCTACATGGGATGGTATCCATACAATGGTGATATTTTTCCCGTTGATTATTGCTTCACTGATGTTATCTTGGTTTGTTTGAATGTATGGCATCTTCGTGTATATTTGTTGAATGCCTTGGATAGCACTCAGTGAGTCCGTGTAGATGACAAATCTTAAAATAGTTTATAATAAGAAAATAAATCTTTTATTTCTATGTATATTTTCATTTAGATAAATCTTTGGGCAGTTACGGGGGGACTAACACCCTAAAACTAAAATGTACATATATCTCCCTTATTATTGACTTAACAGCAAAATCATGTCTGCCAAGAATAGTTTAAAATTAGAACATAAATCATTTGTATTTACGCATTTTTTATTCATGAATATTTTGGGCGCTATGCGGGCACACCCCAAAGGAAAACTTTTTAAATACAAGGTGTCTCAAAAGAAATTTTATATTTAGTGGAACGATTAAAAAAAAAAGTAAGCCGTATATAGAAAAAATGTTTATTAATTATTAAAATACACTTTTTGGGGATTTATTTCTTAAAAATAATATCGTCTAAATGTAGACCCTCGCGTTCTCGGCACTCATTTAATCGAACAGTAAAATTACTTATGACGTCTCGGCAGGTGGACTCAGGGATGGCTGCCATTTTGTGACGGATATTTTCTTTCAAATGCGCCAGTGAAGTCGGTTTATTGGCGTAAACTTTAGATTTAAGATAACCCCATAGGAAAAAGTAAATAGGGGTTAAATCTGGACTGCGTGGAGGCCAATTTATGTCACCTCTCCGGGAGATCAATTTGCCTGAGAAAATTTCACGAACACGTGGCAGAGACATATTGGACGTGTGTGAAGTTGCTCCGTCCTGTTGGAACCAGTTCAGGTACCAAGAAGTTGTCTAACATCTCCACATAACGCTCTGAATTCACTGTAACTGCACACGCCCCCTTTCGTCTTCAAAAAAGTAAGGGCCGATAATTCCTCGCGCCGACATCGCAGCCCATACGGTCACTTTAGGCGAATGTAGGGGTTTCTGATGTTTGCGTTTCGGATTCGTTGCACTCCAGTAGCGGCAGTTCTGCTTATTTACGTGTCCATTAAGATGAAAATGAGCTTCATCCGAAAACAAAATGTTGGTAAACGTTGAAAATCACTCAATCACCTGATTTACGAAATTAAGCCTCTGACTGGCATCTTGGGTATTTAATTCTTGCACCAATTGAATTTTGTAGGGGTGCAGCTTTAGGTCTTTGTGCATAATGCGATGTAATGATGATCTATGCACATTTAAAGCACTTGCGCGCTTCCGAATTGAAAGGTTCGGGTCGTCACGAACAGACTGATTAACATTCTCCACGTTTTCTACCGTTCTTGATGACCTAGGTCGCCCGGATTTTGATTTATCCAGCGTTGTACCAGTCTCTTCAAACTTTTTAACCCAATGTCGAATGAGAGGAATAATTGGCGCATCATTTAAGTGGCGAAAACCTCGAATACTGCAGAATTTTCTACGCACTACAGTCGCCGAATCACCGTTTATGTAAAACTCTCGCACGCATAACGCGCGGTCCGCTCCCGAGAAACGCTCCATAGCGACTAAATTATCAAGAGCCAGGCTACCGATTGACATAACCCCCGCGCCCCTCGGATACGTTGCGTTCACGCAGTAAGCTAAATAAATATAAAATTTCTTTTGAGACACCTTGTATCTCCTTTATTATTGACTTGAGAGCAAAAATGTATATAATATAAACTGTTCATAATAAGAAAACAAATATTTATTGTTGTGTATACTTTTCGATTTAATGAATATTTGGAAAGTTACGAGGGTACATCCTAAAACTAAAATCTTGAAATAACTTATTTATTATTTACTTTACATCAAAAATGTACATGAGGAAATATATATATATATATATATGAAGTTAAATTATGGGAAAAAGAAAATTATTAAAGATGATTATTTAGGGGGAAAAGGGAGTGTTACTAATAACGATGAAATATCTCATTTATCATTTACTTAACAGCAAAAATAAATATGATAAATGAAACTATTATTAGATTTTTTTATATTTAAGATATATAATTAGGCAGCTACCTATACGAAGTAACTCACTTATTATTTACTTAACAAAAAATATACACAAAAGAGTAATTTACAATAAAGAAACGATTATTTTGTGCTCTACTTAAAATTGAAATATCTCACTTATGATTTACTTTACAGCAAAATATATAATACAAAAACCGTACGCAGTACTTCAGCTAGTCTAAAATAAAATTCATAAAAAATTAAATAATTCTAAACATTTTGGTTGCAAAATATCATTCATGTGATTCAAGAAATATTATATATTTTACTGGAAACATTCATGCGATTCGATTATAAGAAATATTAATTCGGCTACACTGGCAATACATTTAGTTAATGTATATTTTTTAAAAAACAACATAACAAAACAAAAAATATCATGACCTACTCAGATGAGGAAACATCGTGAATAGATTATATCTTTGTTCTGTTTTAACAATTTTTCTCTATTTTTAATAATTTATATAAGTGCAACAAAATGTTAATTTTCATCAGACAAATGCAACTTTAGTGTTCATTCGTGCTAGTGGACACGTCAAAAACTTTTGTGCCATTAACAAAGTGTAGATAAACTACAGAAAGTTCGCTTAATCTTACGAATTACTTTTGCTACTTACAGAGATGCTCTTTTGCTTAGTTGGCGTAAAAATAAGTTGCACAGATACATTTTTGCTTTGCTTGTTTCTTTCAAATAAAATAGTTTTATTTTCAGAAAAAAGAAAAAAAAAAAAAAAAATGGAAGGGATTGATGTTTGTTTTGGAATGAATAGAACAATTTTTGAATAGACATTTAGAAATAATTTGGTTTTTCAACGAGATTGGCATTTTTCTCATAGTTAATGCAATAGTTGAATGACAACAGTTGTTTCCAGGTGTTCTAAAGCTACGTTCACAGCCCTAAAATTAGTTGACTATATGCTGTGCGTTGTGGATAAATTTAACAGACTGTTTTAACGTTTTATGACAGCATTCAAAGCTATGAAGCTATGAAAATTAATGCGTAACGAATTTTGTGATATCTTCTGGATACAAGCCCTTGTTTCCTCGGTAGTTTTTGGACAATTCGTTTTGAAATTGCCAAGTTTCGATCTTGACTTTCGAAATGACGTGCGAGAAAAGTTAAGGACCAGTCACGATCGTGTAGAACAATTAGGTTAAAAAATCAGTCGTTTCAAGTGCTTGTGGGTTTTAGCTGCTGTTTGCTGATGACGCTTTATAGCGTAATTAACAGAGTTCTTAGGAATATCCAAAACACCAGCTATATTTCAATACTTCAGCCATCTTCATGTAATGGCACAGCACGTATAACGTCTTCCGGCCACATTTTAATTTTATTGCACAAAAAAAAAGACTTGTGGAGTTTTATTTTAACAATGACTAATTCGAATTAAAACTTACGTACTTAATATGGGCTGTTATATAAAATAGTCTTCGTTCAAACGGGCATTATTTATTGTTACAGACTGTTTAATTAGCAACTAAAAATATTTGTTCATGCAGATATTGTATTAGCTCCCATTACTTATAGTTTCCTAATAAAATGGTTAAATATTTTATCAGCCCTTAAAATACAATATTAGGACAAATGATCAATAAATCGATTAATTAATTTTTATTGCCATCTCTAGCCTAGATGTCTAGCCTAGACGCCATCTTCGAGACGTCCACTCTCAGATTACAAGTAGCAAGGCAACAAACCATTAGTTCATCCCCTCGTAAACAAATATAAAAATGTTCAATTTGTGACAGCTTTTGTTGAATGAAATACTTAGATTGATCTGTATTATTAACCAGGCAATAAACCATGTCCATCTTATTCTCTTGTGCTCCAGCTAACCACTAGAACCTGACCAATAATGATAACAAACAAAGACGTGAATAAAATCAATCAAAAAACGCTCTTGACGTACCGTTCCGTCACATATATTTTCCTTGGTTCCTTAACATTTTTTTTGTCTTGTCCCGATCTGTGATTTTAGAAATCTGCATTCCTGGCCTCATATATCGTGCCTTGCATTATTTGTTCCACTAAGGGCCTCTTTTACAATCGATGGATAAAGCTCGGATAACGCTATTCCCGGTATAAAGTCAAAAAATCGCTTTTACAATGCTCGGATAAAGCTCAGATAGGATAAACATCGGAATAAACACCAGAATATCTTATCCGGCCAACGACACTTCAGATAAAGGGCAGTATAAGTTATTCCCTTGCTCTGATTGGCGAATAAGAATTTATTACCCAGCAACGGTAAAAAAATTAAATTGACATATGATAAATGTAACTTTATGACGTTTTATTTGAATTTTTATTACAGTTATATCATTGGGGTTGCAGCAGCGTAGTGGTTAGCTCGCTTGCTTTGAAAGTGTGGAATCATGAGATCGACCTAGTATGGGCAAAAAAAATTTTAAAAAAATTTGGCTGTTACAACCATAGGCTCAGATTCTTTACAATGAATGCTTTAAAAAGTAATCGTTAGGTCATGTCAGAGGACGCTAGTTGCGGCCTTAAAATCTCTAAAACCTAGACATTGCCGTACGAAATAATAATAGTACGTAATCCCTCGTTATCCATGTATTTGTTCAGTAGTTTTGTTTACACGCAGTTGTGAAATAAAAATTTGATTTATTTTTTAAAATCGTAGCAATGAACAGTAGCAGCCGATTACCGCTGGAATATGCTCCTAGCACTTTGAGCGCTTCGAATCTAACTGGCCACTATCACCCCTTCCACGTTATGTACACATAATGCCAGTTTTTGTACTGGCGCAGCTTTGGGCTGGAGCCAGTTCGAATGAACCGGTTGTTATTTATTTATATATTTTTCAAAATGCGAACTGGTTCTTAATGTTGTTATACACTGAAAAAAATACCCCTGTTATTAATCAGTGAATTTTTCCTCTTGAAAGAACTTGTCGATACAATTTTGGCAGTCTACAACTGTACATAATATGTATATGCTTAATCTTATTACTCGCGTTTTTTTGTTCACAGTATGTTAGTGGAACATAAACTCCGCGGTGATAAGAGATTACAGTACATAAATATGAACCACAATCAGGGCCACCGCCTGCGTTTGGGCATAGTCTGCAACGCACACGATCGGTTCATCAAAGGGACGGCATTTGGTATAGATTCTAATAGAATTCTACTAGTAGAGGGTGATCTTATAAAAATTTACACATGGGCGGTATTTGGGCTCGATTCTATTAGAGGGCGGTTTTATGAATATTTGCACACGAGAGGCTGACAATAACGCGGTAGATATAGCACAATAAAATAATAATTTGAGTCGAATATTTCGATATCTCCTAATATTTCCCCAAACATGCTCAAATGTGTTGTTAATAGTAATGTCAATTTAAAATATGACTTTTCTAATATGTCAGTTTATGTGTCAAACAATACCAACTTTATTTTATTTACAATAAAACTATGGATACCTATCCGAGAATAAAAAATGCATTGTAAAAGCGAACGTTGGAATAAACATCGGAATAAACTTATACCTTAGATAGTTATACCGCTACGTATCCGAGGTTTGTAAAAGCGGCCCTAAGTCACATGTCATTGTTTCTCATTATATGTCCGTGATATTCGATTATTATACGTCGTGTTTCACTGTTCTTCACCGTAAACACTATTTCTGACTATTTTTGCACTTTGTTCAGCATCTTCATGTCAGTGTTTTGTTCATGATAATCTCAGAATACGGCGTTACGTTCAAAACTCGAAAGCCTCTAATTTTTACTGACCGCCAACATATATAAGGGAGGTATTGTGATCATACCGATTTTGACATTTCGAGAATTCGATGGATCTCCACGAATTGAGGTCCCTACATAACGTTTTGACTATTTTTAGCATGCTGTCTGTCAGTCTGCCTGTCTGTCTGTATGTCTGTCTGTCTGTCCGTCCGTCCGTCCGTCCGTCCGTCCGTCCGTCCGTTTGTCTGTCTGCCTGTTTGTACACGTGCAGAGCAAATTCGGCTAAAACGATTTTTATGAAACTTCATATTTAAGTTTTTGACATCAATGGCACAAGTTGGTCAACTTTTGGTAAAATTCGGTTGGCTAGAAATGGGAGTTTACTCGTGTCGATTTTAAGATTTTTGCGAATATTTAACAACACAAAAATATTTAGAAAAAAGATTATTTGACAAAAGTTACTACAAAAGCAATAAGTAACAAATTTTATATGAGACATTTTTTGATAAAACGAAAAAAAAAATCTGTAGTATCTATTTTTTCATATTTATATGTAACGTTTCCATGGTCATGATAAATAATATCTCTGTTAGAAAATAAGTTATTTCTACACTGCTGCTAGAATGTATTTTATACAAGTACTTTTTTGATGGCGGTCGGTCCTGTGGTGGCCACAGCTGATTTTTTTATTCATATATAAGTAGTATAAAAAAATGTAGTATCGTAATAGCCGAAGCTTACTTTAAAGATACATATCTTGAAAGCATATTTTCTTCATCTTGAGAAGCTATTCTGGCTGCATCAATTCTGCTATCAAATTTCAAGCCGGTGGTCCCATTTATCGTCAGTCGTGCATCCTAGATATTTATATTTAATAACACGTTCAATAAAGGTGTTATTAATTATAAGTTGCCCAGGTGTTACGGAATGTTTAGTTATAACCATTTACCTATTTAGTTTTTTTTTTTCGCGTTCGGTGACAGACCGTATTCATCACTAGTTGTTGCTACCTTATCCATTAATGTCTGTAACGGTAGACTGATTGCAAAAACTACAGCATCGTCAACATACTTAATATTATAGAGCAGTGTTTCTCAACAGGTGGTCCGCGGACCACCAGTGGTCCCCAGAAAAATTTTAGTGGTCCGCGAAATTTTTTAAACGTGTTTTTGCAGTTTTTATTTTTATTTTTTATGCACATTTTTTATATAAATAATTTATATTTTGTTTATTTTCTGTAAACTTTCTGTGATTTTCTACAAATAAATATATTTGTTTTCTTGCAAAAAATGAACCAACAATTATTATTAGTGGTCCGTGGTAGAAAATTATATATTATACTGGTCCGCGGTGCGTTTTTGGTTGAGAAACACTGTTATAGAGCAATTCGCCATTAGTTCACCACGTTCGCGGACGTACTGTCCGACGGCTATAGCCAGTACGGCTATAGCCGTCGAATATTTTTCCTAGCTCAGTTCATGACGGTCTAAACCGTCCTACCTTTTTATTAAAATATACAAATGACGGCTGGGGCAGGTTTTAATTCCATTTAAGTATATGAAAACTAGTATAAACTGTCCTATCAGGAACATACCAAACACCTTAAATGTCCTAAGAAATAATCTATTAGAAAGGGCATTTAAGATAAGGGTAGACATGTTCATTATTGTAACTGGAGACTTTTGTTAACGTTATGTAACATGAAAAGTTAATAGTAATTTCTTGTGTCAAAAATATATGTCGACCATAAGCACATAAATAATAATTAATTTTTTTCTGAAATATAAATACTATGTTTGGCTTATTTTCTAATGGGAAACTTATCTAAGTTATCACCAATAAATTGTGAATTTTAAAATAGTACAAGACGGACAGTCAAGAGGGTGTGAAATGATATTACACAGTTGGGCGATGTAAGCCATTCAGGGCGGTTCTCTTTTTAGAAGAGTTGAGCTTAAGCAGTCGTAAGATTAAGCCATGTTTTGGTGTGGGTTTTTAAGAGTCATGGGTCAGAGACATTTAGAGTGTTCGGGCGAGTCGAGTTAAAGTAACAAGTAATTCCGTCTGAATGTTAGTGACCAGCTAAAGACATGTGAGAGATAAATGGTTTTAGAGGATGTCAGTCAGGACTGTGGTGTCCAGTGGACAAATTAGTGATTAGTGCTAAAGAGTCTAGTGTTTAGTGTTTGTGAATGTCTCATTTGGATTTGGCTGTATCAACGTAATTGTAAGTCTAGTGTAATTAGTGTAAATATTTAAACCGTATCATAATTAAAGTAAACTCCATTCACAATAAATATGAGATGACGTCACACTTGGTTAATTTAAGTACCAACGTTATGATATGTTTTAATCAACATCAATCCATAACTCAGTTAGTACATTTATTTATTTCATGTTGGTAGATTTTTCCAGTGTTGTCGGTTTAAAATTGGATTGTTCAATCGTTATTTGTCAGGTTGACGTTTAGGTACTTACAATTAACAGTGAGGTTATATTTTATTCTTTTTAAATTTAATTGTAATTTTTTAGTGTGACTCTAAACACTCCGTCAATGTGACACAAGGCGAAAAATTAAAGTAAATTGTATAAAAAGTATTAAAAGAACATGACACATTTCTAAAAACAAATATTTCTGATGATTCTTATACACTGAAATGTATTATTATTTATTTATTTTTTAATACTACATTACACACTTAATGTAATATAAACCATAAATTTCGCGACAAATCGGTTAGAAAGAACTGCTGTGCATCATAATTTACATTAATTCCTTTCCTCCATAGGAAATATAGGTTTTCAATATATTTTTAGAAGTTGTTCGATATAACCTAACGTTTTTTGACAGTTTACGAATTGGCAACAAGGTGAGTTTTTCAACTGTGACGTCATTTCAAAGTTACGGTAAATGGACTTTAGATTAGCTAAAATGTTGACTTTAATTGAACAACCCTTCACTTCTTCCAAGTATCATAGCAACCAGCTAGCGGACCAATAGGGGCGGCCAGAATTGTTCCGCTCGCAAGTCTGGATACTCATAATGTGAGGGAGACCTAGAGTTTCAGGGATGAGAGTAAGTACAAATGAAAATACTTAAATTCAAACAGGCAACCGTGACATTTCATATTGTATATCGTAGGCTCTCCACACAATATATATATTTGCAATAATAAATTTTATTATTTATTACTCCCTCTGTCCGAAAATAAGAGTCTTATTTGAAAAATTAGTTTTTTTTTTTATTTATTAAGAGTAGAAAAATATAAAAAAAAACCAATTCTTCTTTGATAACCATATGTTCGACTTGACTTTGAAACGACAAATTTATAAATTAATAAATAAAATTAAATTTAATGAACAAATTAAGTAATTATGTAAGTAGTAAAGTTTTGGTTTTTTTACAATGGTCAGTAAAACTTTTATTTTGTTTGTTTTTAATGTCCTTCAGTCCATAGCATTGATCGTTATTAGTCTCGAATAACACTGTTAAATTAAAAACGGACAAATTTTTATGTGAAATGGGACTCTTATTTTCAGACAGAAGGAGTATTACTTCTATTTTTCACATTTTTGACATAAAATTATAAATCTGTTATATGCACTTTCATAGTTGTTAATTTCAAGTTGCTTTAATGAAGATTTAAATTAAATCGAAACGTTTGCGAAGTTAAAAATATTGCTTTATTTTTTGACTTGTCCAATAATATAAATTAAGATTTTCACTATAAAATGTAATAAGGACAACCATATTTTACACAATATATGAGTCATACATTTTAAATTTTTAAACTATTTTGGATATTGAAATCGCGCAACTAGTTATTTTCCTGTTTTCCAGTAAAGAAACCAATAATTTGAAAAATGTATTCCCTTTTTCGATATATTTTTAGAGTACATAGAAGATAGAATTGGATGTAGCTGAGTGATGTAACTCGCAATGTAAATTCGCCTCAGTATATGTAACAGTTTGGAGTGTGCGTTCTCCTGCAGAATCGGAAGTAGTGCTCCCTGGAGATCAGAGCGCTGATGCAAAACGAAAGTAGCGACTGCGGAGAGAAACTGAAGCCGAGTTGACATTAATTCTTCGTCGCTTTCGTTTATCTAGAATTAGTTCTATTATTTATTACTATTATTTACTACAACTTAAACGTGGCGAGAATAACTTCATGATATGCCAACGTTGTCTTAAATAAAACAACTTGTACAATTTCAAAATGTTTCAACATTAAGAAAATTTAGCGTTTTCTTTGTATCTCGTAAAACATCTTGTCATTGTTATAGAGTTTTTATAAGATACTAGCTAGCGCGTTCGTACGGTTTTTGTTATGTATATTTTTGGTGTAAAGTAAATTATGAGTAAGATTCAAAATTTAGCAATCGCATATCACTAAATATCCCCGGTGGCGCGTAATTAAAAATGTTCGGTTATTTTCTTGTTAACAGATCTCGTAAATGCTAAACAAGAAGTGTTTTTATTCATCGTTGTGTTTATTTATTTGAGGTTGTCTGTTTAAGTGTTTGTGTAATGAATCGGTTAGTCCGCCCGGACAACTTTCACAAATCACCCGTCGTAAGAATTTCTTTGAAAGGCATTTTGTTAAGGATTTTAAAGGGAACTTTACAGTCAACATTTGTGAGAAATCAGATATAGACCGGGAGCTCATGACATTTTTGGTCTCCGATTTCATACAGCATGCCTTTTGGAGGAGAGAATATTTACCCTGTGACAACAAAAAAGGGATGGTACTAGACCCCTGCACGCTTTCCGGTCATAGGGAAAATTGCATTTCCACTTGCACTAAATTTTTGTGTTTTTCTCTGATTTAATATTGCTTGCCCTTTTGTCAAAAGAAAGTTATAACAAATTTAAAGTCTTTTAATTATAGGCATGCTGTATGAAAACGCGGAAAATCATATTTTTTTATTACAAGATCACATGACCGTTTGAGCCCTTTCGGACCCTCCGAATCGCATGCATATATTTAAAAGACTTTAAATTTGTCATAAAAAACTGTCATGAGCTCCCGGTCTAATAATAAAATAAAATTAGAAACCTTACGTTTACAATACGTTACTTTAAAATATTTTTTTTAGGTTTATTGATTAAGGAGACTTTTGTTCAAAGTTATTACCTAATAACTTTGACAATTTCTTGAACAATTTTTCATACACTTATTTGTAGAAATGCCTAGAAATGTCTTATAAAAACACCCGTCTCTCGGAAGACGATATCAGAAAGTATCCAGTCCGGTTAGCGAAACATCTAAGTTGTTGAATTCTTAGAGGCACTGTATCGGCATTCTGGTGGTCTATCCGATTCTATTTGTTTTAATCTTTGTCATTATTTTTATCTGAATTTTAACCTTTCTTACTCTTGTAAATAGTCTATTATAATAAATCAAATTCATTAATTTTAAACCGTCTTACTTAACGTATGTAAACCTTCACCTTTAAGAACTTAAGTGAACAGCTAAAATCCAGGCTAATTACGAGATGCCTGATCAGTTGGTTGGTAAGTCATATCATTTAATACACATATCGTAATGATGAACCCTGGATAACACTCACGGCTAGTACCCGAAGTTATTTAGTCAGGAATGTCATTTCAAACTGAGATCAGAGTATTTATTAAATTACAGGCTCGTTATCTAGTTGATAATAAAAGGTACGATGTAAAGTAACGTAGCAGGGCTTGCTACATTTGTATCAATTTTTACTTGCTATTTTATATATAAAACAATAAATAAATAAAATAAATAAACAACATTTATTTTTAAGAAAAACTAACTGTTTAAAATTTAATTTAAATTTGCTCAATAGCTCTGTAGTATCAAAGATTATGTGAGCAGTTCTAACGATCTAAATTTACTCAGAGACATACCTGATTTTTTTCGGTCTACTCTGACGTGTTTTTTTTTTTTCTTCTTTAATCTCACGTTATGTGATTTCAAGTCTGTTCTCATTTAAAATTAATAAATCTTAAACTGAATTTTTTGTGAAACGAAAAAGTTTGTTGAAAATTTTGATGTAAGTTGTTACATTCAATTTTCATGAAGAAGTGCCTTTTCATAATTAATCCTTACTATTCTATTTTCTATAAAATCTACTAAACATAAATCATTCAAACCATCTGCAAAATCATATTCTTCTACTCATCCACTTTGAGCTTTTTCTAGAAGCAATATTATATCTTTAAAGCAAGTAACCTGCTGAACTGGCACTTAAAATGTTAGACTATTAACTGTATTGTGGTTAGAATGCACGTTAAATCGTACCTCGTCTACGGTTTAAATTAACTACAGCTTAAGGTATTTTAATCTTAGCTTAGAGAGCGGTGCATGTCAACCTTAGTTTAATTTTTAGTTAAACTTAGTTTAACTTTTATACTCAACCGGTGTAAACAGCCATTAGTCAATGAGATATTCTGAGTTTTAACCTCGAATCAAACCCGAATCTGGATTCCATTGGGGTGTCCATTGGAATCCAGATGATTCTGTCCGGGAGGAAAATTACATGATCGGGGTGGGGAGTATATGAGTTCTTGGGGGGACTGCATGAGCCCGTAGGTTGGGCTGCATGAATTCGGGGTGAGGTTAAGACAAGTATTATAGCAAAAAAACCTTCTGGAAATAATTTTTGTCACCCAGGGAATTCCTCCCGAGTACCCCCTTGCTTTTAACACTGATTGTAGTGGATGCTAACTGAGAGAATAAAAAGATAAAGAATGGATAAAAAGGAAATGCATTTACAATGTTAAAATTATAAATTTAAATTAGTACTTAAAATTTAAATTTTTATTATATGTACGGTATGTTAGCGTTCACAACCTTCTTAATTAGTACTTATATTATAAAAAATAAAATTAGGAGATTGAAAACTCCAAACTTTTACGTTTAATTTTTAATTGGTACATGCGCAGTAAGCATTTGTCTAGCCTTAAAATTTCTATGACCATACTTTTCTGTTTCTATCCATTCCACTTGGGTGTACGCCACTAGTACAGGTTGAGAATAGCTTAATGGAAAACCAGTAAATACCACTTTTTCTCAAATGCGAGCTTGAATTAATGTCACCTAGCTTATAATAAATTAAGATATAACCAAATAACATTCATTTAAAGCATATGTTACACGGTTGCTAATCAAAACGGATTTATTAAATATTTATGAAAATATTTGGGCGCTACGATATAATAATTTCAGTAATATTGATTTGAATATTTTGTGTAAATTCTTTAGGAAAATACTTGCATAGTTAGACTTAGTTCGATATTAATAAATATATTGATATTAATGTTAAGTGATTGGTTAAAAGAATAATAGTAACCAGGAGCGCTGCTGACATGTAAGGCGCCTTTCTGCAAAAAGTATTATGGCGTCCCCTGATTTTTTTTTTTTTTAAGAACAGGATCATTGTTAAGCAAAAACTTAATAAATAAGGCAATTTTTATTACATTATTTTTATTATTATACTATTAAAATAACATAGTCATTTGCAATTACAAAATTTTAAGAAATCGCATTTATTCGCATTTAAATCGCATTATTAAATAAGTTAGAATTGTATGGCGTAGGAGGTACTGTACTACAGTGGTTTATGAGCTATCTCGATAATAGGTACCAATGTACCAAAATAGAAAATTCATTATCTGAGTACATTGCTAATAATTGGGGTGTACCTCAGGGCTCAGCCTTGGGTCTCCTTCTTTTCCTTATATATATTAATGATATTGATAAATGTGCTAATATTGATTTTCTAAACCTATTTGCTGATGACACCCTTGCAGCTACTTATGGTAGTGATCTGGAAAGTGCCGTAGATAGAATGAATTCAAATCTTAAAAAACTAGACGCCTATTTTAGACAAAACAAACTTAAATTAAACATCAATAAAACAAAATGTATGATTATTACTTCTCAACATAAATACGCTAAAATTAATGTCGATGCATTAAATATTTCTATTAATGAACAGCAACTTGAAATTGTAACGAAATTTAAATATTTAGGATTTATGATCGATTGTCATTTAAAAATGGATATACATTTTGAATATACGAGAAAACAGATTTCCAAAAAATTATATTTACTAAAACGATTTTCTAATAAAGTATCTACATGGACTCTTATAAACCTTTATAAAACACTTGTACAGCCGCACTTTGATTACTGTAGTAGTTTGTTGTATTCTTTGAACAAAGGTTCTCTCGATCACCTGCAGAAGTTACAAAACCGTGGTATGAAGATTATACTTAAGTTACCGAAATTAACGTCTAAAGAAATACTTTTGGACATACTCTCCTGGCTGTCTGTTGATGAACGAGTTGAATTTTGTTCCATGATATTTTTGTATAAATTAATTAATGGTTTACTTCCAACATACTTGGATAAATTTATAATTTACAATTGTAATATTCATTTATATGATACCCGTTCTTGTAACCACTTAAGGGCACAAGTCACTAAAAAGAAGTGTAATACTAATTTTATTTTTCAAAAAGGCTTTAATAAATATAATACATTGCCTGATGATGTAAAGGAATGTTCAAATTTGCAACAATTCAAAGTCAAATTATTAAACCTTTACAAAAGATAATTAATTTTTTTCACAATTTTTTATTATGTTTTTTTTTGTATTAATTTTAAATTTATAGTTTATTTATTTTTTTAATTGTAGTGTAATTTAATTGTTACAGTATATTTATACTTTTTTATTGTTCATTGTATATTATGTGTATGTCAATATTGTTTAAAAAAAAATCTTTGTCATATGGAATGTATAGCTATGTGTATATATTAGGCTCAAACCTATTTAATAAAGATAATGGGCCATGTTCATAATCTTTTACTAAATACTGCGATTAAGCGTTACTTGTTAAAATAAGCAAGTGGGATACTATCGTTAGTAGTGTTCATAATCACAATACTAAGATATTTTAACTAATATCGATGTAAATTTGACAACGTTGCTGTTGGCATTAGAAAAAGATAGACATATGCACTGTTTAACATGTTAAAAGAGATGGAAGGCGTGTTACTAGCTTGTATTATCGGTTATCTTACAATTTACATCACAAATAACCTGTGAAAAAATATAATAACTTATCTTATTGTCATACATTTTGGAAATAAATTTACCTGTACATTTAATGAATGGAAACCTTTACGACATACATATGCATCACGATAAGGTACACCTGGGTTTTTGATTTTTATGTGCGTCCCATCAATAGCACCAACTATATTAGGCATTTGAGCAATGTCATAAAATTTTCGTTTTACAGTTTCTAGTTCTGCAGAAAATAATATAAATTGTCGTTTTCTGGCTAAGGCAAAACTAACACATTTTATAATTCGCGAGACAGTTGGTCTGCTGACTCCATGTAAATAAGCTACAATAAGCATTGTTATGTTAAAAGAATTCTGAATAAAAACATAATGGTAACTAATTATTCATGTTATTAACTACTTACCTATATCTTGTTGATATGAACCTTTCGCAAAATAACGTAAAGCAATACATATTTGGAGTTCAATAAAAATAATTCCACCTTTTGAAGATACCGGTTTTATATCGTCATGTAAGATTTCAATTAATGTTCGAACTCTGTCTTTTGAAAATCTATATTTTTTTTGAAATCTTCTTCACGTAATATTTCCAATACATTTTTTCTTTAACTATAAAATTTTCTTGGCAATTGTGCCCGTAATTCACGAATTTCACGAACATCACGCAAATCTCTCATATACATGATTAAAGTCAATCAGTATTATGAACACAATTGCTATTTTAATGTATTTAATACAGCTTCTCCGCACTTCTAAATCTGTGCTACTAAATTACAATTTACTAAGCACTACTAACAATAATTCTGTATTATGAACACCCATTTTTAGCAACGCTTAGTATACTTGTCTTAGTAGTGCTACTAAGATTTAGTAAAACATTATGAACATGGCCCATTATTATTTATTAGTTAATGGTAATTTATTAGCTATTAGTAAATTGAAATGTATTTTTTCAATTCTAAGAAATTGGATACTGTAAAAAAATATTTACTTTGGGGTTTACAAAAATATAACTTTCCTAGATTTAAAGCTTTCAATATTGCTTTCAATATTCATGATATTGCTTTTATAAAAAGAATCTAAAATTGGATGTTTTATTAAAATCAAAGATAAATTAGCCAACTAAGTGCGCACCCAAGAGGAGGCTCACGGATTTTATCCCCCTAAACATTCAAAATACACTTTTTTTAGACACATTTTTTCAAGCAATTGCACAGTTATATACATGAGCCCCCTCACCGCAAGAAAAAATAAATTGGATTCTGAGTGGCCCTCTCCAAGAAAAATTCTGGATTCTGAGCCCCTTTTCAGCAGAAAAATTCTTACTTCTGAGCCTCCCCTAAGAAAAAGAACAGGCTGAAAAAGAATAGACCGACATAATTAAAGCTTAATTTGGAAGCCTCTAGCGAATAGCATTTACGTTTAAAATTATGTTAAGATTTGAGATCTTGCTTAGAGAAGAGACCTGATTATAAACTCATTAAATAATAATAATAAATAAGTTTATTCAGTAAATAATTAAAATACATAAAATTACATGATTAGCACACAGCACCCGTTACAAAAGTAACATAATCTGTATTTGGATATGTTGTTGTATGATTGGTTATCAGATATTTGAGTAATATTCTTTAATTCTAGGAAAAATTTCAAAAAACCTAACAAAATTTGAGAAATATGTGATAATGTTATGTGAGAGTGTAAATGTTATGTGTTTAAGTGTTGAAGCAAACGATGTTTCGGAAACCTCCTCTTGTGTCGTTTCGGTAATTCATCTAGGTTATACAGACCAATTGCACTTATTAATGGGTTCGTATGAATACTGCACTTTTCATAGAATTTTTTTGCATTTTTTAATACAAATTCTTCTATAGTTGGCTGATTTGCTATTTCGTGTATGAAAGTAATGCGGTTATATTTTCTTAATTGTGTAGCCATTCGCAGGCATTTATTTTGAATAACCTGCACGTCATTTAAATAGCTTGTCGATACACTAGCCCAGGCTGCAGATCCATAAGTTAATATTGGTCTGATCACTATATTATACAACAATAATTTATTTTCAGTACTTAAGTAACTCTTAGTATTAATTAGACTATAGATATTATGCATCATCATTTTTGCTTTTTTAGTAATATTATTAATGTGTTCTTTCCAAATTAATTTACTATCAAATGTTAGACCCAAATATTTAGCATTTTTGCTCCATGCAATTAGTTTTTTGTTATAGTACAAACGATTTACATGATTATTTTTAAGATTAGTGAAATAAATTGCTTGACACTTGCTAGTATTTATTTTTATCTTCCATTTAATGTAATATTTATGAAGTTGATTTAGAACAGTTTGCAATTTATTAATAACAACTCTAGGCTGTTTTCCAGATGCAAATATGGCAGTATCATCAGCAAATAGTGCCATTTCTATATTTTTAGATACAGGTAAATCATGTAAATAAATAATAAAAAGAACTGGACCAAGAATAGAGCCTTGGGGAACTCCAGCTGATATCTGACGTATACTTGATATTGAATTATTTATAACTACTTGAAATTTGCGATCAGTTAAATAAGCTTTAATAAATTTAATTAGATGTGATGGGATTCTTAGCTTAATTAATTTGAATAGAAGACCATCTTGCCAGACAGTGTCGAATGCTTTTTGGATGTCAAGAAATACTGCACCCACCGACTTTTTTCTATTGAAACTTTTAGATATTAACTCCGTTACTCTAACAAGTTGATGTGTAGCAGAATGATAATGTCTAAAACCAAACTGTACATTTTGAAATAATTCAGAGTCTTCGCCATATTCAATTATTCTATTTAAAATAATTTTTTCCAAGATCTTTGATAGACTCATTAAATAAAATATTATTACACTTTGCAGAAATCTAACAGTTAAATAAAGCATATGTATTAAATTTACGCGTATAGTGATACAATAGTATAAATTTGTTGCCTTTTCTTCGTTATTTGTACTATTAGCTGCTGTTCAAACATTACAGAGCTTCTATTTGAGCTTTGAAATTTACAATAGCATGTTACAAAATGCAGTTAAAAGTAAACATAGTTTAGAAATCTAGTCAAATTGCCTCATTTTCAAATTAACTCTATTTTGTAAACTAGGGGAATGTTGTGTCTAAACATTACCACATTGTTTTTATAGAGGTGATATGTGGGTAGTGGATTTGCAAGTTGGAAATTTGAACCAGGTAGTGGTGTGGTAGTGGATGCAGTTTAATATTGTATGTTACGTTAGATGCGTTAAATTAATATTGATGTTTATCATATTCCCATGCAACATGTATTTGTGTATCCACAAGCTAAATGGATGTGGGAGGGAGACATGCATATAAAGCAAATGTAAACCAGAAGTTTTCTTCATCAACCATCTTTCTTCCTCAGCATTCAGTGTGGAGCTATACACGTGGCCCACCGAAAAAGTGATTAGATATAGGTTTATTTTAATGATATTAAGTAAAGACTGTTGTCACAGGCATTCAGTATTATAACTAGAGCTCGGACAAAAAAAGTTATTCTAGGAAATTAGTTCGTTTTTAATTTTTCATTTTTAGGAGCCTGCAAAAATATTTGTATATATTTTATTGACTTTTCTAGTGTTAGATTTAATTATCCGCAATTCAAACAAATCGAACTGATACTCCTTCTAGTGGTTTATCGAAATATGAACTATCAAGTGTTATATGTATTAATCACATTACACAATTGGATGACTGTAGCTCATACAAATTTTATAAGAGATAAGATTGAAAATATATTCAATATCCGTGCATGTTTTTTTTTTTTTAATTTCTGAATATTTTTGACACATGAATTCATTAGAGTGAAAATGTTTTTTAATATTATTTGGACATTTTTTATTCTTTTGTGATGCAATTGACTTTCAGATTTCTCCATTGCCAGCTACGATTATTTATATATATATATATATATAGGTATTAAATAAAATTCTTATGTCATACTCGTCATAAATTTATTAAAACAATATTTATCGAGACGTTTCGATTGGTAATCCAATCATCCTCAGTCTAAAAATAAGGATACACATTGAAATATAACAAAATCGAAATTATTAGTCTTGTATGAAAGAATATTTGTGATGAAGAAATGTAAAAGTAAAATGAAAAACTAGAAAACTAACAATAAAACCAAAATATGAAAAACAAAACCAAGATGGCGCGAACTCCATTTTGTATTACTTAATTAATACAAAATGGAGTTCGCGCCATCTTGGTTTTGTTTTTCATATTTTGGTTTTATTGTTAGTTTTCTAGTTTTTCATTTTACTTTTACATTTCTTCATCACAAATATTCTTTCATACAAGACTAATAATTTCGATTTTGTTATATTTCAATGTGTATCCTTATTTTTAGACTGAGGATGATTGGATTACCAATCGAAACGTCTCGATAAATATTGTTTTAATAAATTTATGACGAGTATGACATAAGAATTTTATTTAATACCCATATTAATTTCGTCAAGAACTTTCTTTCGAATATATATATATATATATATATATATATATATATATATATATATACCGGGTGAATTATTTAAGGAGCAACATACATGTTTCACATATAATGTTAATGAAGTAAGTTATTTCATTTGCAACATCCATGGCAACAGATATGCAATGGTGATTAGATATAATAGTTATTTGACATGATTAAGTTCCTAGATGGCTAAAAAATAGTAAATTAGAAACAATAAATTAATTTTTATTAGTTTGTTTATATTTACATAGAAACAAAAATAATAATGTCCTAGTAGCTAAGTCCAAAAAATATTTTTAAAAATAATATTTTGTCTTTTCTATGGATACGATAAGCATTTGTTTTATGGCTATGTTGCTTTTGAAATAACTCACTTCATTAACATTATAATTCACCCGGTATATATATATATATATATATATATATATTTCTTTTAACCTAATCTAATCTAACCGAGACTGACGAATATGATTTGGGAATTAGACAAGGGGGGAAGGTGGATGGAACAGGGGGTTTGCCAGTGAGGCCCGTCACGGCAGGACTTTGGTAGCACTATTTGAAGGGGGGGCCATGGAAGGTTTAACAATAGATTTTGTACGTTATTTAATGGATATGATTTCCTAGTTCGACATATCTTAATTTAGCTAATTTAACAAATTTATATAATAATGAAATATGGTTTATTAATAATAGTCCTTCATAGATTAATATTTGTAGACTCTAAATATGTGGCTACAGCTTCATAATTTTTTTATGAAGACTTAATATAATTTTTATGTTGGCAGGTAGAGGTATTTATTCAGAATTTAGGTTGTTAGTATTTCATATTGTTCAACTTCGTATTTTTTACATGATAGTAGTTTGTCAAGTGGTTCGGGTCAGCAGGTATATTACACAAACAAAAATTTAAAAAAAAAAGAAACTACAAACCAACAACTTTTATTTGCTTTCAATAAATCAAACTAAATATTAAATTTTGTAACGTGTACTAGCCAAAAGACGAGATGATACTTATACGTCTGGTAATTTCTGACAATCAGAACTGCCTCTACGATCAAGCCTAATATCTAGAAATTCTGTTTATACACGTTCGATAGTCGCTAATTTGGTCAGTATCGTATTGATGCTTTAAATTGTTTTATATATATTTTTTGTTTTTCTATATTTTTTAAATTAATTTATACTTTTAGTTTTTTAGTTATTAATATAAATTTAAAATATATGATTTTAACGAATAAATTGACACGCCACTGGCAAATCTAACTAAGACCTAATAGACAATTAAACATTTTTTTGTTCGGCCTCTAATTATTACTCTCTGAGCCAGCCTTAACACGTTGAGTACCATGTGAGACAACATTTGTCTCACACTTATTTTGTTTGCTCACGCCGCGTGAAACGGGGTTGATCTCTCAGTTCAGTTTTATTTCCCAGCCATGGGAGACAGCAGTGGTTTCTTACTTTCACAAGAGAAACATGTAGTTTCAATTATGATGGACTGATGATTCAGGTAGTGCTTTTGGCCTGTGATTTTATATTGGCATAGGTGAATAATTAGGCAAAATATGTTTTTAGTATTTTATTGGGATTATTGATTACATTTTAAATTGATTTATTCGAAAATTACAAAGAACACTTATGAATAGTATGGGAGCGGTAATTTCAGAAATATAATTTCATTATTATTTAAAATGAAATTATTCAATTAGCTGAAAATATTCAAATTATTTAAATATAAAAACTAATCTATTTTAAGATAAACATCCTCAGAGATTAGTTGAGTTATCATATATTTTTTAGTTAAATGTTGAGAGACAAGGGTGGAATTTACGATCGTATATTATGATTTGTTTAATATATTGTCACCGTTTATCTCAAGTGCATGGTCGAATGTTTACACAGATATTGCTATGCAACCATATATTTTCAGTGATATGGACTACGTAGGTAGAGTCAAAATTAATTATTTGGGTTTATGAATTATTGGGGTAGAAATATGTGTCTTCAAGATAAGTTAAAAGATTTTTGTAGTTAGTTGGAGAGCTGATTATTTTTACAACGACAAAAAAATGTGGTTCAGAAATCAAATTATTAGTTTTCAGAAAATTGCTGCGGAAATCTTGTGAGAGACGAGGAGTCATGAGTAAACCATCATCGTAGTCTGATGAACCTCCCAAGCATTTTGGTTGAGAAACCCGATATCGGTACCAGAAGTGTTGTGAGTGTTGTGAGGTGTTTAACGGCTTGTGAGGTGATAGCGGTGATTGTGAGTTTTTGTGTTGAGTGTCTCTCATGGGATTTTGTAGCCAGCATTTTTTTTTTTTTTTTTAATTTACTTTATTGGCCTTGGGTCTGACCACCACTTGGCCACCTATCGCCCAGTGTAGCCAGCATTAAATTGTAAGTTCTAGTGTAATTAATAACCTTCAGTCTTGAACTAAACATTGAACGTAGATTAAGTAAAAATCAGGCTTTAATTCAAACACCCTTATTCCTGTCCTAAAGAATCTAAGCAACCGACCGGCGGACCTTTTGGGTTTTAGACTTGATACCGCTCGCAAGTCCCGGAATTCACTATGTGGAGGGATTTTCAAAGTAAGTACCATTAAGTACAATGAAATTATTTAAATTCGTTTAGCCAACCGTGACGTTTAGGCCGATCAAAGAAATGCCGCCACACCGGTTCACCTTGTTAGCCGTGATTATACCTGTAAAACCCTGTAATGTGTGAAAATTTTCATTATATTTTTTTCCTCTTGATTATTAATTCCAGTATTATTAACGTATTCTTGGTCGTTACTAAAATATATGTTTTCTTATTCATTTAATAGGGAAGACATTTTTATTCTAATATATACACTTTTAAATACTGTATTATACCTAATAATGTAAATATTTCAGAAAATACGATATGTTCCGAAAATGTTAAGATTTATGTTATAAAAGTGTTATTTCAAATTACTCTTCCCATCGTAATTTCATGACAAGGTGTTCCAAATTACCAGTCATAAATGCCAATATGTTTTGGATAGCCAATTTCGATGAAATTTCTATAGTTAGTACCGGTTAAATTATACTTTCGGGAACAGTAAATGTACAATACATGATGTTCACAGTACCCTAAATTCTAGAGATCCAAATTTCTTGAACAGACCATGTATGTACAATATATTTTATTAGTCACTGCCTGATAACATGTAACTATAATGGTCTATAAGATCTATATTTTTCTTTGATATGTGCTTGAAAGTATTGTGGTACCTAATCTGACTTGAGATCAAACATTGGTTATAATATTAAACCAAATGTTCAACTTACTGAAACCAATAAAATATTATTGTAAGTTCCTAACTTCTGTGGTAATGCAAATGTGCAGTATTCCGTGTAATATGCCCGTTTGCTGCTATAATCGACTCTACACTACCTGAACACATGCAAAATCTTTTCATTTATACACACATACACATACAGATCTTCTTCGGATTACGTCATAAAAATTTATTGCTGGCGAGTAGATAAAAACAGATAATAATAATCATTGGTAAAGATCGAATAATGATTTATCAATAAAAAATAGGAATGTTTCGTAGTTTAACCCGAAATCAAAAGTTAAACCTTTTTAAGATTGCAACGCCAAGGTGGCAAAATCGAAACTAGTTTAATAGACAACAAAAATATTTTGATTTATTGTAATCTGACATTTAGAAGAAATTTAATTATATTTTCAATAACAATAATAATAATAATAATAATATAATTTATTCCCATTAGTTAAATATAGTACAATTATCTACATTAATCTTAATTCTAATTGAAAGTACATATAATAATAATACATAATATTTTGGAATAGTGCACCCAATAAGAGTATTATCTTGTGGTGGGGCACTTACTATCTATTTAATAATGACTATTCATCATGAGTACATATATTGGCAATATTTTTTTATTTATTTATTTATTTTTTTATTTATTTATTTTTTAAATTTATTTATTTTACATTAGGTGTTATATATTTACGTTTCAAATATGATGTTTTTGATTTAATTTTTGTTTAGTTTAAGAGTCTATGACAGCATGAATACATTGTTTATCGGTGTGTTTAATCCATTTTTTAACTTTATTTTTATAAGAATTTTGATTTTTTATTGATTTAATTTCATTAGGTTAGGTTAGGTTTTGGCATGTATTATTGTTTTAATCTTTGTTTTAGCTAGTCCTCCCCCTCCTATTATGCCATATTGAATAAGACTGTGTACTAGTCCATAGTATACCTTTCTAATAACGTAAGTCGGCACAATTTTTGATAAGTTCGAAAACATGTAGTACATTTTACGGATTATTTTCGATAATTCTTCTATATGTTGCTTCCAAGACAATAATAAGGGATATCTTTTCAATCTCTTGAAAGATGTCGATTTAATACTTATAAGTCTCTCTTATGACTATTTGCCTATAACACCTCAAAATATAACAAAAGTTGTCGATCGTCGGTCATATTGATTTAATCACCAAAAATTGAGCTTGGTACAACTTAAGAAAATAAAAATCCTTTCATATAGTTCCGCTTAAACGTTTGGAATAACTATATAGACTATCGTTATTTTACTACATTTTTAGGATTTTGTAGGTATGACCAAAAAACCCTTATACCGTCCTTTTGTCGTCTGTCTGTCTGTCTGTTTGTCTGTCTGTCTGTCTGTCTGTCTGTCTGTCTGTTCGGTAAAAATAGTAACCAAATGGTTAAACCAAGAAAGTTGAAATTTGGCATGCTTATCAAAGCTATTTGACCCGCACATATGAAAAATAGCCCAGATGGTATAAACTAAAAATCTGAAAAAATTCTGAGTAATGTACATTGGTGTGAACCGGAATAGTACAACAGGAATTTTTGATCAGATTATGTTTTCGGAAAATAAATAATTTTTTGTGTTTTTGGTTAACGACGTAAATATTTAATATGTTATGTAAGACAGTAAACCAGTATGCCTTCATGGTGCAGTGGTTAGACGTCTCGCTTCCTAAGTTGCAAATTACGGCTCGCTTCCTGTCACAATTTTATTATTTCTGTTTTTTTTTTTGTATTTTTATTTTGTTTAAATTATTTTGTCAAAATTCTAGTTATATTTTGACAAATGTTGCATTTAATTATTAAAAGCGTAAATTTAATAACCAGTGGGAAGTGTTGATATAATCATTTAATTCTATGTTTCGATGTATACGAAATCAGAGGGGCGGAACCTATGACTTAAAACAACCAATGGAAGCCATAGGCGTAATTTTCCAAATAGTAATGAACCTTGCTATATATATATATATATATATATATATATATATATATATATAAACTGCACTTATTTAGAAACCTAAATAATGGTATTAGGCATTCGAATTAAAATTAACAAAAAAATATTTTAACATAAAATTTGTTTTGGCATCACAAATAATCATCATTCACTTACTAAATACCTGCAAAACCCTGAAATGTGTGAAAATTCACACTTCACATCAATTTTTTGTTATCATATGTTTTTCTGTAATACATTAAACCAATCTGCAAATATACGAGAAGTGGGTTTTTTGATTTTTACCAAGAAAACGACAACTCAAAATTACAAATATACGTAACATTAATACGACCGGTAGCACTTTAAGCATGTAAAACATGGACAATAGTCAATGACAATGACTGACTCTTAAGCACCCTTTAAGCGGAAGATTCTGAGACGGATTTTAGGACCTGTCGAGGATGAACAACACAGGTGGCGAACATGAATGAACTATGAGCAATAAAATGTATTTCAAGAACAGGCCATAGTAGTAACGATCAAAGCTCATCGTTTAAAATCAAAAAAGTGTGGATTAACTATCAAGAATTTTATTTTATTTTTTAAAAGTATACTTTCGCGATTTCACTCTTTGAGTCACATATAATTATTTTTAAAATAAACATATAACATATAAACATTTCTCTAAAATTTGATTAGTTACAGGATGGTTCCAGATTACTTTTAAAGTACGGCGATGTCAGGAACTAGAATACCTTTAGTTTTAAAGATTTCGCTGATAGGGTCCAAAACTCTTATACGGTCATGCAAGGACTGGGAAAATTTCCGTTGGGCCGGAAGTGTTTTGGGGAGTTTTAGGGCCACTCCATGTAGAATTTTCTACAAATGGACCAGTCCTCCTCAACTATTTCCCGGGAAAAAGTCCGTTTCTGCTGTCATGTGTCTGTCTGGTCGGTAGGAGTTATGGCCAAACAGCTGGACCTAGAAACTCTTTGAGCCTCATCTAGTTATTTTTTATTTTTGAATAAGGTACGCGTATTAAATAAAGGCACTAAACAATCATTAACAATCAAACTTTTGTTTAAAATAGGTATATTCCAGATATTTTCACAAAAAAAGTAAGGTACATTTATGGGAATCAAAATAGTACAACTTTCGATTTGATTACATTTTCGAAAATATCAAATAATTTGTTTTGGAAAAAAAAACGTTTTTTTCATTTATCATCAAACTATGGCAAAATATATTATGGCGTTTTTGTATCTGTGGCTAGCGAGAGATATGTAATACCAACGTAAAAACTCTGTGAATCGATCTTCATATACTGTTGCAATTCATCTGTCCGATTCTGACACGCAACACGCACTACACGGGTGTGAGCAAGACTCGGTAATGAGTAAAAGGATTATATTGGTTTTACACTGTATAACTGACTCAGCCACTGGACTAGTTTTTTATCTATTCAACATTAAATTTAGTATTAAATTAAGAAATTTATTAAACTTGTTTAAACGTATTTTTTAAATAAATTTAATTTTACATTTATTCCAATTAGTGTTATTTTCATAGAACTAATCAGGCAGTAAAAGTGACCGTTCACTGTATGTAAACTGTCTGTAAAATGCAACTTTTAATCCACGAAAAAAGATTTATATAAATTGATCAGTATTTAATAAATTATCTCTGCCTTGTTTCTCGCCCTAATTTAAATAATAAAGAATCCACCCTGATTCTTCCTTTCTCCCTCGTCTCTTTTTAATTTACACTAATTCTCGAACTCACACAAAGACAAAACAGTAAGTTACGCCTTAAAATGGAAACCGTAGAATGGAAGATACCGTTGAATCGAGTATGTTAATTCTAAACTACAAATCTTGTTCCCAATCTCCAGCTATCTTCTTTCCCTCTTATCCCATTAAAATTCCCACCCCATAAATCCATTATTTTTTTAATTTTCCTTTTAATTTAACCACCATATCCTACCCTTGAAATGTCTAAAATGTACACTTTGAATTCTTGTAGCATTCCTCGGAGATATATTCATAGGCGTCAACCCATTGTTGCCCCAGGGCGTTGCGAGCGCTGAGCCTCGCAAAATAATTAGGGGAAGAACTGTGTGTATAAAGTGATTATTAAATAAATAATGGCTGAGGACAAAAGTATTTAATATTTTACTAATGTGTCTTTTGCTGTTCTGTGTGGTTCAAATGGACGGAGGGTTGATTTTAATATTCGCAGCATGCTTATTACATAACCAGATCAATGCAATCGCGGATTTAATTGTATACTTAATGTAACACTGACAGAAATTGCAGAGTTGCTGACGAAATAATTGCAGCTTTACAACTGATGTTTTTTATTTATAAATATCTGCAAGTTATTGCTGAGAGCAGTGGTGCGCAACTATAGGTCACGTCCAACACAGTGAAGTAGTCAAAATGTATTCATCGGGGGGGGGGGGGGGGAGGTGATTAGAGGACTTAAGAATGAGCAAGAAAAAAAAACGCATTGAAGAGATTAAACTGAAGTAATGACATAAACAGTAGTCCGAACTGAGGTGATGACGAAGAAAAGGAGGACGAATTGAAGCGATGACAAATATGAAGGAGGTTTCTAACCACCTAACCTCTACTTACGCCACTGAATCAAAGTGAATTTGACAGTCAACAAGTTGTCAGTAACACAGTCAAATCCTTTTACAACGATGAAGCACTGCAGGATAAATTTGATGGATGAGGTTTTTGGTCGGTTTTCTGCCAAACAAAGAGATCAAATTAACCCTTTAACTACTCTAGATGAAGACGTGAATCTGTTTTAAAGGAGTATATTTGCAATGTTCGCAATATTATCAAATATTCTAGACAAAAAATATTGCTAAAAATTCTCTCAATATAACAGACAATTTTCTAACCAGTAATTTTCAGTTTTGCAGTTGCAGCAATACTGAGAACAAAAATAAAACATTTTTAAATAAAAGTTGAAGTGTTGGTGTAAACACATTTCAAGGTTCTATACTAAATGGTATATATTAATAAAAATTGATGTGAAATGTGAATTTTCACACATTGCAAAGTTTCACAGGTATATAATAAGTGAAGGCGGCATGCTAACTGTGTAGGACAAATTTTGCTTCGAAGTAATCACGGCAAAATGAACGATATTTTTAAAATAATTTGTCTTCTATTAATCTAAGAGCTTTAAAAACAAATTTTATGGTAAAATATTTTTTTTGTTAATTTTAATTCGAATACCTAATACTATTATTTAGGTTTCTAAATATGTGCAGTATTTTTTTTATATAATAAAAGCTTCATTAAGGTTTTGCAAATTGCGCCTATGGCTTTCATTGGTTGTTTTAAGTCATATGTTCGTCCCTCCGGTTTCGTATACGTGACATATAGAATGAAAATATAATTCCAACAATTCCAACTGGTTATTAAATTTACGCTTGTAAAAATTAAATGCAGCATTTGCCAAAATATATCTAGAATTTTGTTGTTACACATATATTTCAATATGATATTGTTACAAGTATACCAACTTCTTTGTTATAAGCTATGTAATGGTTTATAAACAAATAAACCATTTATTATTATTATTATTATTATTATTATCTAGAATTTTGACAAAATAATTTAAATAAAATGAAAATGGAAAAAAAAAACTAAAAATAATTGTCTCCTCTGCCCGGGAGCGAACCCTAGTTTGCTGCACAGCAAGCGAGCAAGCTATCCATTAGACCAGGATACGCTTTCTAGTATAGTGTGTTACATAACTATAACTTTTGTACATCGTCAACCAAAAAACACAAAAAATGAGTTATTTTCCGAAAACAAAATCTGATCGAAAATTCCTGTTGAACTATTCCGGTTTACACCAATGTTCATTACTTTTAGAATTTTTTCAGATTTTTAATTTAAACCAACTGGGCTACAGGTGTGGGACAATTTTTTTTGCAAAATTTTGGCAAAAATCGCATCAAAATAATTTATTTTGCAAAAATAAAATTTTGATCGTTAATTCACGTACTAAGGGCTTTTATTTGACACCCTACTCAGAATTTTAAAAAATATAATTTTTTTTTCGATGAGCAGATATTTGTTTATGTTTTGAGGGTGATATGTTTTTTAGATGTTTTAGTATTTTTCCTATGGCGGGTCAAAGACTTGTATAACCATGCCAAATTTCAACTCTCTAGGTTTAGCCGTTTGGCTACAATTTTTACCGAACAGACAGACAGACAGACAGACGACAAAATTACGGTATAACGGTTTTTTTCTCATTTCTACAGAACCCTAAAAATCATAATTATCAACTTACAACTGTATTTAATTACGAGATTCTATAAATTAATCAAGTCAGTTGTCCAGTTAGTCAGTTGTCTAGTTAGCCAATCAAACTATGTGAGCAGAATATTACAAAAACTTGACTTTCGAAAAAATTATTTGACTAAAAAATCCCATTGAACTATTCCAATTTACATCAATGTGCAGTCAGTTAAAATTAATAAGTTTTGTAAAAATGTTTTCTTTCAACCTCTTAAGCAGGGCCGTCCCTCGCATTTGCGGGGCCTGGGGCAAAACTGGAATTGCGGGGCCCCAAAACTGGATTTGCAGGGCCCCATCTATATATATATATATAGTCACAACATGTCGTACCACCACGTATTTCCAGTGGTCTAGTTTTGGCAATGTTGAAGTTTTTTATTTTATAGTTCAATTTACTTTAGACTGAAGATGACTGGATTTCACAGTCGAAACGTCTCTTAGTATATTTTAATTAATTTAATTAATAAATTTTGACGAGTAAATAAGAATTTTTATTTCTCCTTATACTATTTTAGTCAAGAACTACATTCAACTATATATATATATATATATATATATATATATATATATATATATATATATATATATATGTATATATATATATTGAATAACGATATTTTCTTTAATATTATTAACTATTAACAAAGTACACATACACAGTGATTATTTAAAGGCGAGACGTAGTCACCTAATTTTACGTGCCTCCTAGCAGAAATACTGGTGAATACTATGAATATAATAACCTTGAAGAGATATAATAACCTTGATGCGCATGCGCGCATAATTGCCTGCTACGATGTGTATGAAACGGCAAATTATTAAAACTTTCAGTGACATCGTCTCGCAATTAAATAATCACTCCGTACTTATATTCAATGAAAATATAAATTTTTTGCAACTATTTATAAAACTTGGAATAATATTTTTAATGTATTTTGTTATTTTATTACTTGACGGTCGAAGCGCGGGGCTCTTAAAGGCGCGGGGCCTGGGGCAGTTGCCCCACTTGCCACCGCCTAAGAGCGGCCCTGCTCTTAAGCACATCAATGTGCTTTACTAATAATTTTTACAGAATTTAAGCATAACCCTCCTTGGTTGCAGAGTGTGAGACTAAAGCTTTTTTAGCATGTTTTAGGCACAAAATGTGGTAAAACAAATAAATTAAAAACAATTGCTTTTTGTTCCTTAATCTACGTCTTAATAGCTTTTGATACCTAATATAAAATAACTAATCAAAAATTTCTGTTCACCTATTTCGGTTCCCATCAACATTGTTGAGAATATTTTCAGATTTTAAGACCAATGCCTCTAGAAAATAGGGTGTGGGACAAAAGTTTTTTGTCATTTTTAGAGAAAACCGTATAAAAAAATAATTTTTTCAAAAATATAATTTTGCTCGTTAATCTATGCATCAAGGGGTTTTATTTGATACTCTACGGAAAATTAATAAAAACTTCTTTTTTTTTTTCATCAATCACAATTTTGTTTATATATTTTGAAAATCTCAGTATTTTTCATATATGCGATTCAAAGAACTGTATCCGCATGCCAATTTTTAACTTTGTAGACCGTATGGCCAGTATTTGGCCAGAGTGATGGTATAAAAAATTTTCGATAGTAAAATTTGGCGTTGCCCGATGTCAAGGCCAGTGTCTCGAATCTATGGGTTATGAAGATAGCAAATACAACACGAAGGTCGGCGGACAAGCTTCAATGAAAAAAGGTGGTTCGAGAATTGATTCAAGGGGCGAAGGTAGTTCTAAACAAGTTTCTCTAAATGATACGAAAGTGGCTAATAGGGCGCCAGTTAGTCAAAAACCTATTTAATTAAGTGATCAGCGCAGTCTAATATAAGCTTAACTGACTTACCTTGGATAATCCGTCACTCCTACCCTGTGACATAGACACGAGGATGCAAAAGGGCAACTAAATTATCCGATAGTTAATATATATGACAAGCGTTCTTCATTATAATATGATAGATACCGATGGATTAATCCACTTAATACCTTCTCTAGTATAATACTCCCGTGATCAAAATAATCTTATGAAAATTACTACTCAGACGTTGATCAATCATCGCTTACAATAATTTAATCACTGGAGGTTTCTACGCACAATACCATGATCCACTCCAGTCATGGTATGATCTTCATTGTCTTTATAGCCTAGGATGAACCTTGTTGTTCCAGACATCCAGTATTCGGGCTTTTTGTCTTCCTCCTCGACTTCGCTATCGATGTCAAATACAAATGTTTTTCTCCAGGGAGGTTTAGAGAAGGGAGGGGAAATACATGAGCTGTAGGAGAAGCACATTAGCCCGGGGTTAAGTAGATTAGGCAGGTATTATAGTTTAAAAAATTCTCCGGGGGAATTTTTGGTGTACCCGAATGGGATTTTCTACCGGATGGTAAAAATTGGACAATTGAATCTAAGACTGGTCGCCATTCTATTCTATTCTGTACTACCATCCATCAGGCTCTTCATACTACGTCACCTTTTCAACTTAACTTCAATACTTCACTCTTTTACATATAGTTAGAATTTATTGCGCTTCCTTCATAAATAGTTTTCCTGGACAGATCGCAATTATTTTGTGCTCAATTAATTCCATTTCTATATGTAACTGTTATATTTTTTAATTAAAAAATCAAGCAAATACGAAAATACTAAAAAAATGCAGTTGAAACGAATTTAAAGATATAATGTTTGCGGAATACTGCTGTAGTGCTAAACGTTGATTCTATTGTATGGTAAACTAAAGAAAAACCACCAAATGATTGCAGTTGTATTCACCATGCATGTGAAGTACAAAATTATATTCTATTTAAACCATTACTGCCGTTTATGTATGATAACGCTCCAATTAGGGACTTCACTATTTTACAGTTGTTGAACTATTTATTCGCAAAAAAGACTACGTGTTTGTGGTGAGTGAGCTGGGCGAAATTAGAATTGGCTGCTGATGCAGTGGCACGTGGATAAAGTAGTTCTAACCACTTATACTGAGATAGTGATTTTTATTAAGCCAGGTTTATTTATAGATAATATAAAACATATTTTTCAAAATATTTAAAGCACTGTAGATTTTGTTTTACTACGTAATTGTTTAGAAAGTTAAGGAGGCAGACAAAAGGTCAGAATTCTAGATGTCTGGTACAACATTTTTTGTAATAGGATTGTACTCAACAATTCTTTGAAAATCATTTTCATCTATTAATAGTTTTTATTTTTAATTATTAATTTATATCCCATTTTAATTTATAATTATATTTCAAGAAGACAAAAATTAAATATCTTATCGAATGCTAATTTCCTAGCGTACAAGTTTAGCATATAATGTCTATTAGATCAATTTAAAAAAACAACCACTCTGGGGGCATCAATCGTATCAAAATAATAGTATTTTATTTAATAATCATATAATGGAGGCTATATAATGGAGGAGAATCATATAATGGAGGATGTAATATTTGGATGTTTCGTTGACAACCGCTGTTCACGTGTACATGGCTCTAGATGCGTATGCTGTGAGCAGTAACAGACGTCTCTTATGTCATTTTGAAGTGTTAACATTTCCTACTAAAATTCAGTCATTAGACTCCATTCTTTGTTTACAATAGTGATTTTCTATAACCGAATTAAAATGGAACGCGGTAAGTTGTTTTTCCGATGAGTATTTTACACCATTTTGATTTGAAAAAAGTATAGGTGAACCTCATCGATTGCCTGTGAAAACTTTTGGTAAATATGCTCCATCGGAAACAGTATGTAGAGATTGGTTTTGACAATTCAAAAGTGGTGATGTGACCACAAATAACGGCTAGGATAGTTGAAAAAGTTTGAAGATGAGCAACTGCAAACTCTATTGGAAGAAAACCCTCCTCAAACACAGAAATTGGCTCAACAGCTCGAAGTCAATAAACCAACGATGTTTACAAGCCATGGGAAAGAATCCAGAAAGAAGAAAGAAGTCAAACATACCATTGCTAATCATTTAAACATCTCGGTTTCTTTGCTTGCAAGGTATAAAAATTATATACGTGGCGTATGGTGACCGGCGATAAAAAAATTATCTACAAAACGCGAGAGGTCATGGGTTGTCCCTGATCAATCATCAACGTCGACACCAAAGCGAAAAATCCACGGTCACAAAGCAATGGTTTCTATTTGGTGGGATATAGAGGGTGTCGTGTATTATAAGCTGTGAATCACCGACGAACGTTATCGACAACAATTGGCCCGTTTGAATAATAAATTGATGAAAAAACGACCATTAATTGCATCAAATCGCCGGAAACTGATTCTTCTCCATGATAATGCTCGGCGCATGCTATTATGGCCGTGAAACAAACACTGATAGAGCTCGAAAGAGTGGTTCTATCGCATCCAGCGTATTTTTCGGTCCTGGTCCCAAGCCATCTGTTCCGATCGATGCAACATCCTTTGGAAGATACACATTTCCATAACTATGGAAAAGCCGAAAATTGGGTATGCTGAATGGATTGCTTCAAAAGACAGGCAATTCTTTTGTCGCGGAATTCCACTACTGAAAAGTGGGAAAAATTCATAGTTTCTGAAGGCAAATACTTTGATTAATGTATTCACGTATTTTGTGATTGAAATAAATACTCACAAAAAAAAAAAAAAACACAAGAAAACAGCTGTCTTCAATGCAACCTTCAGTACTATTATTTATAGTTTTATTTATTCTTGCTTATAAATTGTTTGGACAATGCTATTTCTGGCATATATTTATAAAGCAACTCACTACATGGCTCCTTATTAATTATTATTATATATATATTTTTTTTTTGTTTTTTAAGCTAACCATGCATTTTGTTTATTTGTTACTGTTGTGACTTTTTTTGTAAAAATTATTGTAAATAATTATCGTAATTCTGGTTCTGACAATATACTGAATATATTACACACTTTTTGGGTCTCTACATCTGCATTTGTATATTTCACCATTTGATAAAGATTTCAGTACCGTTTCTAATATACTGTTTCAAATATTAGCTTTAAGTCTCAAAGCAGCATCTAATACTTATACTTTTTGAAAACAGTTTACAACCGCCACGTCTCTACGTGGATTTATTACTAGGCAGACCTCGTCTAGAAAGTTATTAACATCTGAGCTTCATGGTATTTGCTGCGATGTACCAAGATAAACCACCAGCACCGATCCTTCATTAACAGTCCATTCGGTCTGTGCCCAGGGACTATTCAAAAGGGCACTGGTTCTTCGAGTTGGCCGGCCGAACATCTAGCCTGTGCGGACGGACCATTTGGCCACACGGATCATACTAACCCCCGTCCCCACATACATAATATTCAAATTATAAAGATCGACTGTACCTACAATTATTTTGTACACTTTGGGTAGTGCCGGATTATGGTTTTTATTGGAACTAAGCCGAATGGATAAAATTAGCCCCTAAGGTAAATAATGAACAAAATAAGTCGAATCAAAGTGATGTGAAAAAAAGGAGGGGGAGTCGAACCGAGTTATGAGTAATAAAGACAGGCTCTTCTACTAGGTTTAGGCCTACTTGACTTATGCGTAAACCACCACTGATTTTGGCATAAATCGTGTAAAATAAAAATATTTAAAAACTTGTTTGGTAATGAGTCTATGTTTTAATTTGCTACACCACATTAAATTTTTCAAAAATCTTATTTTTATATTAATATAAAGAATTCAGTATCTAAAAACACAAAAAAATACAATACAAAATAATCTGGTCAAAAATTCCGAGCATGTATTTTCCAGATTTTCTATCTACCCCTGCAGAGTTTGTGGAAAAAAGCAGGGAGCCACGACAAGTCGACAGTGACATGTATGGTGATTGGCAAATGAAAGTGATCCTGCGTTTTTGATTAGTCTAAAATTGCAGGATAAGAAGGGAAGAGTTTAGCTGCATCCCAAATATAGGTAATTTTAGAGTTACAAATAAAAATTATTTTTATAACGTTATATAATATTATTTACGTAACGTTATATAACATAACAATACTTTTTTTTTTCTTTATTTTTCCTTAAACCTACTATGTAATTAGCAGTTGTAGTTTTTTTTTTTTTTTTTCTGAAATCCGTAATAGCAATCTTCCTGTTACATAATCACCAATAATCTTATACATTCATTTACTATGTAATTACTCTCAACAGCTACTGCATTATTCTTGATATAATAACTGTGGATTCGCATTTCCAATGCATATTGGACATTAAAACAATAAATAAAAATAAATTTAGTATTAGAATTTAAATATTTATGAGTAATTATCAATGAAGATTTATCGGGTAAACATCTTGTAAATTAAATTTATAAAAAAAAATGTCAAAAATTTAATTATTTAAGAAAAATAAGACCGAACGTGTCACTCTGGTATGCTAAGCAAATGTGCGAAGCAATAATAAAGCCCAATTTCCAATATTGTTGTACCTTTTTATATATCTGCAGAAAAACTGAAATTAAACGTTTGCAAATTCTGCAATACAGAGCTATGAGGGTGATTTTAAATACTCCAGAATAACGGATATGCTTAAAGCTTTGGATTTAAATATTGTAAATTTTATAAAGGTGAATGTCGTTTATTTTCAAAATGGAAAATAACTTGCTGCCCAGTTATTTATCTCAGTATATAAAGAGATTTAAGGATATACACACGTATAACACGAGATATAAAGAAAATTATTATCTACCACCCATTAAAATAGCAATGGCTGAAACCAATATTTTGCATACAAGTCTTCTGGAGTATAACGCCTTACCAAATGTAATTCGCAATAGTGTTAAAGTAAAAATATTAGTTGAATAATTAATGACCCATCTATAGATGTATATTATCACGTGGGTTGTTTGATTGGAAGACAACTCCTGTTTTACTGTTGTCAATGTAATTGTATGAATCTCTCCATGGAGTTGGGGAAAGTCCTCGGTCCACCCCGTGTTGACCAGGATCGGCTTGGACCTATCTCCGAGGCGGGGGCTACCCATCAGGGAGCCGAGGAGCCTGGAGAAGTCTTCCCCACTCACATGGTACGGCTTGCTTGGCTCACCAGCTGTATGAGTATGTAGCATCGGTGTCTTGGTCCTCACCGCGTGGACTGGAACGTGTAAAGGAGTTGGCTAGGTTCCTTTACCGCGATATCGTGCGACGTCCATGCATTTGTGCTACTGGTTGACCTAGTTCCAATATTCATTCGTCATGACAAATATTTCCTTGTTACGAAAATGCGACGTATGCATTTCTTAATCAGGTAACATATGCCAGACGCTGACAAAAAGTTTTTTAATCAAACAGCTGAGCATCACAATGTCTAGATTTCTCAATCCTAGCCTAGGATTACCTTTGTGATATTATTATTAATTTGTACTGGCTGTTCCAAACGATTAGACGGAACTAACTGGAATTTTCATTTTTGTAAGTCATTAGCTATTTTTTTATATATTGAAGTTACCTTTTCGTATTATTTTTGTAAATTTATTTATATACATTATATACAAGTACAACTTTGCTCCTGTCGTTTTCCTATAGATAGCTTAAGCGGTTAGTGGTCGAAATAAATAGGGAGGTTTTAATTTTATGTTTCAATATGAAGAAATCTGCAGCTAAGGCTCATCGAATGCTTTCAAATACTTATAGTGAGGCCACTATTAGTGACAGAATGTGTCGTGAGTGGTTTTAACGCTTCAAGAATGGTGATTTTCACGTCGAAGACCAGCAATGTTCGATCCCATGATGCGAAAGTGGTCAAGATATACCTGGAAATGTTGAAATAGGAAGTCCTACCCCACCCGTATTCTCCAGACGTTGTTACCTCTGACTGTCACTTGTTTCGATCAATGGGACACGGTCTGGCTGACCAGCACTTCCGGTCTTATGAAGAAGTAAAAAATTGGATCGATTCGTGGATCGCTTCAAAAGATGACCAGTTTTTTCAACGCGGGATTCGTATGCTGCCCGAAAGATGGGAGAAAGTAGTGGCCGGCGATGGACAATACTTTGAGTCATAAATGTATAACCGGCTTTTTACAATAAAGCCTCGAATTTTGGAAAAAAATGGCGGAATCAAAGTTGTACACCTAATAGATAATTATTTTGTAGTAGATATAGAAGCTAATAAATAATTTTTTTATTATTATTACAATTCAGGGCTAGACGAAGGAAATTTGAGTCCTAAAGTGAAACTGATATCATTAACAATATACTTAGATATTACATTGTCCTACAATGACTTACTAAAGAAGTTTTGTTACCTATTGAACTTGTTGAAAACACTAGATTTAGAATGTAAAAGGCAAGGAAACGTTTAAATTTAAATGAATAATGTATATATAGTAAAATTTTATATAACAGAACTTTTATGAGCCCGACAGGATTATCGGAAGTACCAATAAACCTGAGATTTATTGGCAATTTCAATTTAAATGTATAATTCTAATCAATAAATTTTGTTCAATGATCATTTCTTTTATTTTTAAGCTATCGAGATTGCAAATTAATTTCGGTAAATTTTTACTTTTAATCTGTAGTAAATAACAGGTAGATTATAAACTGAAACCATATAGGTAAAATATTCGTAATTGGAGTACTTCGTAAAGTATAACAAATATGTTTAATGCTGCGCATAACTCTCAGATATTATTTTGTATAAGTTCCTTATACAAAACTAACAACCTGAAATAAAATTAGTAACATTTTATATATTAAAATTTGCAGCCATTTTTATGTTTAATAGGATATTATTAATTTTAGAATTTTTTTTATAAATATGTTATCGGTCAATAATTTAATAATAGATACGAGACAACAAGGTTCTGTAATTTTTTAAATATATTGGTGGGTTTCAGTTTACTTTATATTTATATAGCTTTGTGTAGAAATGTTTAAATAATACGTTAACATATTTTTCGACATGATTGTTTATAGTCTAGATCTTTAATCGAAAAATACTATACTTGACGATAGTGGAATTCCACTTAGTACATGTGTTCCTTACAAACATTAAATAATTTTTACCAGTTGCATCTATATTGAGAACAACGGTAGATTAAAGACAGTGACAAAAATAAAACGCCAAGTACAATAACTGGTTTACGGAAATTTCGCCCCCCACATTTCGCCCCTCACATTTCGCCCCCCTTATTTCGCCCTTCCACATTTCGGCCCCCGCATATTTCAATATATCACAAAATTAAGATTCTTTGACTTATATAGAGGTCGTCAACCTTTTACTTGAAGTTTATGTTGAAATTTAAGTGATTGATATACTATTTTGGTTTTATAGTTTCACGAACATTTTTTTTATAAATACATTTTTTAAAAGATATTTTTTAAAAAATACAGTGTGTTTGATTGTAATATTATAAGTATAATATATAATTACAGGAGAGTAACATGGAAAAAGTAAAATAACTTTTGTACCTGAACCTCAAAAAATAAATAATTAAAAATTAATATCTTATTATTTGTTATTTCATTTTTATATACATATTTTCAGATTTAAAGTTAACAAGTAAGTACAGTAGCACTTGAGTTGGTTGAAATTTTGGTAAACACTGTACAAGTCCAAATGGTTCGAATTTGTTCAGGATATATCCTGAACTTTGGAGTGTTTGCAATATATTGCAAACACTGTACAAGTTCAAATTAGTAAAAGGTTGACGACCTCTGTATAAGTACAAGAATCTCAATTCTCTCGATCCCTGTACAAGTTAAAATTATTCGCTTTTGTAGGGTAAATATTGCTGACCCCTGTACAAGTCCAAATTTTCCTGTCACAGTTCAGTTCTCCAGACAGTCTAGTAGCCACTACTCCAGTTGGTCAGAGTAAACGTGTTGCTAAATTACTTATAATATATCTCGGGGGCGAAATATCCGCGGGGGTGAAATGTCCAGGGGGCGAAATATCTGGGGGGCGAAATGTGTAGGGGGCGAAATGTGTAGGGGGCGAAATGTGTAGGGGGCGAAATGTGTAGGGGGCGAAATGTGTAGGGGACGAAATGTGTAGGGGGCAAAATGTGTAGGGGGCAAAATGTGTAGGGGGCGAAATGTCCAAGAGCAAAATGTGGAGGGGCGAAATGTGGGGGCGAAATGTGGGGGGCGAAATGTGGGGGGCGAAGTTTCCGGATCCCCAATACTATACGTAATTTTCACAATGGAACAAAATAGCTAAAATTATATTTGTAGAAGAGGAAGAATCAATGTCAATGATGGTTGCCGTACTGGAAATTGTTGAAATGACGAACGAGTAAAGTTGTGAGAGGTAACAGAGATAGTTGGAATATTGAAAGAACGAGTCTATTTTAATCGAGGCATTGGATATGCAGACGCTATCAGGCCTTTGTGGAGAGCACATTTGATGTCAGGCTGGTTTGGAAGGGTTTAATAAAAATCCTTTGGATATTATGAGTCGTTTGGTGACCATGGATAATAATAATAATACATTTATTGACTTAGCTATATGAATTTTGTTTGAAGCCACTATATATACATTTAATTACACAGTTATTTGTTATTATAATATTTACATTACATTTTAAATCCTATTTTTAAATAATTCTTCAATGGAGTAAAAAATATGTTTAGTAAAGAACTGCGTCATCCTTTTTTTAAATCGTTGGAACCCTAACTTCTGAGTTTTACTGGTAACTTATTCAGTAGTTTGACTGCGGAGAATTTCTCACAGTTACGAGATTTAGTAAGTCTAAGAAGATCTGGGCATAAATTCGACTTGCCTCTTATGTTGTAGTTCCGCATGAGTTTAAAAACTGCTTATTTTTATGTGTCAAAATTAGAGAATGGCACATACTGGCGATGGAAAAGTAGTTTTATATAAAGAAATAAAATTATTTCGACAATTGGCTCTGTAGAATGAGCGTGTCATTATTCTGATTGTAGGCTTAAAATTCCGTTAGGTATTGCTGAATGACCCTATCTCATATGCCATTTCGGAGTGGAACAATGCACAGTATGCAATTCTCAGGACGTCAGTATTTACATGGTTGTCAGGATTCTTAGAAAATATATTGCAGAACACAAATTGTTTGCCAGTGCACCAATATTCTGATCCCAACTGAGTTTGGGATCAATTAGTACCCCTAGTAGGTTCACAGGTCTCGGGTTATCAAAATTGTTTATTTTTAGCGTTAAAAGAATTTGTTGGGTCTTTTTAAGGTTTTGGGAGAGTCGATTGGTGTCGAACCAGCAATTAGCTCTATGCATTGCAATGTTCTTAATAGTTATAACATCAACAAGTAATGACGATCTTGCAATTAATATTGTGCCATTGGCGTATAAAATACTGATTCCATAAATGTACAGAGGGAAATCATTAATATAAATCAATAATCTGAGAGGGCTGATGATAGATTCTTGTGGAACGCAGAGTTAACAATTGAGGAATGTAACGAAACATTTTTAAATGAAACAATCTGTGTTCTTTTTTCTAAGTAGGATGTTCTCAAGTTGATACTGATCTCGTCAAATCCATATGAGATTAGCTAATAATATTTCATGGGAGTCACAATCAGAAGCTTTTGATAGATCTAATAAAGTGGCCAAGCAATATTCTCTGGATTTCATGGAACCCGATATTTCAGAAAGAAACGAAAATATGTCATTCGTTGATGATTTGCCGCTTCTAAATTCAAACTGTGCCTTATTGAACAAGATTTTACGCTCAGTATTTAAGTATTTGATTAGATAATATATTTTAAAATATTTGGCAACAGTGAAATTGGGCGGTAATTTCCATGATTATCATTATCACCTTTCTTATATATCGGGATGTAACGTGGAGTCATTATTACTCCCTAAGGACCCAGTAGTAGTTGATATAATCTAAAAAATGTAGTCATCGCAGTTCCCCGACACCAATGAAGACAAAACTGGTCCCCTCAGTCGGAAAGATTATGGCCTTCATGTATATTTCGAGCAACGGTCTTCAAAGTGAAAATAACCTTGATGATTGCCAACAACTATAAAGGAAAAATATACCAAAAGAGGAACACATGGATTATGTGGACGCAAGATACAATCACCATATCATTACACACATTTATAATACTCACATAAATACATAAAAATATACTTAATACTCATGAGTAAAATTAGGTTAAACACGATAACTTTCTAAATAAATATTTGATGAATTTTTTATCAAAATGTCATTATAATACGCAAAATTTTATCACAAAACTAGAGTATATTTCAATATAAATTAATATTCATGAGCTACCTTTATTAAAAAATTAGTCAATAGAATAATTTTAATTTTCTAGAAGTCACAACAAAAACGTAAATTTATCACGTGCATGCTTTGACAGGCCTATTGTGTACGTAACATCGAACTTTGTCCCCAAATACAAGACTCATAAATTTTCCTCTGAATGAAAAAGTACAAGTTTTACTAAGCTATTATTCAGACAAAAAATATCTATAATCGAAAAGTTTCTTAAATCCTTTTTACTTTTTCTGACGTTATCAAGAATAGGGCTACCATATTTTAGAAATAAGAATGACATTTTTTTTTCAGTATAATTTGCTGAAGCACTTTAAAGTTTTTCCAATTACAGAGTAAAGGAAAGTATTCTAATAGGATAGAAAATTAAGCTTCTAAATTTGGAAGGAAAACTTTATTTAAAAAAAAGTTAGTAATTTTTGGTGGGCCTGTATGATTAGTTACAGTCAGTGAGAAGGCATCAAAATTGGCAGACAAGGTATCTGGAAAGACCTCATCTAAGTCGGATGGATTACGATACAGGATTTGTGTAAAATCAAAACTCAATCCGACCAATAGTACCCAAGAAATATTGTATGCAACACTGTATGTTGCCTATACAAATACGTAGTCCAAGCACCGTAGCATGTCGCACGTTGTTGAAGACATAATCTTTTTTCTGCAATAACTTGATGTTTTTTAGGATTTTGTAGGTATAATTAAGAAACCTTTATACCACCAATACTCTAAATGTCTCAATGTCTTTTTATGCATATATTGGAATACAATCTCCAGATACCTTTATAACATGCGTTTCCATTTAGAGATTTAAAACTCCATCTCATTTGTGCACAACATATTGCTCTTGTCTGCGTCCAGGGAATGGCTTGTGAGCGAATCGCAGTATTTCAACTAGATAATGTGTAAGCAAAGCTGGGCAAGTTATAGGTCTTCTGGATACAAACCAATGGTGGACTGGCTCACCGGGACACCGGGCAATTTCCCGGTGGGCTGGTCCCAATAAGACTGATTCTTGGATCAATGGTCCTTGATCCAAAGAGGCCAGTATTAAGGATATTTTTTTGTAGTTATGTGTGTATTATAAATGTATGTAATGCTATGACGATAGTATCTTGCTTATACATAATACATTTGTTCTTCTTTTACTATGCTTTTTCTTCCTAGATGTTGGCAATCATCAAGGTTATTTTCACTTTGAAGACTGTGGCCCAAAATAAATATTGATGCCATAATCTTTTTGGCTCAGGGGATCACTTTTGCCTCATTGACCCTATGAGGCCGTTTTTTTCATTTTTCAAGGGCCGGAAAATTATGACAGTCCGCTACTAATACAAGCTCTTGTTACCTAATTTTTCTTTGGACAGTACGTGATGAAATTGCCAAATTTTGATCTTCTCGATCGTGCAGATGAGCTAGGGCAGGGGTCGGCAAACCGCGGCTTATCGGTAATACCAATTACTAAAATAAAACATCCTACTCATTAAATGATACTAAAAAAAGTCATGTATTAAAACAAAATTATGGCTCTTTAAAAAGTTTCCAGATGCCGTAAAGGGTGAATTTGGCTCTTTAGTCTCTTAAGTTTGCCGACCCTTGAGTTAGGGTAAGGAATCGGTTATCTCGAGGCTTGTGGCCCGTGAGTAACTTGAACCAGGTTACTTTGTATAAGGACTAGCCCGCTGATGACACCTCATACAGTAATTAATAGCGTGTTGTAAAGGAGGCAATTTTGGTATTATTTCATAAATAAAATTTCATAAATAAATTCATTATAATCATTCAATTAGAGTAAAATATTTAATCTGTTAAACGATACAAAAATAATCTATTGCTTAGAAAGGGCATTTAAGATAACGGTAGATTGTTTATTATTGCAACTTGACACTTTTGTCAATGTAACATGAAAAGTGAATCGTAAATTAAGATTTAAATATTATGATTCGGATATTTTCTAATGGGATATTTATCTGTGTTATCACCAATAAATTATGAATTTAAGATAGTATAAGACAGATAATCAAGAGGTGTGAAATGACATTTAACAGTTAGGCGATGTAAGCATTTTAGAGCAGTCATTTTTTAAGGGGAGTTGATGTTAAACCATCATAACGTTAAGATGTTAACAGTACAGGATTTTGACCCGTCGTATTATAGACATTTAGAGTGTTTGGGCGAGTCGAAATAAAGTAACAATGTAATTCCGTATGAACGTTAGTGTAGTGACCAGCTAAAAAGTGGAGAGACAATATTTAGAAACATGTAGTGGTTAAATTAGTATTTGGTGTAAAGTGTGTCTAGTGTGTGCGAATGTGTGTCTCATTTGGATTTAGCTGTATCGACGTAATTGTAAGTCTAGTGTAAATATTTAAACCGTAATCGTTATTAAAGTAGGTTAGCTAAAATTTTGAGTTTAATTAAACAACCCTTAATTCTTCCAAGAATCAGAGCAACCAGCTAGCGGACTAATAGGGGGGGGTCCAGACTTGATCCGCTCGCAAGTCTTGGAACCCATAATGTGAGGGATGCACAGAGTAAGTACAAATGAAATAAATAAATCAGCCAACCGTGACATTTCATATTTTATATATCGTAGCTCCCCACAGTGTATAGTTATATCCAAAACGCCAACGATATTCGAATACTGCGGCCATCTTCATTTAACAACGCAGGGCGTACAGTGTCTCCGGGTCGCATTTCAATTATATTGCAAAGAGAGAGAAAAAAAAAAAAAAACACTTGATTAGAAATCCCTATAAAATTATTACTTTAGGACTTTTTTTTTAAAATTTAGGATTTTTGATTAAAATACGTTTACTTAAAATAACGACCTTGGTAGCGTAGAAGTAGCAACCTTGCTTCTCATGCTATAGGTCTCGGGTTGGAATCCCGGACACTGCATGGTGTTTGTATTCGTTCATATCACCTCATCCTCAATGAAAAATAAATGAATAAATAAATAAAAGCAACACATCATTGTAGACCTGAAACATCAATCTTCGGAGTGAAAGGCCTAATATAAAGTAGCAGTACGGTAGTGAAAACTACGGCACGGTGAAACTACTGTAGAACGTTTGTGGTCTGAAGGAGAAGAATATGCGCTATCATATAGTTTCGTTCAAACAGGCAATATTTTTGTTAAGGCCTGTTTAGTTTGCAACAAAAAGTGCTTTTCTATGCAGAATTGTTATATAAACATTGCATTACTTCCCGATACCTATTAAATGTTTTTTTCTTTTTTTTATCAGCTATTAAGGTACAGCCGAAAGGCTGACCCATATTTATTGGCGAGAGTAATTTAGGGCGAGATTTGACAAAAATGTTTTGAGATACTTTTGTGGCATACCCAATCTCCCAGAAGGGTTGGTATAAAAATTTGAAAAAATCATGGTAGGTAATGCAGATTTGTGATATCCGAATTATTATAGTAACCATTTTTGAAAGATCTAATAATTTGACATTTGTACGAAAAAGTATTTTAAAAAGTTTTTATTTCGATTTTAATTCGATAAAAGTATTGATGTAAACTATATATCTACGGATTCCTGAAATATGTTACACTTCAAATCAATTTCTAGAATAACATTTGTTACCAGGTTCGGTACGAATATTATTCTGCCATTTATTTTGGATATCTCTGTATCGAACACGGACATTAATATTAAATTTGGACTTCTCATTATTTAGTTAAATCTAATTCCTATAAACCAGTGGCTTCGTACTTTTTTACATCCAAGGCACGTATTTTATACACAATATATTAGCTGTACGAGGTTTTTTATGTTTTTACAAATGACCACTAGATGGCACTATTGAAATCTGTCATTACTATATTCGTAAAATTTAACATTTGTTATTGTGAAACCAGTCGCAGCTTATAAGTTGGCCGAATAGTTTGTTGACCATGAGCGTTACAAAAACAAGTTTGTGAAAAATGGATATCACTCGTGAAGGTTTTCTTTGGATGATTACGATTTTAGTAAAGGCCTAACTCAACAACTATGCATAGATTCGCTTCGGTCAACTTTTGGTACCATCAGAAAAAACTGTTTACAAATGGTTTGCAGAATTTCGTCGTGGTCGTGCGTCAGTGATGAATCTCGTAAAAGTCGACGAAAATCGGTTGTGATTAAAAAAACATCGATGCTGTACGCAAAATGATTGAAGGCATGTGATTTACCATGAGATAGAAGCATCCTCTGGCAGATCGTAGACTGCAATAGATTCGATTTTGCATGAAAATTTAGCTGTGAAAAAGATCTGTTCCCGATGGATTCCGCAGAATTTGACTGTAGCTCTGTATATAGTAACGAAAGTGCTCCCCAACGAATTATTCTCGTAAAAAGTGCTCCGCGGCTCAAAAAGTTTGGGAAACTCTGATTTAGACTTTAAGGCTACTAGGCATTAACAATCCCGTAGTACATCACAAAAAGTATCGTGGCACACTGTTGTGCTGCGGTAGACCGGTTAAAATTCATTGCTTTAAACTAATTCATAATTTTCATAAATATATATAGTGAATTGTGAATATGACTGAATTATTTTTATCAGGATTACTAAATAAACTTTTAAGATATACTGACGACAGGGTAGGCATTTAAGATATATTTCTCTTAACAATTGAACACACCCACGATAAATCGTATAAAGAAGGGCAATTTTAACATCTGACTTGCTATTTAAATTGGTAATATTGTGAATTTGTCAAAATTATAAGATTTAAGGAAAATCTGCTGCTAAATCTAAATTTTATATCAAGTTTTTTATAATAAATATTAACCACAATTGGATTTTTGTATAGATTTTTTAAGACAGTGACATAAGTAATTGCCTACTTTTACATTTACATAATAAGCATAAATACTTAATCTAAATAAATTTAATACGGTAAAATGGGGGCATTATCGACATTAAAATTTGAAAATATTGTAAATTGTAAATTGTTTGAGAATTTTTGGAAGTTTTGAAAATTAAAGAAATTTTCGATATTTGCAAAATTTGAAACTTTCCGAGTTAATAGTTTTCCAAATTTCTAAAATGAGTTTTTAATGAGATTAGCATTAGAGAATATTGTATTTAGGAAGATAGGTACGAAGAGGACTTATCAATAAACACCATCAGTGTCCTAATATTGTACCGAGAGATTCCCTCAAATTTTGTATTTTTTTCTCCCTGTCGTACGGCGGTGGTTTTCTCCTAGTTGATAATTATACTGGTGAACAAAGTTTTTATCTCAAGACAATAATAATCCATAGTTTTAAAATTACGCCCTTTTTAAATTTATATAATACGGTATCTCATAACATAATTATAGAGTGTTTGGGGAGGTTCTTTATTTATTAGTAAAATTTCATTGTTTTCTTTAATGAAAGTTCTGGGAAGATTAGTCTCAATCCAGATAGGCAAATATAATGTCAGATTTTTGATCTTATGAAGAATTTTGTTTCAGCAATGAGTGGACTTGGATTAACATACTAAGCAAAAAGGCCTAAGGATCAATGATGCAAAAATAAGACCGAGGATCTTTGTAGGACCTCAAATAAGAAAACTGATTCAAGTTGAGAACTAAGACGCGCCGAACAAACTCAGAGAGATTAGTGAGTAGGTTAAAATAAAACAAGTTACTCTAGTGCAGATCACGAACCCAGAATAAAAGGAGACGTAGGTAAAGACGTACTTCATTTTGGGAGGTTGTTTCCAAAGACTGAGACAATTTGGAAGGTTTATTCTAGGAACATAGTTTGAAACGGCGACGCCCACTATGTGACTAAGGCGGATTGAATAACCCCAGGTTCTCCTCTTGAGTCCCTAAACAAACGTGGAACCGACGGACTGGACTTGAGAAAAATTATTGTAAATAATTTTGATATCAAAATATAAATTAAATTGTGAAAAAATGTAATTGAATGTAGCCTGTCTTACTAGTTAATTGCAATAAGGGGCTTGGTTGATTATAAAATCAGCAAAAATTAATGTATCACCCTGTATACGGATGATATGAACAAATTTTAGGCTAAGGCACACACTAGTTTCTTCGCGTTGTTAGTTTCTCCCCGACACAACCAAAATACATTGGGGTGAGAAACTATATAACACAAAATTATCCCAAAATTATATGAAAAATTTAAGTACAGGGTTTAATCCTAATTTGTACGTAAAACTCGAGTATGTGAGCGAACCAATAGTTTGTATATGCTAGTAAATTGATTGACAATAAAACAAAATAATCTTAAAGAAATAATTATGTAGGAACGTCACTGGAGTTTTCAAAACTGAGTAAAATCGGCTAGTAGGGCGACTAGTACACACAACTTTACAATAATAAATATATGGGCAAGCGTAGTAAATGCTTAACAACTAAATATGATTTAAACAATGGGTTATGTGAATGGCTAATGCATTTGCAACATCAAATGCATAATATAAAGCCGTAAAAAACGGGCATTTTATAGAGTGTATCAGAAACACACACACTCTGGTAATTTAGGGATTGCAAGATCCTAAATCGAAAATTAACACTATCAGTCGTTCCAAACACGAGGTTTTGGAGACAAAGGAAGTTATGTAAAAAGTGAGATATTAACATTGATCTTACGAGATATAAAAAAAAAATAACATCTACAGAGAAATTCCAGAAAGAACTAAGAAAAATTAAAATAAAACAACCAGAGAATACAAAGATCATATACCCTGATGCCTCAAGAAAGGAAGACCAGGTAACAATAGGGTTCAAAATAGACGACAACAAAAGGAGCTGCAACCTGACTTCAACAGTCTCAGTAACGACCGCAGAAATCGAAAGCATCCACCAAACCATTAAAGATGCTTTCAGATACAAAGAGAAGACAAACTATATTATCTGCACCGATTCGCTGGTTGCAATCAAGGAAATAAAGAACCCCAACATAAAACGAAAAAACACGCAACAAATTCAACACCTTACAATACCGCACCTACACTATCCCTAAATCTATCTACCCCAATTGAAGACATCCAAATAATCATTTCACAGCACTCACAAAAAGCACAAAAAGACAAATGGACAGCAATAAAAAATAACAAATTAAGATCCATCAAACCTGATATACAAGTTTGGAATCTAAACACGGATAGAAGAACACAAACCATCCTCACAAGGTTACGAATAGGGCATACAAAATTAACCCACGAGCATCTACTTCAGAGAGATAACGCGAAGATCTGCGATGAGTGCTGTGAAATCCTCACTATAGAACACCTCCTATTAGAATGTCGAACATATACAGATCTGAGAGCCAAACACAACATAATACATACCCTTAAACACATTCTACGGAACAACACCACAGCTAACATGAACATAATAAACTTCATCAAAGATGCCCAACTAGTCAGCAGCATTTAAACCCAAAACCACATCACTCATAATTTATAATAAACATTTTGTAACAAATATTTATAAACACATATTGGAAACTTATACCGAAGCTAAAAACAATGTAGTTGAAGCGTCGTTAAATAAAACTCATGGAAAAGAAAAAAAATCCTAAATCGAAAATTAACACATCAGTCGTTCCAAACACGAGGTTTTGGAGACAAAGGAAGTTATGTAAAAAGTGAGAAATAACGAAATTTTCTATTTACAAGATGGTTTTATTTACAAAATAAGATCAAAGGCTACTTAAGTGACTGCATGAGGTGCAAGTATGCCCTTGAGTCGCTTGGGTCCTGGAGAAATCTGGGACTCGTCCAAAATTCTTCTTGCTGTTGGCAGCGGAATAATCGCACGGTTTATTGGAAGTCAGAGATTCACAAATCTTCTAATTTTATCGGCGCTAATCACCCACGACTTTCGAATGTCAAACGGAAAAATCACCAAAAAACTTATGAGTATTCACTAGAAAGTTTTCTGCAATAATGAATTTATCCGGGACAAATCATCGCATTGAACGGTGACCGACCGGTCTAAACCTACAATATAGACGGAAATGTTCGGACTTAAATGTATATAAAACTTATATTCCGGATGTCTGGAAAATAGCGCAAAATATTTTCCAACCCGGTAATAATTTTTACTTTGCGCTCAACGGGCACAACAACAGTAATCCATATAATTTTGTTCAGTCGGCGTTTGTAAGTGTTTCATTGTGCAATTGTCTATAGGCGGCCACGGGCATTTTGGTAAAATTTGCACAAATTGTATTTTTATATGGATTTATATTTGATCCGCCTGGAGACGGTGTTGGGCATTAAAGGGTTATTTATTGTATTAGTTATTGTAACTAAAGTTGGTAATCTTTGTAACAAATTTCAATCATTTTATAGAAATTCAGATACAAATATTTTTCCAAGCACAAATTTTTAAAACTGAAGAAGTACTGCGGCTCCCTTTGAATTAAATCGAACAATGTGACAATAAACAACACCTTCAAATATACGAGTATAAGTTCCGTTCCATCTCTAATTATCTTTTTTACCACAAAAGTTCTCAATACTGCAGACAAAGGGTTCGATGAAAATGTAGCCGTCTTTGAAAGTTTTCCGGGTAGAATTTTCCATCTCCGTACAGCAATCAATGCACGAATTTGCCTGTGGATAAATGGAAGATTAAACATGCTTAAATCCACTTCAGCGTTTTAAAATCCTTTACAGTGGGCGTAACGACATCTTAATAAAATGCATAAACATAGGAAGTTCATTTACTTAGCGTTATTGACATATAAAATTTCCTATTAGAATGTTACCCTCTACTTTGGCGTTTTTTATGAGTTATAACATTTTATGGGGTAATATTTGAACAAAATGTTTCAACAGAATGTGAAAGGGATAGGTTCTAAACTCCAAAATTTTACATTATTTTCGTTAATACACTGAGTGCTCTCGTTATCTACGGGATACAGACCAGCATTTATCTGTTTGAGGGTCTCGAACTATTTTATAATTGTGGTAATTATGTTAATTTGTATTTTAATCCATATTCTGGGTACCACGCATAAATTACTAATATTTTTCTCACGATACACTTGACAGGAACGTTCTCAGATGAATGAAAGAACATGTAAAAATGCTTATTCAGAATATTATTTATAATATTATTTTAATCTATCCGCTGCCACTAATCTATATTAATAAAATTGGAGGCTGTATCTGTTTTTTAATTTGTCCGGTCTCTTATTTGGTTTCTACAAGTTTCAGATGATTATAAGACGATATACGTAAAAAAATTAATTTTTGTCTGTCTAATGTGAGGCGTTGTTATTGTATACAATATGTACTAGTAAGTTTGAAAAAAGACGTAAGGGTGCGTGATGATCCAATAAAAAAGTAGATGTAATGATCGTCCAGTGCAATTTTCAGATAGCGCATGCAGCTGCGTTTCCACGGTTTTGATGTCCAAGTACAGTTTTGATGGGTTGTGTTTGAGTTTGTACACGTAACTAATAAATACTATGAGTTCAAAAAGAAATTACATAAGGGTTGGCTGGGGAAAAATAAAATAATGTCTATTGCAAGCTTTATATAACAATTGACTAACGTTTAGGCACAGCCTTAGTAATCATTAACATTAGAAATTATTTTTTATTTTTTCAATTATATTGTTTTATTGGCCATTAGTCGATGCAACCATATTAACCAGCTAAATACAAAATTATACATTATATACAAAAAATACAAATTTATTCTATTATATACAATATATTTTTTGATTTCACAGGTACAGAAAAATAAAGTATAAGAATTTGAGGAGTTATATTGGCACACTGTTCGGTAATTCTGTTTTGCAGTTTCTCGATATTGTTATATAGGGGTCTTGTATACATTATTTTCACGTAATTTGAACGTAAACTAGTTATTCAATCGTCAAAAAATTCACGAAGGTAATTGATGGTTTCTTGAGCGGTGTGGGCAGTCGGGCCTCCTGTTGGAAGTAGCCTTGCTAGAGCTCATCCTCAAGAAGCTGATTAATAAATTCACGTACAATATTCCGGTATCTCTGAGCAGTAACAGTTTCGTGGTAAAATATGGGTCCGATAATACGTCTTCAAGACACATCAATCCAAACACCAATTTTCCATAACCTCATATTTTGTAAATTAACATACCCCGAAAGGGTGAACCAAGCCTCGCCAGAAAAAAACCTTAAATTTAACAAATCATCATTACTAATTAAATTTTGTTGGAACCAGTGGCAATACACAATTAGCCTGTTGTGATCTGCTGGCAGCAGCTCATGTAAAGCAAGAATTTTGTATGGGAACAGCTTTAAATCTTTTTGGCAAGTGCCTAATGATAAACCAGTATCTTGCGACAGTGTACGTAGTGATGTAGTGGGCTGCTCGTTCATACGTTGACGAACATCATCAACTGTATTTTGAGTATGAACTCTTGGCCTTCCAGTTCTATCTCTATGAGTAATGCTCCCTGTATCTTGGAATAAATCAACGCATCTTTTTGTGTTCTATTATAAAAACCATTATAATTGTAGCTTAATTTTCAATAGAAACTTATGACAACAACAGCGATGACAGTTAATTAATTGACAGTTAAAGCTTGCAGTACCTATTATTTTATTTTTCCAAAGCCAACTCTTATGTAATTTCTTTTTGAACATAGTATAATATACAAGTGTTAGAATTTGAATGAATACTTGATTCTTTGATTACAACTATCACAGAACTCATTCTTTCATAGAACTCACTCTATGTGCATTATAAAGACGCTACTTTCATAAGATATTTACTAAACAGTAAACATATACAGACCAGTCAGTTTAATCTCAAACATAAATAAATTATTTGCAGATATCCTACATACAAGGTGTCTCAAAAGAAATTTTATATTTAGTGGATCGATTAAAAAAAAAGTAAGCCGTATATAGAAAAAATGTTTATTAATTATTAAAATACACTTTTTGGGGATTTATTTCTTAAAAATAATATCGTCTAAATGTACACCCTCGCGTTCTCGGCACTCATTTAATCGAACAGTAAAATTACTTATGACGTATCGGCAGGTGGACTCAGGGATGGCTGCCATTTCGTGACGGATATTTTCTTTCAAATGCGCCAGTGAAGTCGGTTTATTGGCGTAAACTTTAGATTTAAGATAACCCCATAGGAAAAAGTCTATAGGGGTTAAATCTGGACTGCGTGGAGGCCAATTTATGTCACCTCTCCGGGAGATCAATTTGCCTGAGAAAATTTCACGAACACGTGGCAGAGACATATTGGACGTGTGTGAAGTTGCTCCGTCCTGTTGGAACCATGTTCTTTGGTTATATCCAGGAAAGTTTTGCAGTTCAGGTACCAAGAAGTTGTCTAAAATCTCCACATAACGCTCTGAATTTACTGTAACTGCACGCCCCCTTTCGTCTTCAAAAAAGTAAGGGCCGATAATTCCTCGCGCCGACATCGCAGCCCATACGGTCACTTTAGGCGAATATAGGTGTTTCTGATGTTTGCGTTTCGGATTCGTTGCACTCCAGTAGCGGCAGTTCTGCTTATTTACGTGGCCATTAAGATGAAAATGAGCTTCATCCGAAAACAAAATGTTGGTAAACGTTGAAAATCGCTCAATCACCTGATTTACGAAATTAAGCCTCTGACTGGCATCTTGGGGCTTTAATTCTTGCACCAATTGAATTTTGTAGGGGTGCAGCTTTAGGTCTTTGTACATAATGCGATGTAATGATGATCTATGCACATTTAAAGTACTTGCGCGATTCCGAATTGAAAGGTTCGGGTCGTCACGAACAGACTGATTAACATTCTCCAAACAGTCTCTTCAAACTTTTTAACCCAATGTCGAATGAGAGGAATGCTTGGCGCATCATTTAAGTGGCGAAAACCTCGAATACTGCAGAATTTTCTACGCGCTACAGTCGCCGAATCACCGTTTTTGTAAAACTCTCGCACGCATAACGCGCGGTCTGCTCCCGAGAAACGCTCCATAGCGACTAAATTCCCAAGAGCCAAATTACCGATTGACATAACCCCCGCGCCCCTAGGATGCGTTGCGTTCACGCAGTAAGCTAAATAAATATAAAATTTCTTTTGAGACACCTGTAGAATATTAGAAAATGTGTTTGTTAGAACAATGCCAGCAGAAGAAGCTGAATTTCGCAAAAAGTTGTCAACATCTGATCATCTACAAACAATGAATCAGATAATTAAAAAATGCAATGAATTTAATATAAAAATTTATATTGCATTCATTGACTACAGAAAGGTATTTAATTATCTAGAATCTAGAACATAAATTTATGATACAGGTACTGGAGACACAAGGAGTACCAGTTAAACACATAAATATAATCAAGAAAATATACGAGAGGAATAAAGGTCAAATAAAACTAGAAAAAGAAGGAAGTATTTTTGAAATAGAAAGAGGTGTAAAGCAAGTCAATCCTCTATCTCAAGTCTAAAATTTGCAGATGATATAATCATATTTGTTCGAAATAAAAACCAGCTTATCGTAATGCTTAAAGAACTACAGATGGAAAGTTTAAGGCGGCGCACAACCCTATAGTTCTTGATAGTTTCTTATACAAAACTAATAATCAGAAATAAAATTAATAACAATCTATATATCAAAATTTGCAGCGAATTTTTATCTATCTAATAGGATATTTTTAATTCTTGAGAAAACTGTTATGTAACTATAAATAAGCAAATTGCATTATAAACGCCATCTTGTAAACCATCAGACGAATATTTGGGTACGATGCGGCAAATTGTAGCTAAAGCTTCGTTCTACAAATATGTTTTTAGCTATTTTGCTCTATTGTGAAAACTACTTATAGTTATTGTACTTGGTAATCTATTTTTGCCTTCATCTTGAACCTGACGCGGTTTTCAAAATAGGTGTTACGGGTAAAAATGATTTAATTTTCGTGAAGAATACGTGCACCAAGTGGCAGTCTATTATTATGAAGTATAATATTTTTCGACGAAGGCTCTAAACTATAAGTAATCAAGTCGAAATTTTTTTTGACGTATTATTTGAACATTTCTACACAAAACTATATAAATATAAATGTTATTCAAAATCCACAACTAGATTTAAAAAATTACAGAAAAATATCGCTGATGTCTATTTTTAAGTTATTGAGCGATAATATTTTTACAATAAATGTTTCTACAATTAAAAATATCAGATTAGATAGATAAAAATTTGGTGCTAAATTTGATGTATAGATTAATACTAATTTTATTACAGATTGTTAGTTTTGTATAAGAAACTAGTAACCTCTGGGGGTTATACGCAGCCTTAAAGGCAAGTCTACGGTAACCGACGAGTTCATCGAAAATCAATTCATCGAATATCAATTCATCGAAAATCAATTCATCGAAAATCAATTCATCGAAAATCAATTCATCGAAAATCAATTCATCGAAAATCAATTCATCGAAAATCAATTCATCGAATGATCAATTAATCGAATGATCAATTCATCGAAAAAAAATATTTTGTAAATATTTGAGAGGAATGCCGAGGGGATCGGAAAGTCAAAAGAGCAGTGGTCAATAAAAGTAGACAGAAATAATTGTGTAATTTTTTTTATATGGTTTAAAAAAAGGTAAATAGTGACATAGTGTTTGAATATAAATAAAGAAATATAATAAGAAAACTTATATAATAAAAGAAATAAATGTTTTGTTTTTAAGGTTTAATAAGACAGGTTATGGGCAATTGCACGCAAATAATATTTATAAATTCATACACAATGATACGCATTTTAATTGGGCTAATATGGGGGGAAATAAAGTACTATGCGCCTAAAAACAAGGTAATTAGGTTAGGTTTAGTTAGTAAAAGTCTAAAACCGAGCGGAGCGAGTTACCCATTTTTTAGTTTAAGGACAAAGCACTATTTTAGGTTAGGTTAGGTTAGTAAGGGTTTTGTTAGAAGAAGCCGAGCGAAGCGAGCTACCCATTTTCTAGTTTAATGTCAAAACACTATCTTAGGTTAGGTTAGATTAGTAAGGGTTTGGTTAGAAGAAGCCGAGCGAAGCGAGCTTCTAATCATCTAGTTTAATGACAAAACAAACTCACACTAACATAACAATGCCACCTGTTTAGAATCACCGTACATTGAACAAATCATGTGTGGTATAGTAAATATGAATAGTAAAACTATGTACATAACACAAAACCTTTAAGACTTAACAGATGGGGAAATACCATTTTTATAATCCTTTAAGAATGGGTGTATTAAGTACATTTATGATCCCATTAACCGGGTTTTTCTGATCTAAGGAGCCCTGTTCGATTTCAAAATAATCCAACAGGTATCTTTTACCTGGCGTATTTTCTGAATGGAAAATTTAAAAATTATTAATAGACCAAGTATAATAGTTATTTAATAAGTGTAGTCTGTCAACTTTTATTGACCACTCCTTTTTTGGCTTTCCGATCCCCTAATCCTCTCAAATATTTACAAAATATTTTTTTCGATGAATTGGTCATTCGATGAATTGATCATTCGATGAATTGATTTTCGATGAATTGATTTTCGATGAATTGATTTTCGATTAATTGATTTTCGATGAATTGATATTCGATGAATTGATTTTCGATGAATTGATTTTCGATGAATTGATTTTCGATGAACTTACCGTGAATCCAAGTCTACATATAAACTACAGGACGACAAAAGTAAAGATGAATGGAAACAAAAGCCAAATAGTTATGAATGTTAAAGAAATAGAATACGTAGAAGATTTGATATATTTAGGGCAATTACTATCATTCAACAATAAAACAGACGAATTACAAAAGGATGGAAAACTTTAGAGCTTAAAAGAATAAATAGGAATAAAAAAGAAAAGAACACATCTAAATATATCACAGACCAGTGGCGGATCTAGCTTTTTGGGGGCCCAGGACTTAAAAATACCAAGGGGCCCTACATATGTTTCAATCAAATAATTTAAAAAATAAAAGACAGTATTAAAGGTTAATTATTATTTATTACATTTTTATTAAATATATGTATTAAGAAGTAAAAACAATTATTAAACATATATTAAGTACAATCACAATGAAATTAAATATAATACAATGACGATAACAGATTCTTAAATTTAAAAATTATTAATGGCGTATTTTTCTGACTTTTGTCTCGACATATTCCTTAATAATTTCCTCATAGTTCAATGACTTCGTTAAATCACTTTCCACTGATAAAATCATCAAGTCCGCTAATCTCTCATTATTAATTTTATTTCTTTGTTTATTTTTAATGTTACTCATTCTTGAGAATGATCTTTCTGCTTCACAATTAGTAATAGGTATCGTAAGGAAATTTTTTAATAATGTATATAAATTTGTAAAAGTATCAATTAATTGTCTATCGTAAAACATTTTTAAAATTTGTGCACAATTAATTTGGGTTTGTTCGTCAACTGCAATTATATCAATGTATTGTTTAAAATGAATACAATCATTTTTCAAGGTGGCAATATCGTCAACATCATCTTTATAAAAATTATATATTTTTTCCATACTGGATTCATCGATTTCTTTTCTTTTTGTAAGAAAATTCCAGCTATTTTAAATTTTTATTTGATATTGGAAACAAAAAAACAAAAGAATCGATTTTTAATAAATATTAGTAAATTTATGTTTTTAATTTTTTTGTGTTGTTTTTTAAAGTAATATTTTTGTTTTGATCTTTTATTTTATAAACCGTGCTTGGTATAGAATATTGATGTACGTCCGAGATATTGGGGGCCCCTTGCGGAACTGGGGCCCAGGGCTTAAGCCTTATTAGCCCGTATGTAGACCCGCCACTGCCAAAGACGCAAAGAAAAATGTTTTTAACAGTTTTAATGTTTTATCTTATCGAACTTCCACTACGGTGCGAAAACTTGGGCTACTACCAACACAACAAGAAAAAAACCGGCAGTAACGCAAAGAAAAGTGAAAAGAATGATAGTAAATTTAAAACTAAGTGACAAAATCCCTAACATAGAAATTCGAAATAAAATTGGGCCTGCCATTTACTCCGAAAAAATTATGATAGATGGACAAAACGAATAACTGTTTGGTGTTCTCGTAGTTCAAAAAAATGAAGAGGAAGGCCGGGAGAAATGGTCAGACAACATAAAAGATATAGCTTGACCAATATGGGTAAGAACAGCACTGAACAGAGAAAAGTGGCTTGGACTAGAAAACGACTACACAAAAACTGTCAAGATACTTTCTTGAAGGAGGTCCATGCCCGAAAGGGTCCTTAACGGGCTATCATTATTATTTGTTTATCAAGTCTTGACAAGCGTCCACTCTTCGCAAAGTTCAGTAACCTTTAAATACAGATGGCTGCATCTTAAACCCTGGCAATATTCAGATGCGAAAATTACGCCAGATCTAGTGGCGCACTATGCAAAGTGACCCGAGCAACACTCCTTGCTGCATCCTGCAGATCAGAGAGGTGGCAGATGATCTGTAGGCGGCAATGGACTCAATTTCACTTCGGTAGAAGGCTTTCATATAAAACACCAACCACCATTTCACTCAAAACACCAACTATCAGGACTAGAGCTGGGAATTTCGGCTCAGTTTGCGGAACCGGATCAGTGGAGGACGTTCAGTTTGTTGAGCCGGTTCATTGATCCGGCTCAGTGATCCGGTTAATTAAACATGTTTTCGAGACACAGGTTGGTCGTTAGTTCGTACGTAGAACGTCGCTTAGAGCCGGTTCTTGCAATATATGAACTGTAAACATGATCCCGAGACACAGGTCGGTCAGTCGTTCGGTCGTAGGTAGAATGTCGCTTAGTGCCGGCTCTTGCTTAGACCCGGTCAGTTGTCGGTCGTTCGCTCGTAGGTAGACGTCGCTTAGAACCGGTCAGTTGTCGGTCGTTCGCTCGTAGGTAGACGTCGCTTAGACCCGGTCAGTTGTCGGTCGTTCGCTCGTAGGTAGACGTCGCTTAGAGCCGGCTCTTGCTTAGACCCGGTCAGTTGTCGGTCGTTCGCTCGTAGGTAGAACGTCGCTTAACCCGGTCAGTTGTCGGTCGTTCGCTCGTAGGTAGAACGTCGCTTAGCCCCGGTTCTTATCTAACATTTTTGAAACAAACAATTCACTTTATGTAGCTACTGTATTTTAAACCAGATGTGTTAAGTTTATGGCGATGTTTATTACCCTTATCTCGGACATCTGGGATTTGGGCAATATTTTTAATATTTTTATATAGTATGGTTGTAAGAAAATACAGACTAAGCCTATTAGTTTCAAATAAACTGCCCTACAAATTGATGACAATAAATAATATACTTTATGATATTACATTACACGCCGAGTTCTCGCGAAGTTCAACATCGATCCAGATCCGGATCACTCCGGTCACTCCTCACAATCGCCCGACCAATCGTATCCTTGAAACTTGCAACTATACAGTGAGCCGTGAGCCGGCTCATTTCAATTTGGTGAACCGTGTCACTTCAGTCAGTGTACTGAGCCGGTTTGTTCATGAACGACCCATCTCTAATCAGGACTACAAGCTTAACTTTATACCCTAGATCAGAGTTTCCCAAATTGTGCTCCGTGGAGCACTTGGTGATTCGTGGAGCGTCTACTAGTGCTCCGCGAGCAGATTAGACAGAAAGGTGAATAAAAAATAAATGTGATCAGATGTGAAATAAATGTTTGTGTTTTTTTTTTTAATCAAACGTTTCACTCAGAAATGATACGCTACTGAAAATAACAAAAGCCAGTACAATAATAATTTATTGCCCCTTGCCCCCAATAAATGTAAATAAAGGCACTCGAATTTCAATGGTTCAACTGGTCATTCAAAAAGTTTTAACATACATACATTGATACAAATGTACAGCTGAGTGACATATAACAACATTAAAAATCCATAAAATTTGCCAAATAATAGATAATGGATGTTGTGACGATACATGCAATAGGAATTTGAGTTATATTTTTAATTTAATATTCTTAAGATTTCTTATAATTTAGACAGTATGTCATAGTAGTGCAGTGTTATTTATTTGTTTTTGCAGCGATTATTTTTCGATGGATCGCTGGCTAATGTACGAATCGTTAAAAAAAGCTGCCATAGCCTCCATCTCAAAACGTCCAGTAGACGACAAGTATGTTCAAATATTATAAAGATATTTTTTCAATAGTTTTTTATCGTTTTATTTCGTATTTTGAAAAGCTTTTTCCCCCCCAGTTCTAGTTATGTTTTTACCGATCGCTATATACATATACATATACATATAAGGGAATTATATAAATTATATTTGATTATACCGATTTTGACATTTTTAAATTTCGATTAATGTCCACGAATTGAGGTTCCTATATAATGTTTTTACTATTTTTAGCATGCTGTCTGTCGGTACTTGAACACATGTAAATCGAATTTGGCTAAACGGATTTTTATGAAACTTCATTTTTAAGCTTTTCACATCAATGGCATAATTAATAAACTTTTTGTAAAAATCTATCATCTATAGATGGAAGATTTTTCGTATTGGTTTTAAGATTTTTGCGGATATTTCGCAACAAAGGAACATTTCGAAAAAAAAAATTGTTTACGAAAGTTGCTATATAAGTAATAATTAAAAACTTTTATTTAAGACATTTTTTGATTTAACTTAATATATTTTTTATTATTTCATATTTTTGCGATATTTTTTGCTAAGTATCTATTTTATCATATGTACGATGTAATGTTTCCATGATTAAAGTAAATAATTTCTTTGTTAGAAATTATTTTGTTTAAGTACTTTGTGATAGCGGTCGGTCCTGTGGTGGCCACAGCTGATGTTTAGGGTTTTGTAGGTATGACCAAAAAACCCTTATACCGTCATTTTGTCGTCTGTCTGTCTGTCTGACTGTCTGTCTGTTCGGTAAAAATTGTAGCCAAACGTAAGTAAAAATTGTAAGTAATGTACATTGGTGTGAACCGGAATAGTACAACTGGAATTTTTGATCAGATTATGTTTTTGGAAAAAAACGCGTTTTTTGTGTTTTTTTGCTAATAATGTACACAAGTTATAGCTTTGTAACACGCTACACGTGTATCACGAAGGAGTATCCTGGTGTAGTGGTTATAATGCTGACTTCTCACCCAACTAACTCGATCCGAAGGGGATCGAACCCTGCGAGAAGAGACAATATTTTTTTTTGAATTTTTATATTGTTTAAATTATTTTTTCAAAATTCTAGTTATATTTTGGCAAATGTTGCATTTAATTTTTAAAAGCGTAAATTTAATAACCAGTGGAAATTGTTTAAATTATAATTTAATTCTGTTTCAATGTACACGAAATCAGAGGGGCGGAGCTTATAACAACCATTGGAAGCCATAGGCGTAATTTTTAAAATTCTTAATGAACCTTGCTATGTACATATATATATATATATATATATATATATATATATATATATATATATATATATATATATATATAAATACTGCACATATTTAGAAATTTAAAGAATGGTATTAGACGTTCGAATTAAAATTAACAAAAAAAATATTTTAATATAAAATTTGTTTTTGCATCCCAAATAATCATCATTCACTTACTAAATACCTGCAAAATCCTGAAATGTGTGAAAATTCACACTTCACATAAATTTTTATTAATATTTTTGCTTTTATCTAACAAAGCATTTTTCCAACTGAATGCTTGGTTCGACTTACAGTTCAGTTACTTTACTAAAATAATATCCATTGCATACAATTTAAATATCGTACAGTAGAAAATGTTGCATATTTTTTACTTTTTCTGAGACAGCACTGGCTATTTCTCAGAATTTCGCATTTCCTCTTATATAATAATACTCCTATCTAAACATTCTCAAATTCATGACGTGAGATAAACAATTCTCGTGCTAGATATGTTCACTAAATAATTTTTTTGAGTTGTGACATGTTCCTTTTTTATACGATTTAAACTCATGTAGTTTGACAATTCAAAACATAACTGTTTTATTTTTGAGCCCCTTAGATTCTATCGCCTCAGACGCAAGCATCTTGCTCCTGTGCAGCGATCCGCCACTGGCAAAAGAATAAAAAGCATTCGATGAAATATATGTTCCTGCGGAAGTAAACACCTTTGTGCATCCCTGTTGGAGTTTTCAAATAAAATTCCGTGCACATTTTTTCTCAATGAGTGTTCTAGTTGAGTGAAGGTAATTCAAGCGATGTGAAAGCAAGCATTGTCGCAATGGAACAAAACACATCTGCGATTGATTAACTCAGGGCGTTTTCCTCTAACACTCTCTGTGTATTCAAATGTTAGTGGCGTTGAATGTGTGTACTTCAGTATGATACGAGTACCTGGAGCTGACGAGAACGCACTGCTCGGTGATGGAGTGATCCTGAAACCATTCTCCAACTTTACCACATTCCCGACCATTTTAAATTACGATCAATGCTTTTCTGACTCACTTTGATTTGATCAATTTATCATGAGAAAAGGGAGATACGATACTGAGATCAAATTTGACTTGTGATTTTTTATTGTGGAATAAGTAGATATTTTACGAAACATTGAACTGTTTACCAATATTTTTATTTATCTTAGGTGTGCTACATTTGTTTTCATATGAAATTTGTTAAAAAATATTTTACACCGGTTTTCTTCGTCAGTGAAGCGAGGATAAAGGTATATGTTGGTATTTGTGTTGAGAATCAAAGGTACCAAAAAGCTGGTAAGCTATAATATGTGAATTTACTACCTGTGTAACGATTTTTTTATTTAAGCTTTTCGAAAATTGATCATTAGACAAAGTGATTAATTAAGAACAATTTGATATTATTCTTTGTAAATAATAATGTATTTTTTGCCTAGGTGAAGTAAGTTATGGAAGCAACCAGAAGTGTGCAGCATCGTACCATAATGATCAAATTTAATTAGATTACCCTTCCTTGAAGATGGTATGATAAAGAAGAAGAAGGCTTAGGTGACACAATACCATAGATGGTAATCTCTCTGCTTCTTGATCTCTTGACATTTTGACTTAGCCTTATTAATCTCAATAAAGATTTTCAACTAAACATTAAGTATTTTTAGGATTTCTACAACTTAGCTACATAAACTTTGTCGGATGTAGATCTGCCTGCTGGTCACTACGGTAGATATTGTGGCTAAACCGCTCATTTTATTTTATTTATTTATTTTACATTGGCCTATTTCTGCAACGAGGCTAATCGCCGATACCAGGGGGGTGAGCTCCTACACCTGGATGAGGGGTGAATGATTGTGAAATGAGAGTAATGTAAACATATTATTCTCGCCTAAATAATATCACCAACAGAGAACCAAACTACCGACCGCACAATCCAGACTGTTTTTCACCAGTCAAAACTGCACGATTTAATTCGCTCGGCCACTCCGTTAACCTAAACCGCTAAGCATAAAGTTGAAATTTGGCATGCGTAAACAGTAATTTTATCCACAGTGTAAGCCTAAATTCTAAGGCATATAAATATGAAGAAGCAACATTCTAAACATAATTTGTCACACAAAATTCAAAATCGAGATATTTGTATCAATGTTTTCCTCTTTATTAAATATATAAAATAGTAGTAATAGGAGGTCAAAACTATAGGGGGTACCAAGCTACTTGAAGGGAGAAACAGGAAGGTCAGGAGGGAGGGTTAGGAGGATTGCGAGGCTATGGTGCGGGAATGAAGAGAGAGGAAATAGATATTGGAGGAAACAGGAGGATAAGATGTGCAGAATGTGCGGGGAGGAGGAAGAAGATATAGAGCACCTCGCAGACGTGTAGGGAGATGACAGTGTGGTCGGGGAACACATTTGACCTGTTGCACGAAGATGGAAGAGGGAGAGAAGGCAAGAAGGATTGAGTTTAGGGAAGGTGTCAAGGAAGGAAGGAAGAGGCACGGTGGGTAGTAGAGGCTAGGTGGGGGGAAAAGGAAGGAAGGAAGAGCCCCCTTCCTTCCTTTGAATGGTTGAAGGTTACCTGGGAATGGGGAGGAAGGAACGGACATAGGAAAAGGGGTGAAGAAATGCTTGGAAGGGAAGATAATGGAATAAAATAAATAGTAATGTAATTTAATGTATGGTTATTAGGACGTTGGGATGTTGATATGAGACATGTCTTGTAAGTGTAGTGAATACCCTAAACACCGAAAGGTCGAGGGGAAATAAAGGATTATATATAAATAGTAGTATTCATAAATATATAAGTTTTGTAGTATCAAAAGCGCGCAAACAAGAACAAGAAAAAAAAAATTAAAAAGTGAGTATTTTACTTATTTTTAAAAAAATTTCCATCAATAGAAGTTCATCAGTAAGAGGTTTTATCTGATTATTTGGAAAATTAAAGTTGTGATAAATAAATAATAATATTAAATAATAAAAATAATAAACGAAAAAAATATACATAATTTTAATCTAGTTTTGTTATAAATTATCATTTAAATCAGATTTTATCCTTGTGTTGTCCATTTTAACCACCATTTGTCCACTAAGTTCGTGCAAAACGTGATTTGTCCAATTTTAAATAATCGATTGTTCGTATATTTGCTGATTAACATTTTTGCTCATAAAATGACATGTTTGAATTCAATATTTGGGAACTTTAAAAATAAGTAAGTCGAAAATTTGTATATTTATTAGTTATTAATTAGATGAGTTACGTCCGTATGTTAGTAATTATAGTTGAAGGTAATGGGATTCGGACCAGTCAGAAAATAAAAACAAATTTATTAACTTCGCTAACGTTTCGATTTTAATTTAAATCTTTATCAGAGCTTAGTTAATAGTCACGATATAAAATAACAATTTTAAAATTAATACAGAACACATCATATTGTCCGGTTATTGAACTCAGAGATAAGCTTATCTCTGAATTTAACCTTATGACGGTTTTAGCTCAACTACACACTCTTGAACTGTCCATCTTGTAATATATTGAAATTCACTATTTATTGGTCGTAACTCAGATAAGTAGCGCATTAGAAAATTAACCCAAACTGATATTTATATTATAGACAGAGATGAATTATTATTTACGTGCATATGGTCTCAATACCTCTAATCTGTTAATTGACAGAGTTGTCATCTGTTTAAGAATTTACGATTCACTTTTCATGTTAAGTTTACAAAAGTCTTAAGTTGCAATAGTAAACATGTCTATCCTTATTTTAAATACATTCTAATGGTGGGTTTAGGCAACACTTTGCCTTAGTCTTAGCGTTAGTTTTAATTTTAGTGTTAGTCTTAATTTTGTCTTAAGAGTAATGAATGAGTACGAGTTTATAGAACGTAAACTTGTGAAAAATGTATACTTTTAGTAAAACTAAAATAACCAATGTAACGCCGAGTTTAACGCACGCGCATAGTGTCCTCGTTTAGTGTTGACGAACAAAGCTTGTTATAACTAATATTTGAAACGTGAAAAGTCAAAATCTTTGGTTATAGATAACGATTAAAGAAATAAACATTGTGAGTAAAGATGTTCCGGAATAAAAACAATAATAAAATTGTTAATAGTTCATAATATATAACCTGCACATTTTAGGTCAGTGTGAGCGCACGCGCATTTGCTCTGTTTTAGTCTTAGTGCTAAGAAAAGTTGAATGTTAGTTAACTCTCAAGGTCGGTTTTAAGAACCTTAAGACTAAAACTAAATCAATGTGTTGTATGTACTTGCTCGTAGCGATATGATAGTTTATCTTTTAAGGTTAAAATTATAACATAAGATTAAAACTAAGACTAAAACTAAATGTTGACTAAACCCACCACAGGAAATAGATTATTTTTTATCATTTAATGTTTTTAATATTTTACTCTATGTGGATGATTATATTGAATTTAATTATGAAATTTTATTTCTGAAATAATACCAAAATTACCTCCCTTACAATGAACTCAAAAATATATTGTCACTTATTAGATACCTACGAAATCCTAAAATATGTAAAAGTTCATACGTCACATGAAGTTTTTAACATGATTTATTTTTTAAATTTTCACGTCGTTAACCTAACCTAACCTAACCTAACCTAACCATTTTCAAAGCTACAACTATCACTATTCAAATATACATTTTATGTATTGTAATGTTTTATAACGGAGTTCTTTTTAGGCTTTTGTAGGTATGACCAAAAAACCCTTATACCGTCATTTTGTCGTCTGTCTGTCTGTCTGTCTGTCTGTCTGTCTGTCTGTTCGGTAAAAATTGTAGCCAAACGGCTAAACCTAGAGAGTTGAAATTTGGCATGCTTATACAACCCTTTGACCCGCACATAGCAAAAATACCAAAACATCTTAAAAACATATCCCCCTAAAAATATGTACAAATATGTGCTCACCGAAAAAAATTATGAGTAGGGTATCAATAGAAAGCCCTTAGTATGTAGATTAACGATCAAAATTTAATTTTTGCAAAATAAATTATTTTGATGCGATTATTGCCAAAATTGTACAAAAAAAATTTTGTCCCACACTCTGTGCCCAGTTGGTTTAAACTAAAAATCTGAAAAAATTCTAAGTAATGTGCATTGGTGTGAACCGGAATAATATCAGATTATGTTTTTGGAAAAAAACGCATTTTTTGTGATTTTTGGCTAATAATGTACACAAGTTATAGCTTTGTAACATGGTACAATGGAACGTGTATGCTAGTGTAGTGGTTTTGACGCTGGCTCTTCACCCAAGTAACTCGATCCGAAAGGGATCGAACCGTGCGAGAAGAGACAATATTATTTTTGGTTGTTTTTTAATTTTTATATTGTTTAAGCTATTTTTTCAAAATTCTAGTTATATTTTGGCAAATGTTGAATTTAATTTTTAAAAGCGTAAATTTAATAACCAGTGGAAATTGTTTAAATTATAATTTAATTCTGTTTCAATGTACACGAAATCAGAGGGGCGGAAGTTATAACAACCAATGGAAGCCATAGGCGCAATTTTTAAAATTCTTAATGAACCTTGTTATATAAAAAAAAAAAAAATACTGCACATATTTAGAAACCTAAATAATGGTATTAGGCGTTCGAATTAAATTAACAAAAAAAAATATTTAAATATAAAATTTGTTTTGGCATCCCAAATAATCATCATTCACTTACTAAATACCTGCAAAACCCTGAAATGTGTGAAAATTCACACTTCACATCATTTTTTTATGGAAACTATCATCACAGTTCTGTTCTAGTTTCCTCAACTCGCCTTCAGACATCTCTATCTTGTATTATTTTAGACATTATATTTCCATTAGGACATTTACCGTTTCAACATTGGAAAAAATTAATATCTGATTCAATAATATTTTCATTACGGAAAAATTGTAATAGTTATCCGTTTCTACATAAAATGAAAAGTATTTTATTACTTTTATTTTTCTATGGAGCGCAGTATGCCAACTTGAATGCATTTTTGCATAGAAAACAGAAGTTTAAATTTAACCAATCAAAGTTGGAAAAATAAAATCTTCTGAATCATGTTAAACATAATTTTTAAAATTTAATAAAAGAAATAATATTTTTGTGTTTGCTATAAAAATCACAAAAAATTAAATAGACATATCAAGATGTGTCGTCTTCTACAAAAAGTTGACAACCCTCCAAGTTAAACGTATGATTATACGTATGGCTAACCTTTACCCGTAAAAAGGCCTTATCACACTAGAGTTAATATTAACGTCTAGACTTGGAAAATTAAAGTTTTTGCATTAGAATCGTCATTTGTGTGTGATAGTATTTAAAAAAACATAGGTTTTAAAGACTAGGCAAATAGAACATGATTCAATTCCTCCGTCTTTCTATCCCGGTTTTTCAAAGCGCGCTTATACCAACGGATCTGTTATCTCGCTATCAGCTGATGCGTCTTTGCCTTTTGTTAAAGTTGAGGTTAGTTTGTTGTATAGTTGATATTTTCGTGTATGATAATTTAAAAAAAAATTATTTTCGAAGATGTAACGGGATGTGCCTTCGAAGAGGTCCTCAGGTCACAACCGCTGTAAGACAGGGGAGAAGTAGTGCAATCTTCCCTGAACTCACCCGCAATCACTTTACCCTAGCTAGCTCAGTATGCGGGGTTAATATGTCGATTTGGTTTGAAGAACCACGTTTCACTAAACGCTCTGAAATAGAAAGGTGACGGGACAATGATTATAATGATAACACAAGAAATATGGCTGTATGTATTTATTGTAACAAGAAGAGGATGTAAGAATAACGAACATTGTGAACATAGAAATGAAATGGATATAAACTGAACAACATAAAATACAAAGTTAGAATTCAAGGACTAAAGAAAAGATGGTAAATGAGGAATGAAAGCGTCTACATGGCAGTGGGCATCGAGGCGATAATAATGATGATGATGATGACATTTTTTGGCGGTTGTGGTGTGTCGGGGCCAGAACACTAATTGTAATGAGCACGCACACGGTTTTTGAAGTCGCGGTGATGGATGATTGGATTGGTGACCAACTCAGCGGTGATGCTATTGGAGTGGTGACTAACTCAGCGGTGATGATTATATGAGTGGTGACTATCTCAGCGGTGATGATATTGAAGTGGTGACCAGCTCAGCGGTGATGAACGTGGATGAATGACACGCTCGGCCACGAGAGCGAGAAAGTCGTGCTGTGTATTCTTGCCACGAGAGCAGAAATAGACGTGTTGTCTTGCCACGAGAGCAGGACTTGTAGAGTGGTCTTGCCAGGAGAGCAAGACTTGAAGTGTGCCCAGTTCGCCAAGAAGTGATCTGGTAAGGATTTGTGATATGGGAGGTATATTTATACGGGTAAATTTAGGTCAAACTTGGAGAGGGTAGGTTCTGACCAATAGGGAACAAGTCACGCCTATTATAGCGTTTATCGCGGATAAAGGCTATAATATCGCAAATTAATTTGATTCGCGGTTCTCAAGTGATGAAAAATGTCATGCTGAAATAACGGTGTGCGATAGTGCGCGGTGTGAAGTACCAGACGCGTGCTATCGGCGGTAACAAAGAAGAACGTATTAATTTAGTGAAACCTCACAAATAAACTTTTCTAAGTAAAAATGTCAGCTGTCATAATATCACGATATTCGTATGCGCAAACAAATAATTTCCAAGATTTAGTAATATTTAAATACCGTGTGATTAGTCAAGACCTAAATACTTAAATCCTGAAAGAAAATCCTACAAAAGTAAACCTGGGTAGCGTTCTAGTGTGATACACCCATAAAATTGACGGAGGTTGTTCATACGATGGCTATTCGCGAACAACTCCATTGTTGCTTAGCGTGAGTAGTAGGCGGTAAATCGCCGCCATTGTTCAATCGGCGCGTGCAGTGATTCAATAAGCTTCCAGCTGTGCAAGGGGGAGCGTCATGTTGCCGAGTGTTCGCTGGGTAAAACCTCAAAACATGCCTGCCGAAATCGGTAAGTATACTAAAAGAAAAACCATTTTACAATTTCGAAGAATATTGGAACTGTGATGTTACATCCATTGGTTCTAATAATTAATAAGTTAATCTAATGATAAATGTACACCTGTATGATTCCTTCAATGTAATATGTGTTTGTATTTTTAACGTATGTAAGCAATGTATACATTTTATTAACATTAATAAATCATTATTATTACTTTTATTATTATTGTTATTATTATGGGGTTTGTCAGGTCTTGACAAGCGTCCACTAATCTCAAACTTCAGCAACGTTTTGAGCCGCGTCATACTAGAGACTAGTGGAGCTAAAAACACACGGCAGCATCCCAAACGCTGGCGATATGCAGCCGCGGAAATTATGCTAGATACAGTGCCCGCACAATGCGGAGTGACCCGAGCAGCACTGATTTCTGCATCCTACAGATCAAAGATTATTATTATTATTATTATTATTATTAAATAGAATATCCCCCCAAATGCTAGAGAGAACCATCGGTTCACGATATCGAAACTTTCCGAAAAATTTCCTCAAGTTTCTTGGACTGTTTTGTACGAGATAGTCACCGAAAAATTAGGCTACCGGAAGTTTTGTGTCCATTGGGTAGCAAAATTGCTGACCGAGATCCACAAAACCAAACGAATAGGTTCCGCCCTTGACTTTCTTCTAGACTTGGCTCCAAGTAATTTCCACCTGTTCAGCCACATGAAGAACTGACTTCCCAGCACTTCGCTAATGATGAAAATCTTCAAAACGCTGTGACAGGTTGGCTACATTTCTCTAGCGGCGGCAGAGTTCTATGGTGTTCAGGAATTTCAAAGCTGGTTAAACGCTATGACAAGTCCTTAAATTTAAATGGTGATTATGTGGAAGAAATAAAGAAAATATGTAGTTTTAAGATTTATACAATAAAATATTTGTGTCTATGCTGGTTTCAATTTTATAGCCAAACGGAGGTTACTTTCCGAATAGCCCTCGTAAATGAGGTTTGTTTAAGATCTTACCCTGAATGGGTTTATGATATCGCTAAATTATCTCGATAGATTAAAATGATCTCTTACTATAAATTGTTTTTTTTTAGGGTTTCGTAGGTATGACCAAGAAATCCCTATACCGCCCCTCATGTGTTTGTCTGTCCGTCTGTTCGTTTTGGTGAAACGGCTGGACCTAAAAAGGTAAAATTTAGCATGCTTTAAAAATCTTTAAGGAAAACTATGGAGAGTTTAAAAAAAACATAGCGGGAAATATATAAACAAACGTGTATTTAATGAAGAGTTTTTATTGTTTAATTTTTTAATTTTTTAAGTTGTATAGTGAATCACATTGCTGGAGAGACTCATAGCCAAGTTCTTTCTATTTGTCAGTGTAAACATTTTATTTCAGAAAATTGGTAAAATTGTTACAATAAACTGCAAATTTTATAAAACATAATTGATAGTTTCCTTAAATGTTATAAAACCGTTAAACCAGTCATTCCAACAGCTACATTCACGTATCAAATTCCCTAATCGGAGATGTCTTCTTTCTTTTGGGCTAATTTTATAGAAAAGGAACACTATATTTTCAAAGGGCACTATTGTTTCAGAGAAGCGCTGTTGGCGCCTGTTGAGTGGCGTCCGTTTAGGAGGACACTCTTTTTTAGCTTGGAGCTCTTTTTTCAGGGGACCGCTTTTTTGTAAGATTTAGTTTTTCTATTTCAAAATAAATGATCTTATTTTGGCTAGCTCTTTTACATAAATTGGTGTTAAAAAGAAAGTGTTCAAAAATTCCGACAGAATTATATGAATATAGGTAGTTAAATCACTACTCTCAGTAATAAGTACTGACTTACGGTAATAAGTACGTTTTAAAAATAATATTTGAGATTAAATGCATATATATATAATTACACCTCCGTCGCAATCTATATAACACAGAATAGCTCAAAAAGTTTTTAATTGTTAGCGCAGACCGATCAGTGCACGAATTGTTCGCCTGTATGCTACTGTTCCTCGGATAATGACGGATGAATATGGATACCTCTGTATTGTCCAAATTAAAAGCATCGAAATAAGTAAATTTCCTTGCAAATTTTAAGCTCGATGCACTTTTTTATCGACGTCAATGTGATGATGCTCGGGCAGCGGGTATACTCGTGACTCCACTGAGTATAGAGTTCTAGCTTCCATACCATAGAGAACTGTATAATAATACAGCAGATTTCTTGTTGTATGCTGAAAATCAGAAATAAAAAAATCAGATATTCGAGATTTGCGAGAACTGCAATTTATATAGATATTTATAATTGTTTATTTAGCATTATACAATGGCGTAACCTCAACCCCCCCCCGCATTATAGCTTTGAATCACCCAGTAGGTTTGTCAATTAAGTCAAGAGACAAAAACGTCATTTGGAGGTTCGATGGGCCCTTAAATGGCATCTACCCCACTCCGTAGCAAAATCATAGTTGCGCCAATGGCATTATGACAATAGAATTCTATATATGTAGCTAAAATCGAAAGGAAATGTCGTATTTTGTAGTTGAAAATTATTGAAAGATGATGAAAACAAGGTTCAAAGTACAATGATTTACAAACAAAAAATTAACAAGAAAAATTAATTCCTGTATTTCCCCAGAAATTTCAAGATACGAGGTATGGTGTGGTGAATTTCAACATTGAAAAGTACGATAAATACTTTATTTATAAATTATTTATGAAAGTACAATACAAATACATATTAATCCTCTTTAAAATAGCTCCCCCTGTGTGTTATACATTTATCTCAACGTTCCTGGCAACAGGGCTGGCACTTTCGACCGATTCATTCGCGTAGGGCCCTGCACTTAAAATAAAAAAGAAAAAAGCGAATAAAAAGATGATTATTTAAAAAATAAAAATATAAATACTAATAAATAGTATAGAAATACAAGCAGTTCTGTATAATATCACTTAAAATAGTTATTGTTTAATAGTGAATTATTAAATTTTAAAAAAATTCTTAGCGCCAGAAAATATGACAAGTGATTAATTCGTCCATTGATTCGAAAATGTGCGTATCCACACAATAATTCCATATATTGGGTGCCACTTCTTTACAGAAAATAAATATTTTCTCTTCTGTACATTTTTTAATTTGATGAACATTAATCTAGTTTTTCTTTAACTGTTTGAACTAAGTTTATATGTATGATGACATAAATTTACTAAATTTATCTTTTAAGTTTTGAATATAAATATACATACGAACTGTGAATATTAAGTAACCGGACTGGCAACATAGCGTTTAATCTGGCAACATCTGGGACGCGGGACTTGGTGAGGCGGCAGGTGAACATGTGATACGCTTTCAGTACGAGATCGAACTAGCTAGAGTAATTTTGTTGTCCGTAGTGATTTTTTTGCGTGAAACAGTTTCTTCTAGTGCGTTCTAAAAATAAGTGACATTTATTTCTTGGCTTCATGACTTGGGCACAGTGCAACGGAAACTTTTGCAAAACTTCAGCAGGCCTACGAAGACAATGTTTGGACCCAGGTTTTTTCGAGGTTTAAGGAATTTTCAGAAGGAAGAGAGTTGACAGACGATTAGGCAGCGGAAGACCTTCATCTTCAAGAACCGATGAAAATGTCGCAGAATCTTGTGCGTTCAGATCGTCGGTTGACAGTCAGAATGATCGAGGAAGTGTTGAATTTGACTCAAACTATCGGTCATCAGATTTTGACCAATGAATTCGGGATGAGAAAAATCTGCAATTTCAACAAACGAGTTTTTGGCCAGTAAACACTTTCCTGTGGCTCCTCAGCCTCCTTATTCGCCTGACTTGAGTCCTTGTAACTTTTTCCTCTTCCCCAGATTGAAAAATCACCTCAAGGGACGTCATTTTGTGACACTCAAAAACATTCAAACGTCCGTAATCGACCAGCCGAAAGCTATTTCAGTATCCGAGTTCCAGCACTGCTATGAGTATTGAAAGAACCATCTCCAGCGCTGTGTGGCTTCCCAAGGAAGCTATTTTGAGGGATACAATATTGAATTAAAATTCTAGTCGAAATAAAAAGAAAAATTTAAAAATCAATCCGGTTACTTAATTTACACACCTCGTATATGCATTGTTTCTTCATTTTATTATTAGATTGTTTGTTAACATTTAACCTGCAACCATGGTGTGACGGAGCTTGATTCAAACCGAACACTTTATAATTGTGCCCTCAAAAGAAACCGTTTTTTTTTTTTTTTGCAAATCTTCATGCTGGCGGACACAAAATGCAACGTTTATTGCGGGAGTTCTGTTGGCTTACTCCTTATCACACCTCTGTTGATTATTTACAGCTACATGGAATTGTAAAATTGACAAGACATATATACCAGGTCTACAAGTATGAAATGCGGATTTTTTTTTGTAAAAATAAAACACATTAAAATCAAAAGAACAGTAAAAGTTTATTTATTCAAAGTATGCTCCATTAGAAGTTATACATTTTCTCATCTTTCAGGCAATTTGTGAATACCTCGCCAGTAGAACTCTTCCCCTTTCCCCGCAAACCATTCATCTAGCCATTCTTTCACATTTTCATATGAACAAAAGTGCTGCTCGGCAATTGCGTGACCCATCGATGCGAACAAGTGGTAATCTGAAGGGGCCAAGTCTGGTGAGTAAGCGGCATGGGGTAGCACTTCCCACTTGAGTACCTCCAATGTGTTGCAAACTGCTTTTGCCTTATGTGATGGAGCGTTATTGTGAAGAAAGTTTACCTTGTGCTGTCTTCTTTCGTATTCTGGTCGTTTTATGAGCAGCGAATGGTTCAATTCGATCAGTTGTTATTGGTAGCGTTGGGTATTAACTGTTTCACCAGGTTTTAACAATTCATAATAGACCACACCCTTTTGGTCCCACCAAGTACAGAGCATTGTCTTTTTGCCAAAGCGATTCGGTCTTGCAGTTGATGTGGATGGTGAGCCTGGGTTCACCCATGATTTTTTGCGTTTGGGATTTTCAAAATGAATCCATTTTTCATCGCCAGTAATGATACGATGCAAAAAAGACTTTCTTTTGCATCGTGCAAGCAAAATTTCACAAGTGTTTTTGCGTTTTTCCATCTGCCTCTTATTCAATGCATGTGGAACCCATCTGCCGACTTTCTGGATCTTACCCATCTCTCGTAGGCGATTGGAACCAGCTTGTTGACTAACGCCTAATTGCTCTGCTAGTTGTTTTTGTGATTGACTATCGTCTTCCTGTAGCAATGTTTCCAATTTTGTATCTTCATATTTTTTTGGAGGTTTTCCATGTTCTTTGTCTGTAAGATCAAAGTCACCACTTTTGAAACGCCGAAACCATCGTTCACACATATCTTGCGATGGAGCATATTCACCATAAGCTTCTCGAAGCAGTCAGTATGATTCAGCAGCAGTTTTTTTCTAATGACAACAAAACAGTAGTGCTGTCCGAGAATGCTCTTTATTTGGCACAGAATTTGGCATTTTTAACACAGTAAAACAAAACTATATGATCACTTTTCAAATTATAACCTATACGCATTTGACACTTAATGATAACTTAACAAAACGCCATATGTGTTGAAACTTTGAACTATACACTCTGTTTGCGCGGCAAGTTTGAAAAAAATTCGCATTTCATACTTGTAGACCTGGGAAATTACAAATATTTTTCTGATATGAGTGTACAGTTAAAAAAAAATGGGCTGCCAAGGGGTACGCAAGTCAAAAAAGTTTGGGAACCACTGCTTAAGGGTATTTTTCTGCGTACATCGTTTCATAAAGGAGCCAGTAGGCCCTTATTAGTATTCAACGTTTACTGTTGTACCCTTAGGCACAAACTCTGATAGCAACTACTGTTCCTTCTGTATCTACCGTAACTACTTATTGAACTAAAATTAATCATAGGTACTATAATTCCCTAGATGGCACAAATTGTTTCAGTGAAACGCACTAGTACAGTTCACCGCTAACTCTTTATCTGTTTGGAGTTTTTCCCTTGTTTTTTATCTATCTTCCTAATTGCCATGCTTTCGACTGCCAAATGTTCTTTCGTTTTGTGGATTCCAGTCTAATATTCTTCTGTTTGTAGAGTAGAAATTGTATCCAAACGGCTAGGCTTAGAGAATTGAAATTCGGAAAATTTTGTAAAACTTTTTATATTGATTCGATTTGAACAAAAAATGTGCCACAAAATATAATGGATAGCTCTATCTGAATAAAACCAGAAGTTTATGGAAAATATTTATTAATTTATTTTTGAAAAATTGGGAAAATTGGAAAAACCTTAGGGTAATGTTAGAACAATCCTAGGAATATCGGTTACCATTGCTGGTGGTTTTTGTAGATATTGAAGGAACTTTTAATACTTTCATATTCATATTTTAATACTTTCAGAGTTGCTGTAAAATTGATCTGCATAACACTACTCGACATGATTTTTTGCCAGAAAGAATTTTTTATTGATTATTGTGTGCTATAATTACCTTAACATGAAGACATACTTGAACTTTATTCATTACCTAAAATAAAAAAATATCAATATTGAACGGTTTAAGTGCTAATACTGAATGCTTGATGGGTCATCACTAAATCATAATTCTTTATTCAATTTTTTCAATTCTTGTGAATGTCCTATGGGTTCACTAACAGATCAATTCTGTAAAAAGTTACTGTGTAGTAACGTTACTACAAGATAAAATATTATAAAAAGTATAATGACTTTCATTCATGATAGTAACTGACCTTGCTCCTAGTGACAAATTTAGTTACTATTATCATAATAACTGAGTTACAGAATTGGTCTGTATATGAGTAATTATTGATAGAATTTACATGTCATAACCTGTCTCTTCAATTTCCAGTGTTTTAGTTTACGTTCAGATGTATATTGGTGCGTTACAGAAACGGGGCAAGAGTAAGTCATTACAAAACTAAGAACTGGTCAAAAAAAAGTTTACAAACAGGAAGGAAAAGTGTTTTATATCCACCTTTAGTAGACACTGAAAAAATTATTTTTCCATCCCTACATATGAAACTAGGGTTGATTTTTGTCAAGGGTATGGATAAAAATGGTGACGGCTTTGTATATTTGAAGACTACAATTCCAAGGATAAGTGAGGCAAAAATTAAAGAAAGAATATTTATAGGGCCTCAAACAAGACATTTAATGCAAGATGGAGTATTCGATGAGAGGCTAAATTCAAAAGAAAAAACAGATCGGTTACGTCTTAAAGAAATGGTAAAAAACTTTCTAGGAAATTCTAAGTCAGACAATTATGTAACAATTGTAGAGAATATGTTGAAGGCATATGAAGACTTGGGATGCAATATGTCTCTCAAGATTCAATTCTTTCATTCGAATTTAAAAATTTTTCCGACAAATTTGGGTGACGTTAGCGACGAGCACGGAGAAAGGCACATTTCAAGGATGGAAAAACGATTTCAAAAACATTGGAATCCCACCATGCTAGCAGATTATTGTTCTTTAATTAAGAAGGCGAGACTTCCAAGACAAGTTGCAAACGCAAACGCTAAAAAATACTGCAAAACATATATACATTATACCCATATGTAGTTTGTAATATTATAATAAAATGTGTTTTATCTGAAAATGTTATTTAATTTTCCTGAAAAAATGGAGGGTGATAAAGAAAAACTAAATAAATATTAGAAATCAGCATATGTCAGTTTACTTATATCAGCTATAATAATTGAGTTTATGGGAGGCAGACAGGTGTAAAAATAAATAAAATAGTTTATTTAACTAAGCTTACGTTTCGATTTTCATTTAAATCTTCCTACTTATTGTTACACCTGTCCGACTCCCATAAACTCAATTATTATATTATTTATATAATAATTAATTTCCTGACCCACCTGGGAGTCGGGACTCCCTGGTTAAGAACCGCTGGAGTAGTGTAATCAAAGAACTCAACAATGGCACAAAATTCAGTGTGGTGCAGGATAGAGTTAGCGAAACCATCCTGATTAGAAATGGTGTCAATCAAGGCAGCGTACTTTTCCCACTTCTTTTTTAATTATTTTTGGATGCCGTACTGATAAAGGCTTTTCATGAACCTAGAGGTATCCTATGGAGATTGACTAAGAGATTAGACAATCTAGCGACATCTAACCTCTTAGTAATAAAAAGGTGTCACCAAGTAAATCAACAAAGGTAAAACCAAGGAATTAAAAATTATATCTCCAAGAGTGGAATCCTTCTATTTAGTGCACCACCCAGTCAATCGTATAAGCGAGTTTATATATCTGGGAAGCTACGCAAATGAGGAAGCACTGATAGAGACGTCCAGGAACGAATTAAAAAAGTCACAAATGTGTTTGGTATGCTTAACAAGTTGAAGAATCAGAAACTCTAGAATATTTACAAATAAGACCAAACTGTATATATTCAATACTAATGTAAACTACTGCACTACTGCTGTGAGACACAAGAAGTCACCAAAATGATACAAACCAACTCTAAGTCTTCGTTAAAAGGTGTTTACGCAAAATATTGCGTATTTATTGGCCAGAGTGGGTCTCTAATGAAAACAGCTAAGAACGTACAGGAAAACAACGGGTCGAATTAGAGATGAGTCGAAAAAAGTACACATCCTACGTAAAAGTCCTGGGTAAAAGTGGAAAACTGCAAAGAACAGGGTCCGATGGAAGTCCAACTAGAAACCTAATGTTCCACATAGGAATGGTGGGAATATATACTGGATATTAATGTTCTATAAAATAAAAAAGTTCTTGAAACTTTGTAGAATCATTTTATTTAAATGTGATTGTTGCTAAAAATGTGCTAAAAAATGTTCCACACTCTGCAACCGAGGAATTGCTTTTTCAATAAACAATTTTTTCATATGTAGCATTTTGTTAAATGAGAGCTCTTATGCTTAAATTAACAGACGGAAAATTGTTTATATTGTTCCTTTTGATGTAATAATTCATACTGCAAATAAACAATAAAATTTTCAAAAAAAAAAAAAAAACTATTGTATCTTTACTAAAATCATCTATATCGTTTTCTAACAGACATTCTTGAGTTATATAGACTTATGACTTAAACCTTCCCCACAGAATCAACCACAAACATAATTTATTACCTAAAACAAATAAATATTTATAACAAAATATGATAATCCACTGTAAATGCCATAAATTAACTTGTATGTAGAATATTGTAATGTACACCTATGTAAACAAATTGTAAAATATCCAATATATAAAGTGCTATTAGCCAAGTAGCCGAAGCACCACAATATTTTAAATAAACACTAAAAAAAAACCTTCCTCTTCCCACAGAATTTTCTTCTTCATAAAATATGATTTCTGTTAGTTTGCGCTACAATTTTCTTACCGTATTAGAGCGTCTTATTTTTGTGCGACAATTGTCGCAAAACTGTAACCGTGTTACAGCGAAACCCTGTAGTATCATGGTATACAATGTTTAACTATTCAAATTTTAATTAGTAAGACTAACTGAATCTACAACTTATGGATTTAACTACAATAAACATACAGATATGGGCACTTTAGATATTGAAGAAGCCTTTGATACTGTTTGGCTTAAAGGTCTGATAAACTGGCCTCAATGAATTTCCCACCATATCTAGTGCATCTTATTAACTCATACATCCAAGGCAGAAGTTTTCAAACAGTAGTAGGTTACGAAAAGTCAACAAAAAGGTTAATTTCGGCAGGAGTACTACAATAATCTATCCTAGGCCCCCTTCTCTTTAATATATTTATTAATGACTTTCCAAGAGCGAAACATGTTTCTTATTCGTTATATGCAGATGACACAGCAATTTTTGCGCAATCTTATAGAACGGACATAATTATTAAACGTTTAGAAGAAGCCATTGTGAAATTTATTAAATATATGATTAAATGGAAAATCAAAATTAATGAATCTAAAACTGAGGCTATTTTATTCACAAGGCGTAGACCAAATCTTAGAAGAAAATTTCATTTCAAAATTCTGATTTAGAATGGAAATCAAACATTAAATATTTGGGAGTTAAAATGGACTAGAAATTAAATTTTACAAAACATATAAATGTTATTTACAGAACTGCAACAATTGCTATGCACAAATTATCCCCGCTATTCAATCGAAATTCAAGACTTTCACTAAAAAACAAAATTCTTCTGTATAAAACCTGCATTCGACGGACTTTAACTTATGCCTGTTCTGTCTGGAGTAATACCTTCTGTTCTAATTATAAAAAAATTCAAGTGATTCAAAATAAAAGTCTTAGAGTGGTTGGAAAGTATCCTAGATATAAAAAGATAGTAGATATCCATCAAGAATTAAATATTCAATTAACAAAAGACTTTATTTTCAAGCTAACAGAGAAATTATTTGCTAAGTGTTCCTTTAATGATAGTTCTCTTATTCAAGATATTGGAAAACATAAATTACATGAACTTCCGTTTAAAAAATATAAGCATAACATAACTACGCATATTTTACTCTAAATACTTTTCTTTATTTACCATTATTATTGTTAGTTTTATTTAGATACTTATTATTATTTTTTTACCGACCGCCAACATATATAAGGGAGGTATTGTGATCATACCGATTTTGACATTTCGAGATTTCGATGGATCTCCACGAATTGAGATCCCTACATAACGTTTTGACTATTTTTGGCATGATGTCTGTCGGTCTGTCTGTCTGTCTGTCTGTCTGTCTGTCTGTCTGTCCGTCCGTCTGTCTGTCTGTCTGTCCGTCCGTCCGTCTGTCTGTCTGTGTACACGTGCGGAGCAAATTCGGCTGAAAGGATTTTTATGAAACTTCATATTTAAGCTTCTGCCATCAATGGCACGAGTTGATCAACTTTTGGTAAAAATCGGTTGACTAAAAATGGGAGTTTACTCGTGTCGATTTTAAGATTTTTGTGAATAGTTCACAACACAAAAATATTTAGAAAAAATTTATTGAACAAAAGTTGCTATAAAAGCAATAACTAATAACTTTTATTTGAGACGTTTTTTGATAAAACGAAAAATTTCGAATAACTTCTATAAAATTTTTCGAAAAAATTTATTGAACAAAAGTTACTATAAAAGCAATAACTAATAACTTTTATTTGAGACGTTTTTTGATAAAATGAAAAATTTCGAATAAATTCTGTAAATTTTTTTATATTTTTATGTAACGTTTCCATGGTCATGATAAATTTTTATTATTTTATTTTTTTTTTATTTTTGGACTTTATTTTGGACAGTAGATGCATTTATTTTTGAAAAATCCATGCCATAACCGGGATTCGAACCGGAGCCCTCATGATCTGGAAGCCAGTGCATCGCTACACTAACCACTACGCCATGGTGACCGGCGTCATGATAAATAATATCTCTGTTAGAAAATATTAAAATTTATTTCTACTCTGCTGCTAGAATGTAATTTATATAAGTACTTTATGATGGCGGATCGATGTGGTGGCCACAGCTGATTTTTTTAAATTATTATTATTATAATATATATATTTTTTTTTTGCTCTTTTATGTAGTTCATTTGAATTTTTCCCCTATGCATACTAGCTTATGATTGTAAATTGCTATATGTTAATTGCTTATAGTTTGTATTTAAGGTAAATTGTATATAGAAGGTAATTAAGTCGTGAAAAATGTTAACTTTTTCGATACTTAATTATGAAAATTAATTATGTTACATTTGTATTATAAATTATTGATTCAAATAAAATTCATATAAATTTTAATGAAACTCTTAAAAATATACATGAGGTGGATATGTTAAGTGCTGACCACATGGCATATTTGTAAAAATTTAGAAAGTCCAGGTAAACGTAATTTTATAGTACATATTCGCTTGAAATCCAATTCCGAAAAGCTCATTCATTCTGCCATCAAGGAATATCCTGTACTACCATTCACCCAATTTAAAACACATTTCCTGAATTCTCATTTTTTTCCACCAAACATTCATCCTATTTCACCCTTCATCCCTTAGTGCCAGGAACGCCACTGACCGGAGGATAACTCGTTAAATTTATAGGTTATCCGCGATGATATTTATGGTGTTTACGCGTACAGCCGCAACATATCCGGTGGCAGCACAAGGGAATCAGAAATACCATCTGCTTCTACTAATGAATGTTATTGCGAAACAATCGTTAGACCTATTTATCTTTCCATAATAATGTTTTCTTCGCCTAAAGGTTAATGTGCTTTAGATAAATATTGAATTTATTTATTTCTACCTATATGTACCTCGAGGGGTTTGCAGAAACAATTAAGGTGTTTAGGAAAGTTACTGAACTCATGCTGCTGAAATCTTTAACGAGATATTTCAGAGACGGAACAGAAGATATTAAATAAAAAAAAATAATAAAAATAATATTCAACTTGTATTATATATTTCACTAGCTGGAATACCCGTACATCGTACGGTTTTGTAATGTAAATTTTTGCTGTAACGTAAATAATAAGTGAGATATTTCAATTTAAAGTAGAACAGAATATTAATTTAAAGAAAATAATAAGTGAGGTACTTAGTTGTAGGTAACTCTCCACATACATATCTCTCCAAATATACCTCTTATTAAAAAGTTGCATTGAAGAGAAGGAAAACAAAATTCTTCGTACACATTTTTGATATAAAGTTAATAATTTATGAGCTATTTCAAGATTTCAGTTTTAGGGTGTCTCCCCGTAACTACCCAAGTATTCATTCAATCGAAAAAGTATATACAACAAAAAATTGATGTGAAGTGTGAATATTCACACATTTCAGGATTTCGCAGGTATATAATAAGTGAAGGCGGTATGCTGAGTGTGTAGGACAAATTTTACTTTGTAGTAATCACGGCAAAATGAACGATATTTTTAAAATAATTTATCGTCTGTTAATCATATAACAAGATAATTATTAAATTTACGCTCTTAAAAATTAAATACAACATTTGTCAAAATATAACTAGAATTTTGACAAAATAATTACAACATAATAAAAATGCAAAAAAAAAACAGAAAAAATAAAATTCACTCAGTACTCGAACTCGAAACCCTTCATTTACCAGCGAGTTTTAGCTTACGACACCAGTGCTCTAACCAATAACGCCATCGTACGCCTTGCATGTGAGTGTCTTCCATTGGTATAACTTGTGTACTTTGTGAACCAAAAACCACAAAAAATGCGTTATTTTCCGAAAACATAATCTGATCAAAAATTCCTGTTGTACTATTTCGGTTCACACCAATATACATTACTTAGAATTTTTTTAGATTTTTAGTTTAAACCATCTGGGCTACAGGGTGTGGGACAACATTTTTTTTGCACAATTTTGGCAAAAATCGCATCAAAATAATTTATTTTTCAAAAATAAAAATTTGATCGTTAATCCACGTACTAAGGGATTTCATTTGATACCCTACTCATAATTTAAAAAAAATATCTTTGCTGTCGATGAGCACATATTTGTTTATATTTTTAGGGGGGTATGTTTTTTAGAGGTTTTAGTATTTTTCCTAAGTGCGGGTCAAAGAGTTATATAAGCATGCCAAATTTCAACTCTCTAGGTTTAGCCGTTTGACTAAAATTTTTACCGAACAGACAGACAGACAGACAGACAGACAGACAGACGACAAAATGACGGTATAAGGGTTTTTTTGGTCATACCTACAAAACCCTAAAAAGATTTATTTTTATTTTATAAACATTTTGATGTTAAGTCAATAATAAGGGAGATTTATGTTGATTTTAGTAACTTCCTAAATATTAATTTTACTGAAAAAAATCTTTATTATAAACTAATTTTTTCATATATGGTTTTGCTGTAAAGTCAATAATATGGGAGATACGAAAAAGGTAGCCCTTTTAAGTTTTTAGAAAAACTAAGAAAAACTAAATTTTTTTTTCGGAACAAACAGTTTTATTGCTTTTCAAAATATTCGCCTTTAAGATTTACACATTTTTGCATGCGTTCATACTCGATGTTTTTCTCCTTCAAATAATCAATTGTTTGACGTGCTATGTGGGATCTTGCATTGTCATGATGAGGATTGATGCGACGTTTTGGGTTGTTTTTCCTGATTTTGTCGATGACTTCTGGCAAACAAATTGTTGTATACTATTCAGCATTAACTGTTCTCCGATCCCCCAAATTAATGGTTGCGACATATTCAGTACAACCGAAGAAACAAACGATCATTTTCTTGGAAGTACTTCGTGAACGAACAACTTTTGTGGGTTTCGGTTCATCTTGGAATACCCAAACAGTGGATTGTTGCTTAGATTTAGGTTCATATGAATATATCGTTGTATATGGATTTTGCAGTACCTAGGTAGAATTTTTTTAGCATTCCCCAATCAACACGAGCCTTTTTTTGAACTTCGGTCAAATTATGCGGAATCCATAAGGAACAGATCTTTTTCACAACTAAATGTTCATATAAAATCGAATGTATTGCAGTCTGTGATATGCCAAAGGATGCCTCTACCTCACTGAAAGTCACATGCCGATCTTCTTCAATCGTTTTGCGCACAACATCGATGTTCTTTTGAATCACATCCGATTTTGGTAGACCTTCACGAGATTCATCGCTGACGGACGCACAACCACGACAAAATTCTGCAAACCAATTGATGGTGCTTCATTAGCAAAACTTGAACGAAGCAAATTTATGCATTTTTGTTGAGTTAAGCCTTTACTAAAATCGTAAAAAATCATCCAACGAAAATCTTAAACGAGTAATATATAGTTTTCACAAATTTGTTTTTTTTAACTCTCACTGTCAACAAACTACTCGGTCAATTTATAAGTTGCCACTGATTTCACAATAATAAATGTCAAGTTTTACGAATAAAGTAATCACACATTTCAATATTGCCATCTAGTGGTTGTTTGTAAAAACATAAAAGGTAACCTGTAACGTTTTAAAAGAAATTTGTTTATTTTATAAACAAATTTAATACGGTACGCTAATGTACAGCAGCCTACTTTATTAAAATAAGACAATATCGCATAGATTTCGGTAACCATGATTACACAATAATATACAAGTAACAAACAGTATTTTATTATTCGTGAAAATCATTTAGTATGTGGTCAGACCTTCGTTCTCAACAGAAGAATATTATTATACGGTGAAGAGTATAAGTATTTAGACCTTTAAAGGGATTTGTTTTGAGAACGTTAAGGTGAAAAGGACGTTGAGTTCCTACGATTTATTCGGATTTATATTGCCACAATACAAATTCACTACAGAGAGCCGCATAACATCTTAAGGTAAAAATCTAAATTATTGTGTTGTATTGCTTGTATATTTTTGTATAATTGTATGCGGCGCTTAAAACGCAAGCATTTACCGAAATTTAATGGATATGATCTTATTTTAGGCTCTCCTTCCCAGTATTTCTCCTTTTTCTCTCTCTCTCCCTCTTGGTGCGTCGCAGGAAATATCCAGAGCCAGCTTACGGCATTGGCGTACTGGTTTGGATAATTTGGGGCTGGACGTACCGAGCGTCGAAAGAAGGCAAGGATAGAGGAAACTTCAAGAAAAAGAATCCAGATAAGCCTTTTTTAATCAAAATTATTTGTGTTATTGTTTATATATCGTTTATTTTAAATTTTGAATATCAGTTGTATATATTTTTTTTTATACGTTAGATTTTATTCGGAATGTGTAGGAAGTTCGTGGCGCTGGTCGACCAACCCCGGGAAAGCTTTGTAATCCAGCGCATTCTGGTAAAATCGCTTTAACCAAATTTACCTTTAATTAATATTTTTATTATTTGTTTGTAATTTATAATATTATTATTCTAAATTTATTTTTGGTATCTATATATTTTATTTACATTTCAATTTTCAATTATAATAAATTTTATTGTTTTGATATTTACTATATTCAGTTGTTGTTATTGACTTATGTCCCAAATATCTCGTTTTAGGTTAGGTTTCGCCTAGTGAGACTGATTTGGTCAGTCTTAGTTAAAATCTAGTCTGTGCGTGGGATCTACTGGTCGGTCCCAATTATTTTATTTCAGACCAGTTGGCGCCCTTAAATTTTTTTATAATTTCATCTAATTTTGGAACCGCACGACCGTCTCGGCTGTTTAAAAGGCTAGCTACAAAAGACTAAATAAACCTATAGCCGGTGTTTTATAGGTCACATTTCTGGCGCCCAACGTGATTTTTAGTGAGTATTTGGGATAATAAGGATAACGTAGTTGGAAAATAAACGTCTAATAATTATTTTGTTGTAGTGTTGAAAATTAGGTAAATTTATAATTTTGTTGGCTATTATTTTGTATTCCCGTAAATATGGCCGGTAAAATAAAGAAACAGATTCGATACGAAATAAATCGTTTAAATCATAACGAATTGGATTATGAATTAACGATTAGAGGTTTGCGTGATGTAGGAACGGTAGAGCAAATGCGTGTTGCATTGCGGGGTTTATTAAAACTCGAACGGAAGGGTACGGAAATAAAAATGCCAATGTATCCATACGAAGCGAAGGAGGATATTTTAGCATTAAAATTAACAGTTGACGAACTTAACAATTTGAATTCCGAAATGGACGGAGATGTGGAATCGTCTGTTCACAAGAAATTTCGTTCAAAAATAGAATACGCGTTAGGTAGGATCAATAGGATAAAAATAGGGGATTCGGAACATGATTTGCAAAAAGAAAAGAACGATATTTTACTCAAAATTGTTAACTTGTCATCATTGGCAGATATAAAACAAAAATCTTTTCGAAAGTCCAGCACCAAAATTTATGATCAAGTCCCAGTAGATTTATCAGCTATTGATATCAACTTATGTGACGACGAATCGGAAACATCAGATAGCGATGAGTCTTTGCATAATACTCGCGAAAGTTTGAATAATTTAGCAATGTCAAATCGAAACTCATACTCGGTGCCAGTTTATAAATGGAAATTAAAATATAATGGTGAAGACAAGCAATCACTTAACGCATTTTTGCAAAGCGTTGAAGAAATGCGCGTTGCTAGGAATGTAACGCGACAACAATTATTCTTATCGGCACTAGACTTGTTCGAAGGAAAGGCGAAATGTTGGTTTCGAGTCATTAGAAAATCTGTAAACAACTGGGAGGAACTTGTAGATGCCTTAAAGGACGAATTTCAACCTCCAGACTATGACGAGAAATTATTCGAAGAAATAAAACGTCGTACACAAGGTGCAAATGAGTCGGTAGGGATGTATTTTGCTGTAATGTTAAATTTATTTGATAGAATGTCGATACCATTACCTGAGGCAACAAAACTCAAGATAATTTCGCGAAATATTTTGCCTTATTTACAAACCCAAATAGGTCTAGTAGAACCTAAAAATATAAACGAATTGCGAAAAATCTGCAAGCAATTAGAGCATCGAAATACGCTAATAAAAAATTATACACCACCACCGAACCGGATGATGGAATCTGATTTAGCATACGCTCATAGTAGCAAATCTAGCTATAACAGTAGCTGTCATTCAGTCGAACCGGCAAATAAGAAATCGGTACGTAAATGTTATATTTGTCATGAAGCGGGGCATTTTGCTAATAATTGTCCAAAACCGCGCGAAAAACATTGCTTCAAGTGTAATAAAAAAGGTTTCACTATCCATACTTGTCCTTCATGTTCGTCAAAGGAGGGAAACGAGACGTCAAGGCAATAGAAAATCGGTTATTGTCTTGTACCCCTAAAACGGAAAATCCGATTAAATGTATTTTAGAATTTATTATGAATCACGCCCGAGGCGATGAAAGACCTTATGTCGAAATTGATATTTTAGGAAAGCAATTTTTAGGTTGGTTAGATTCGGGTGCGACTCATACCTTCATGAACGAAGTTGGTTGGAGTGTATTACATTCTATGGGACTTAAATTAGAATGTAATAATAAATTTAATTGTACTGTGGGGAACGGGGAAATTATATATAGTATTGGTTCCTGTTACGTACCAATGAAATTGGAAAATAGGGAAAAATTAATTAACGTTATAGTTGCCCCGAAATTAAGTCATTCGTTAATATGTGGTATTGATTTTTGGAGGGTTATGGAAATCGTCCCAAATCTATGTAGTAACCATTGGAGATTTGCGACACCGACAAACGTTATGACTGTTGATGGTAATCAGTCAACAATAATAGATGTCGATAATTTAACATCGGACCAACGCAGTAAACTCGAAAAACTAACTACGAAATACTTTGATGGAGTAGGAGATAAGCTCGGTAAAACGTCGTGGATAGAACATGAGATCATTTGTGACCATCCCCCTATAAAACAAAGGTATTACCCGGTATCACCCTACGTTCAAAAACATATCGACGAAGAGTTAGATAAAATGTTAAAACTAGGAGTAATAGAACCGTCGAATAGCGCGTGGTCGTCACCGATATTATTAGTAAAAAAGAAAGATAATTCTTATCGTTTTTGTGTGGACTATCGCAAACTTAATAAGGTTTCTAAACCTAGTGCTTATCCTCTTCCAATGATAAACAGCATTTTAGATAAATTAAAGAACGCGGTGTATCTTACTACTCTGGATGTTAAATCGGCTTATTGGCAAATCCCAGTCAAAAAAGAATGCAAAGAGTTTACGGCATTTACTATTCCGGGACGTGGATTGTTTCATTTTTGTCGCATGCCTTTTGGACTCCATTCTGGAGGCGCGTCGTGGCAAAAACTTATGGATAAAATAATTAGTCCCGAATTAGATCCGAACGCATTCGCCTATTTAGACGATATTATTATAGTTAGTAACACTTTTGAGGAACATCTAACCGTATTATCAAAGGTTCTAAATCGTTTAAAAGAGGCGGGCATAACACTTAGTAAAGACAAATGTAATTTTTGCAAACCAGAACTTAAATATCTAGGCTACATTGTAGATAAATTCGGTCTTCGGGTTGACCCTGAAAAAGTTGAGGCGGTAAGAATTATTCCGAGTCCTAAGTCGGTGAAGGAATTACGTAGGATATTAGGGATGATATCTTGGTATCGGAGATTTTTACCAAACTATTCAACGCTTATTGCGCCACTAAACCAACTTTTGTGTAAAAATACAAATTTCAGATGGTCCGAAGAATGCGAGGAGGTGTTACGAACCGTAAAATCGTATTTGGTTACAGCACCAATATTAAGTTGTCCGGATTTTACACAACCTTTTACGGTACAATGTGACGCTAGTGGTTATGGTATAGGGGCGGTGTTAACCCAAATTATTGACGGAGAAGAAAAAGTGATTTGTTATCTCAGTAAATCGTTAACTAGAAATGAACGAAATTTTAGTACAACCGAAAGGGAATGTTTAGCTGTCATTTGGAGCATTGAAAAATTACGACCATATTTAGAAGGGGTTGAATTTACGGTCATTACGGACCACAGTTCATTGTTGTGGCTCAATAATCTAAAAGACCCAACAGGACGTTTAGCGAGGTGGGCCGTTCGTTTGCAGCAATTCCAATTTAATATCGTTCATAGAAAGGGGAAGGAAAATATAGTTCCTGACACATTATCGCGAGCAGTACCACAAGTAGATTGTATACAAAAAAATGTAGTCGTAATAGACAAGTGGTACAAGAAGTTGATGGAGGAGATAAGAAATTCACCGCAGAAGTATCCATTGTATAAAATAGAAAACGGCATTATATTTAAACACGTTACACCTAAGATCCCTGAACTGTCGGACGAAACGGACGAATGGAAAATCATACCACCAAAAGAAAAGCGACTGGAAATTTTTAAGCAGTTTCACGATGTCCCAACTGCAGGACATGCTGGAGTGTTTAAAACTTTTCACCGAATAGGTCAACGATATTATTGGCCGAAAATGAAACCAGATATTGCTAGATATGTCAGAAATTGTATGACATGTCAAACTCGTAAACCAGAGTCAAAAGCAAAACAAGGTCTAATGTTGAGTCATCCCAGAATAATTAAACCATGGCAGATGATTTGCATGGATTTCGTGGGACCATTACCGCGAAGCTCGAATGGGAATACATTTATTTTAACGGTAGCAGATTGTTTTACAAAATTTACTAGGTTATTCGCTATGCGGAGTGCTACTGCACAGAATGTTAAGAAGACACTTGAACGCGAAATTTTTTTGTTATTTGGTGTTCCTCAAATAATAATTTGCGATAACGGGAAACATTTTGCTAATAATCTTGTTAAGCAACTGTGTGCAGAATATGATGTACGAATACGTTTTACACCGTATTACCATCCACAAGCAGATCCAGCGGAAAGAATAATTAGAGTAGTGAAAACCATGATATCTTGTTACATCGATGAAGATCAAAGAAAATGGGATACTGAATTAGATAAAATTGGATGTGCGATCCGTACAAGTGTACACGAAACAACTGGACACACACCGTATTTTCTAAATTTCAGCAGGGAACAGATATTAAATGGTGCATACTACCAGAAAGACAATGAAGAGACAGATGAAGAAGTTCTCGGAACACCAGAAATAAGAGCAAAGGTATTAAATAAGGTGTACAAGAAAGTTCGCGAACGTTTGAACAAGTCTTTTCAAAAAAATAAAAAAATATATGACTTACGAAGAAGAGAAGACACTTACGAAATAGGCGATGAAGTATTACGTAAGAATTATTCTCTCTCGGACGCTAGTAAACATTATAATGCAAAGTTAGCACCGAAATTTATTGGACCTTTTTACATTAAGGAAAAACTATCGCCATGGACGTTTATATTAGAAGATAAATTTGGGGTTCATAAAGGAACATGGCATGCGAAGGACTTAAAAAAATTAATAAAAGAACAGGATTTTGGTTAGGGTTTAGTTTCGGTTAATTTTAAATAATGTTAGTTATTATTAACGTTAGTTTAGGTATAGAGTAGAATATAGTAAATAAAAACAAAAAAAAGAAAGATATTGCTTAGTGGAAATATTTCTTGAGGGAAAGTATTTTTCTTGAAGTAAAGGGGGGAATGTAACGTTTTAAAAGAAATTTGTTTATTTTATAAACAAATTTAATACGGTACGCTAATGTACAGCAGCCTACTTTATTAAAATAAGACAATATCGCATAGATTTCGGTAACCATGATTACACAATAATATACAAGTAACAAACAGTATTTTATTATTCGTGAAAATCATTTAGTATGTGGTCAGACCTTCGTTCTCAACAGAAGAATATTATTATACGGTGAAGAGTATAAGTATTTAGACCTTTAAAGGGATTTGTTTTGAGAACGTTAAGGTGAAAAGGACGTTGAGTTCCTACGATTTATTCGGATTTATATTGCCACAATACAAATTCACTACAGAGAGCCGCATAACATCTTAAGGTAAAAATCTAAATTATTGTGTTGTATTGCTTGTATATTTTTGTATAATTGTATGCGGCGCTTAAAACGCAAGCATTTACCGAAATTTAATGGATATGATCTTATTTTAGGCTCTCCTTCCCAGTATTTCTCCTTTTTCTCTCTCTCTCCCTCTTGGTGCGTCGCAGGAAATATCCAGAGCCAGCTTACGGCATTGGCGTACTGGTTTGGATAATTTGGGGCTGGACGTACCGAGCGTCGAAAGAAGGCAAGGATAGAGGAAACTTCAAGAAAAAGAATCCAGATAAGCCTTTTTTAATCAAAATTATTTGTGTTATTGTTTATATATCGTTTATTTTAAATTTTGAATATCAGTTGTATATATTTTTTTTTATACGTTAGATTTTATTCGGAATGTGTAGGAAGTTCGTGGCGCTGGTCGACCAACCCCGGGAAAGCTTTGTAATCCAGCGCATTCTGGTAAAATCGCTTTAACCAAATTTACCTTTAATTAATATTTTTATTATTTGTTTGTAATTTATAATATTATTATTCTAAATTTATTTTTGGTATCTATATATTTTATTTACATTTCAATTTTCAATTATAATAAATTTTATTGTTTTGATATTTACTATATTCAGTTGTTGTTATTGACTTATGTCCCAAATATCTCGTTTTAGGTTAGGTTTCGCCTAGTGAGACTGATTTGGTCAGTCTTAGTTAAAATCTAGTCTGTGCGTGGGATCTACTGGTCGGTCCCAATTATTTTATTTCAGACCAGTTGGCGCCCTTAAATTTTTTTATAATTTCATCTAATTTTGGAACCGCACGACCGTCTCGGCTGTTTAAAAGGCTAGCTACAAAAGACTAAATAAACCTATAGCCGGTGTTTTATAGGTCACATTTCGTCGTATATGGTTTTGCTGTTAAGTGGATAATATGGGAGATACCTGTAGATTTTAGTTTTAAGGTGTCTCCTCTCCCTTCCGTAACTCGCCAATATTTCATCTAATTGGAAAAATTCATTGAACAAAAAATATATTTTTTTATTACTATTTAAACAATAATTGTAGCATATATTTTTCTGTTAAGTCAATAATAAAGGAGATATTTTAAGCCTTTTAATAAACATAACCCTAAAACACCCCTCTAGAATATTTTTTTTAGTGCCTTGTAGCCTATTTTTGAGTCCTGATCTACCAAATTGCGTGAAAATATGTCCAGCCGTTTTTGCGTGAATCTCGGACAAAGAGAAAAATTGTTTTTTTTGCGGATATTGTCTTATAATCATCTGAATTTGTAGAAACCAAATATAAGGCAAATATAGCCTCCAATTTTATTAATATAGATTTTGTACGTTACTAGATCTGATGACTTGGTGCCATGAGTGCCCGCAATAAGGGATAAGTAGGGGCACTTGCCCCGTCCTAGAGTCTCCACTTTTCAGTGTTTTATCACAAAAACCTAATACTTTTTTATTCTGAAATTTATTTACTTTTATATTTGTCTATTTTATATTATAACTATTTTTTTCATGTCTATTTTATATTTGCCAACAAATGGTAAACAAATTTTGGTTCATGCGCATTTACTCGTTTCAAGTTTGCAATAAGGGTCCTCGCAAAAAAGAAGCACCTCGGACTATGGAAAGGATAGGCAGGGACGCCGAGAAAGGGCCCGGATACCAATTATACAATAATTCTGAGCCCGGGAAGACAATAATTCTGAGCCCGGGAAGACAATAATTCCACACCGCCCCCCGGAAACGATAATGACGATTCTGCTGACAGTAACAAATTGCGCGTAGATAGAAATTGTACCTTTTTAATTTTTTCTGTAATATAATTTAAAAGATATGTTCACGTGACGTGCTCATTTTCCACGTGGAAGCTACCGATAGAAACGCCACAAACAGGCACAAATACTGATGACGGCTAACTACATTAACAAAGTGTACAGTTAAATCGGGTCGAACCGGGATCTTTAAATACTATTATTTCAATTATTATTATGTTAATTATGAGGTCAACTATAACAGATGATCGTTTGTGCGATTTGAGTATATTAACTGAGCTCACAAAAAAAAAGAAAATCTAATAATAGAGTACATTTTATAGAAAAAGTCATTAACGCCAATTTCCATTTTGCCAATGATCGCAGACGCCTTCAATTTCTATTTAGTGTTCTGTATTTATGAAATTTTATTTAATAAATTACCAAATATTTTTGAAAGTATGCCTTCATATTTGCCCCTCCCCATCTTAAAAAATACTTGTCGGTGCCTATGCTTGGTTATTGTTTTGTAAATGGACTTTTATTGAACCATGTGAACTTGTAAATCTGGCTATTCAAGTACTGGTTAAGTCTCAGTACATTATCCACTCAAAAATTTAAAATGTCAGATTGTCAATAATGTCTTAATTGTTTGAAATGATATAAATATATAGCATAAAAATTAAGTTTCCCTCTTAGTTATATACCTACCTATATTACAAAATGAGATATATTATACCTATAGAAATTATTTGGTTTTAGCTCTGTTTTTAATATCCTTGTCTATCACATTGTAATTCAAGTTTCCGTTGAATACATTTTTGAATAACGACCACTTTTAGAAGTCGTTATATATAGACCGTTAAATAAAGGAATCTTTAGACATTGTAACATTTTGAACTTTAAAGTGAGAGACTGTAAAATACACTTTAAGGTACGGCAAATACTTATTATTTAAGAAGGATCTGACTGCAGGGTTTAGGATAATAAATAAAAGTGAATAGTACTTTTTTAAATTAGTTTAATTTTTAATTTCCTGTCTAAATGTTAAAGAGAATAAATACCTTCGAAATGTAGATTTATAGAAGAATATTGCGCATTGCGTAGACCAGCAGAACGAATAACGAAGAAGGTCTCACAAAGATGGGAACAAAACTTCAATTAATGTTCCTCAAGGAACAATATTAGGCCCTTTATTATTCATAATTTATATTAATGATTTACTGACGCTAAAGCTAAACTGTAGTTTCTTTTCATATGCAGATGATATGGCATTATATTATGAAATTTATTGGAATGAATTGAAAAAATTAGCAATAGCTGACTTAAAATATTGTAACGCAGCCTTTAAGAAGGTAGCGTAGCAACGAGGGGGCTGTCAGAAAAATACAGATTATGAAATGTGTCATTTTTAGATGAATTAAATGTATGAATTATTTCTATATAGTTAATAAATAGTTTTGGAATAAATTAGCCCTTAATTCTGTTACAATTGGTGTCAGGTGTGGGGTGTTATAAGGGCTAAAGACATCTCAAAATAATTTGATGTCTACAAGATCAAAAAGGCTATAATGAAAAGCGAAATATTAGCAATATTAAAGGAAATGAAGACTAGCCAGGCAGAAATAAAGGTCGCTCAAGATGAATCGCAGGCTGGCCAAGAAAAATTAAACTCCGATTTCTACGATATGAAGACAAAATTTACCTGTCTTGCAAATCTAGAGCAACAAACGAAGAATTTAGATGTGCAGTTGGCGAAATTGCAGACGGAGACTAATGAACAAAAAAAGCAGCAACAAGAGCTAATCAAAATAGTTGGTGACCTTCAACGAAAGTTAGAAGTACTCAGCTCTAGGAGCTCAGCTATGGAAAATGGTCCTGTGGCCAAGGTAAGAATCAAATCACCATCTTTCGATGGAAAATCACCTTGGTCAATGTACCATAAGCAATTTGAGGCAGCTGCAACGGCCAACGGGTGGACTGATGATGATAAAGCCATTTCCTTGGTGGTGGCATTGCGAGAAGATGCATTAAACATTTTGCAAACTATGCCAGAGTGCCAGCAAAGGAGTTATAGCCACCTAGTATCACGAGATGCGGTATGGAGACGCTCATCTGCAGCAAGTTTATCACGCTCATGTAGGAAGTAGATATAGAAGTCAGCCGAAAGTCTTCAAGTTTTTGAAGCTGATATAGCGCGGTTGGTGCGGCTAGCGTATCCCACAGCACCTGATTCTTTCATAGAACAATTATCGGTGCAAACCTTTGTAGATAGCATTAAAGACATTGAAACGCAACAGTCACTTCGCTTAGCTCGACCAAAAACTTTGGATGATGCATTAGCACATGCTTTGGAATTCGAGGCAGCAAAGCAAGCATCTCGTGGACACAGTCGTGTGCGATGTGTAGAAGTGGAACCAGAGGACAACAAGGAACGGTTAGAAGATGTTATTCGTCGAATACTTCGACAAGAATCACCGCGAAGAAGAGAACTTCGTTGCTGGAATTGTGGAAAGATGGGCCACATTAGAAGCCGGTGTACCTAGCCGATGAAAGAATCACGGCAGGATTCGGAAAACTAAAGAAGGTTGATGAAGCGGGGAAAACGTCAACAGCGAAAATCTTTGGCCCAATGATCACTATCTCAACAGCATCGCTCAAAAATTGTAATGACAGTTTTTATGTAGATGGTAATGTTAATGGCCGAATTACTTCATTACTCGTCGACACGGGCGCAACAAAAACCATAATACGTCCTGATGTCATTCAAGGATGTATGAAAATATTCTCAACAAAGTTACGCCTTCGTACAGCTACTGGCGATGACATTCATACATATGGTGAAGTTGCAGTATGCATCAGCATTGGAAACCAGACTTTGGACCACCAAGTGTTGGTAGCCGACATTACTGATAAGTTTATCCTGGGTATGGAGCTAATGAGGAAATTTGGTTTCGCAATGGATTTAAAGCAGAGCCTTGCCGGACATTGCCAAGCCGGAGCGAATGCTTTGTGATTGCGAACCTAGATGGGGCTTTACAGAAGGACCAAATTAGATTGATTGAACCGGTTGACAGTGAAGCAAACTTCGAGCTGTTGATTACTAAATCCTTTATTTAGAACGAAATATGTAGTGCCAGTAAGAGTAATAAACGTGAATTTAAGACCAGTGACTCTTAAAAGAAATTCTGTTGTAGCTATATGGTCTCTAGTGTCTCATATTGTTAGATGTATAAATCAGTCCAAAGAAACGGTCATTAAAAAATGTCACCCCAAGCTCCTAGATATGTTATCCAGCTAATGTAATGAGCTTAGTGAGGTTGAATTTAGGAAGGCGAAAAACTTGATTTGGCAATATCAGGACGTTTTTGCATTAGAGGAAGATTCCAAAGAACGGACAGATATAGTAATGCATAAAATAAATAGTGATAGTGGTTGGTAAGTCATTTGATGAACATCTGGAAAATTTAGAACAGGTGTTACAACGATTGCGAACAGCCAATCTTAAATTAAATCTTAAAAAATGCTATATATTTCAGAAAGAAGTGAAATATTTAGAACATGTCGTATCAAGAAACAGTGTGGTGACTGACCCTGGCAAAATTAAAGCAGTACAAGGATGGCCAGTGTCAAAGGATAAACATGAGCAGCGCAGTTTTCTGGGACTATGTACTTATTATCGACGTTTTGTTTTAGGATTTGCCAATATGGCGAAACCATTGACAAAATTAACCGAAGAGGGTCGCAAATTTACCTCGGGCGACGACAGTAACTTAGCTTTCCGACAGTTGAAGCAAGCCCTGGTGACGACAACACCTTTGAGCTACCCCCGAATGGATGGCCTGTTCATACTGGATACCGATGCAAGTAATACAGCCATCGGAAGTGTCCTTTCCCAGGTACATGATGGACAAGAAAAGGTCATTGGATACTTTAGCAAGGTATTTTCATAGCCGGAAAGAAATTACTGTGTGACCAGAAGAGAACTTCTAGCTGTCGTCAAATCTGTGGAACATTTTTATAAATACTTGTACGGACGAAGATTCTTCTTGAGAAGAGATCATGCTGCATTGAAATGGTCACTGCATTTTAAGAATCCCGAAGGACAAGTTGCCAGGTGGATAGAGCGTTTGCACGAATATGATTTTGAAACAGAACACCGTGCTGGAACTTGTCATCGGCATGCTGACGCTTTATCACGAAGACCATGTCCAACAGAATGCAAACATTGTTCCCGGTTGGAAGATAAAGCCTGTATACTGAGACAAACCACAGTAGTTGATGACAGTCAGGAACCGTTGTGTGGGTTTGGAAAAATAAAAATAAAAGAGAATGGCCTACCTGGGAGGAAATAAGTGCTTCAAAAAAATTCTTAAGGCATATTGGGCTCAATGGGACTCGTTAAGACTGGAAGACGGTTTACTGAAAAGAGTCTTAGAGAATGTCGATGGTACTAAATTCAGGCTACAGATGCTGGTACCGAGAAGTCGAGTACCAGAGGTATTACGACATCTACATGATGGCACATCAGGAGGCCATTTTGGAGTGAAGAAGACTCTAGAGAAAGTGCGGAACAGCTTTTACTGGGTCAACTGTCAGGAGGATGTCAAAGATTGTTGCCGTAAATGCCAGGTATGTACATCAGGGGATGGTCCTCGCGGTAAGCGAAGAGCACTAATGAGGCAATATAATGTAGGCAGCCCATTCGAAAGGGTCGCTATCGACATTGCGGGTCCATTTCCTATAACGGATTCAAAAAATAAGTATATTTTGGTAGCGATGGACTATTTTACAAAATGGAATGAGGCATATGCACTTCCTATTCAAGAGGCTTCAACCATCGCAGAGGTACTTGTAAGAGAGTTTTTTAGCCGTTTTGGTGTGCCACTACAAATTCATTCGGATCAAGGAAGGAATTTTGAATCCATTCTATTCCAAGGTGCATGCCAGCTATTGGGAATTAACAAAACTCATACTACACCTTTACATCCACAGTCAGATGGAATAGTTGAACGGATGAACCGGGCGCTGGGAAAATACCTACCTAAGGTCGTTTTCGCACACGAGAACAGCGAGATTGGGACCAATATCTTCATTTATTTTTAATTCATGAGACAACCGGACATACTCCATCCTGTATTCTATTTGGACGAGAAATACGGTTGCCGTGCGATTTAAAATTTGGAAGCAAACCTGGCGAACAAGAAACTGCCGGGAACGATTATGTAAGTAACCTCAAAAGGAAGATGGATAACATAGATGAGCACGTCCGTAAAAACATCCAGAAATCTAGCAATCGAAGGGGGATTTAGACTTGGGGATTTAGTCTGGCTTTATAATCCTCAGAGACGTCGTGGAATGTCACCGAAATTGCAGAGGGACTGGGACGGCCCAGTCCCTCCAGAGTCCCCTACCAGATAGCCATTAAACGATGTTGTTTATCGCATCAGGAAATTACCTAGGGGAAAACCAAAAGCGGTACATTTTAATCGTTTGGCCCCATATATTGGCAATAATGATAATGCTCCGGAATATAATAACGCTACAAGAACTATAAACTTAAAAATAACACCAAACTCAAGGAAGAAAATTGACTGCTATTTTCACGTTAATGGGACATGCAGATATGTCAATGCTTGCCAATATTGGCACCTATATCCAAAAGTAAAAAAAAAAAAATCGCTGTTCTGGGACAGAACATTCTTAAGGAGGGAGCAGTGTAACGCAGCCTTTAAGAAGGTAGCGTAGCAACGAGGGGGAGAAGATCTGTCAGAAAAATATAAATGTCAGATTATGAAATGTGTCATTTTTAGATGAATTAAATGTATGAATTATTTCTATATAGTAAAGAAATAGTTTTGGAATAAATTATTCCTTTATTCTGTTACAATATATAATAAACTGGTTAGATAATAACAAACTGTCATTAAATTCCGATAAATCTCATTATTTAACATTTACATTATTAGAAAGGTAAGTGTTTACAACATCCCACTTCACACTTGCGCATACGTCAAACACATGTCATTTGTTTAATATACAGAGATTCTAAACAAGTGGGACTGTGCAGAACTTTTATTTATGTCATTAAACTAGAAGATGGGTAGCTCGCTTCCCTCGGCTTCTTCTAACCAAACACTTAATAACCTATCCTAACCTAAGATAGTGTTTTGTCATTAAACTAGAAGATGGTTAGCTCGCTTCTAGAAACCATTGTTTTAGAGCCACTGGCAATTCTTGAATTATTTAGTGTAGTCGTTATGTGCTGCCATCTGTATAAAGTTTGAAGGGGGATATTGTAAACATTGGCCCAAAAATCATTAAAAAAAAACATGCAACATATCTGGGAGTCATTTTTGACGTTCATAATAGATGGAACCTACATATAGATTCAGTTTGTAACAAAATTAGGAAAACTTTATAAATATATATATTTAAACAATTGAGAGAGATTTTTCCAATAAATTATCTAAAAACTTTTTGCTATGCATTGTTACAAACGATCATACAATATGGGCTATTATATTGGGGCGGTGCTGCCAAAACTCACTTAAATAAACTTAAGATGGGCTGTTTATTTATTATGTTTAAGGGATAAAAATTGTATTCTTATACATTTATGTATTTATAATAAATAAAAAATTGAACTGAATTGAATTGAAATTAAAAAGAAGATGATGGAATATCTGGGCCAAGTAATGCGTAATAATAAATACTATTTATTACGATTAATAATATATATTGTGTCCTAGATCTCCTCGCTGGAGCATAGGGCCTTTATAAACTCGCGCCATCGGGGTCTGTGAAGAGCAAGCCTTTTCACCGGGCGCCAGGTAGTTCCGTGAGCATCAAGTTCCTTGTATATTGTTCTCCTCCATGTGGATACAGGTCGGCCTCTACGACGGTTTCCCTGAGGGTTCCACTCTAATGCCATGTCGTTTACTGCCTTCCGGAGGGTATGCCCAATCCAGTTCCACTTTCTTGCCTGAATTTCCAGGTGGATAGGTTTTCGTGCTGACGATTAATAATGGAAGGAAAAATAAATGGCAAGAGATCAGCAGGAAGGCAACGAATATCCTGGTTGCGAAACTTAGGACAGCGGTTTGGAATGTCAAGCATAGATCTTTTAGCGTCAAAGGTTAAGATTGCTATGTTAGTAGCCAACCTTCGAAGCGGAGATGGCACTTGAGGAAAATAAAGTTCAAGAATAGACTCGACAAAACTATAGTGCGTTCCATATTTTTTACTCCGAAACAGAGTCATTAACAAAGCGATATCAAAAACGCGTCACAGTATACGAAACAATAAAAATATATATTACGCCTAATCTTTAGTTCTATTCTAAGTAATGGTAAATGGAGAAAACATAAGAATGAAGATATCTAAGAACTCTACTCACAGCTGAGTAACACACATGCACTGAGAAGTAAATGATAATAGTGGATAAGACACATGATTTCTAGGAAAGAAAATTGATCTTATGTAGACCAATGGGAAGACCTCACAAGAGATGAAAATGTCAGCTAACCGAAGATCTAACAAGTATTGGTATACGGATTACATAGAAAAATTTAATATTTAATAGACAGTGGACTTATGTGAGTCAGATTGAAAATCAATTTAACTGCCAGTGCCTATAGAAGAAGAAGTACTTTATAAAAAAACTATGTACCTCATAGAATGAGAATCCTAAAACTATAATATGCCTAGCTATAAAATTGTGAAGTCTATGCAGTAGTAGATTTAAATAAATCTACAATGAGATTATCAAGTCATCATATAGCGATTGTAATATTGTTTAGTTAGGTGTTATTTTGTATATTACACATAAGGCGTTAACGTTTAGTCAGTCAGATTAATCCGAGCGATCCGAGTGCCCTGATCCGTTCGTAAAGTCAGTCGGATCGTATACATTAGCTTATTTTTAGTCAATCCGATTGATCCGCCGGAGCAATCCAAGCGTCTTCAAGCAATCCGATGATCTGGCAGGATTGCTGGGATTAATGGATTGCTGGTGTTGGGGGTTAGCGCGGGTAAATTGAATCTGACAGCCAATTGGAATGTGTTGAAAACATAACTTAACAAAATATACGAAATAAGTGCCATTTATGATAGAATTCTATTATTAGTAACTCATTTATAAAACAAAATGCGGTAGCAGTTGTAATCAACGACAGAAATTTGACAGTTGCAGTTAGCCCCACCGTCACCAGGCGTCACTACTTAACTTGAGACAAATATTGCTTACGAAAATGTTAACAAAATCCGAGCAATCCGACTAATCCTGTTTCGTCCCCAGATCAATCTGAGCAATCTTGTGCATTGAATAAACGTAAACGCCTAGTACGGTCCAATATTTATTATTTTTAATACGTACCCAGAATCAGAATAAAATTCGTGTATTCACAATTTTTTAGGTGCAATCTGGAAACCTTTATACGGTTCAAACAAATATTTAATTACCGAAAAAAAAAAATTCAGTATGGTATCAAATGAAAGCTCCTGATTAACTATCAACATTTTATTTTCCAAAAAATATTTTTACCAAAAAAAGCTTGTTCAAAATTCTGGAAAAGTAGACGTTATACATATTGATGTAAACCAGAATTGTAAGCTTGGAATTTTTGTATTGTTTTGTCAGCAAATTTTTTGTATTGTTTAAAATTTACTGTGTCCAAATCCCGAAAATCTACTGCAGATATTAGAAAGATTTGGGTTTAGAGGGGATAAGCTTCAACTCTCTGACAGTTATTTAAAAGTTAGAATTCTGACGTAAACGGAGAAAAAAGTAGAGGAAAAAATAGAATTTGGTAGTCCAGAAGGAACAGTCCTTGGATCCATATTATTTAAAATACATATATATATATATATATATAAGGAAGATTTCTGGAAAAAATTTGAGAAATTATAGTTTGAATAGTGTAAATATAAGTCAAAATAGTTAGTTTTTATAGTTCAACAAATAAAAAAAAAATTAAAAAAAATAAAAATTATAAAAAAATTTGATGTTAGATTTAGAAACAGTGTTACGGACACAGAAATTCTAGTTGTGTTTAGGTGGATTGTTTAATTTAATTTTTCTGTATCGACTCTATTTAACTTAATAAGGGAAGATTTCTGAAAAAACTTTGAGAAAATACAGGGTTCGATCCTGGACTTATCATGAACAATCTCATAAACCCTTAGGTACCAAATTAATTTGAAGTCAAGTGATTTTTTAAAAATCTTCGATTGTCAAGTGATTTTGGCCGCCATATTGAATTTTCTCACATGAACCCTGGATTTATTATCAGAAACCCCATAAACCTCCAGGTATTAAATAAGGACAAAATCAAGTGATTTTTTGAAAATCACTTTTCATCAAGTGGTTTTGGCCGCAATATTGAATCCGCTTTATTGGATCCGCCATATTTAATTTTCTGAATTGCACCCTTAATTCATCATCAGTGACCCCATAAACCCCCAGGCATTATATTATATTGAAATCAAATCATTTTTTAAAAAATCTTCACTTTGCACGTGGTTTCGGCCGCCATATTGCATCCGCCATATTGAATTTTCTAAATTTGACCCTGGATTCATTAGCAGCCGCCTCAACTACCTTTAGGTAACATTTTCAGGGGTTTGACACCCAAATTGACTCGATTGTGTTGACTTAATCGATTTATCGAAGAAAAGGTAGAGGTCACGTGGGTATGGTGGCCATATTTGATAAGTTACGATGTTTCCGTAAAAGAGCCACTCTGATTTCGAAACTAGACTACAATAAGCATCGAATGAGCCCTGGTAGACCTTTAATAGACTAATATATTTTTGGACAGCATGGGGTCTCTCGATGAAAAAGAATGACTCATATATATATATATATATATATATATTCATCACAAATTTGAATTAAATGGAGGTATTATAGCTTATGTGGGCAACACAGCTATGTTTTTAAAACGTCTAATTGGTCCTAATTAAAATTTAATACAGAACAAAAATTACATACTATAAACAACTGTTTGAAAACGAATATATTAGCTTTAAGTAAAGAAAAAAATTACGTTCATATCATTTGGAATATACTCTTCTAGGCAAAATTAATGTAAATTAGGTTTTTATAATTCAGTTTGTAATAAAAAATTTCTACTTGTGAACATATTACTTCTATTACGTAAATAAAATATTTAGGAGTGTGAATTAATGAACATTTTAACTGGAATACACACACATAAATAGCAGTAACAATAACATAAGTAACAGTAAAAAATTGCAAAAAACAATTTATAGTTTCAAAAATTTGTGTAATGAATCATAGGTAGATAAAAAATTTCTGTTCACAATATACTAGGGTTTAGTTCAGTTAGTATTGAATTACTGCATTGTCGAATGGGGAGGTACATACGATACTATTTTACAAGCTACACATAGCTTACAAAAAAATTATAATTTTTATTATTTTGAAAAAGTCTATTCGTTATCCATCAACTGCTGTATTTAGTCAATCGACTTTGTTATCAGTACAAAAATTATATTTACTAAACATATTGTAATAACTTCATAAAATGAACAGCAGCTTTATGACAATATATCACTAATATGAAACTAGGAGTAATATTGGTAAATTTTTTAAGGGAGGTAATGTATAAAAAATTCTGTCAGTTTTCTTTTGTATATTATTTCCCGAAAGTACCTATTTAACAAATATTTTCGAATATTTAAAAGTGAATAAAATGTATTCTACTAATATAAATAAATTGAAATTGCTTAAAAAATATATTACAAATCTAAACGATGACGCTGTATAGAACATGATTCATGTTGAATTCACACTTAAACATTGGTTTATTTATCTATTTGTTTATTTCTATTTCAGAGTTTCTCAAACTTTTTGATCGACGGAGCACTTTTCACGAGCAGAATTTGTCGCGACAACACTATCGCTGCTCGCCAAATTTTAAAATATTTATTGTCAAAAAATATGACAAAAAAAATAGCTGTGGCCACCACAGGACCGATCGCCATTACAAAGTACTTTCTTACAAATAAACTATTTACAATAATGATGGAAACATTACATATACCGTATGATAGAATAGCTACTTAGAAAAAATATCGCAAAAATATGAAAAAACAAAAATGTCTCAAATAATAAAATTTTTGTTAACTATTTTTTTCATATTTCTCTGTTGCGAAATATCCGCAAAAATCTTAAAACCGATATATAAAATCTTTCATTTTTAGATGTCCGATTTTTACCAACAGTTGTTAAACTGATATCATTCATGTGAAAAGCTTAAAAAGAAAGTTTCACAAAAATTCGTTTAGCCAAATTCGCTTTATATGTGTACGTGAACCGATAAACAGACATACAGACAACCCGACAGACATCATGCTAAAAATAGTTTCATGCTATACATTATATAGGAACATCAACTCGTAAACATCCATCGAAATTTAAAAATGTCAAAATCGGTATGATTACAATACCTCCCTTAAATATTGTCACGGGGTGGATTCAAGAACGGACATCTTTTTTACAAAATTTATTATATTATAATAATTATACAATACAATACAATTAATTGTCAGAATGGCTGCTGGTGTTGACTGTTAGTAGCTGATGTCAGTCCCGTTCTTGCCCCGGCTTCTCCAGGATCGGTCGAACCACACCATGTATCCGCACGAGGCGGACACGTGGAGAAGCCCTGTAGACGGCACTCACATCTCGGGGTTGGTGACTTGAACAGCTGGGCTGGTCCTCGGGTACCGTGCTCACAAAAATGATCGGATGAATAACTAACTACTTCAATGACTGACTCAATGAATCACTGACTCCCAATGAATAATTGACCAACGACTCTATTCCCTAAGACCATTTTATAACTGTTAACCAGGACACTATGACGTCATGTCCTACCTCAATTGTTTTGGAAACATTATTCATTTGTGTAATTGTTGGCAGCAATTAAAGACCATAGTCATCACAATTGAATAATGTTTATCAACACATTAGAGAGTAGTTCAAAACTTATGTTGACACACACGCAACACTCTGCACATTCTTTAATTCCCAAAACCGCAAGTCAGTAACCGCGACCTACACGGCCTAAAGGCCGCTCAAGGAATTGAGACATTAGCATACAATTATATCATAACTAGCTGAAAACCCGTGCTTCGCTACGGTATATTGATGGCCTCATTGCCATAAAATCCGCAGTTTGTTTTTAAACTTGTGTATGGGTAACCTTTGTAACAAAAAATCTAGTCGATATCTCATCTGTCCTAAGAGATATTGAGGAAACCGGGAAAAATCATTTTACTCCTTTTCACCAGATAGGGGTCGAACTTGAAAAAATCCTTTCTTAGTGGGATCTTACGTCATACTGAAAAATGTACTCTCCGAATTTTTTATTTCTAACAAAAAAATACTAATTTACTCTTTAGGAGTGAAAGAAAACTGTCAAAACTCATATATGCCAAAATGGAATGTTATAACTCAACAACCGCTGGAAATACAAAGGGTTCTATAATTCACCCCGAATGTAGATTCACCCCTTTAGGGGTTAATTAAGATAAAATCCTGAAATTCATTTTTCGGCATTTGTATGGGTAATCTTTATAAGCAAAAACCAAGTCTATATCTTATTGGTCCTAAAAGAATTAAGGAATTACTGAAATCACATTTCACCCCTTTTCACCCTTAAGGGGTGAAATTAAAAAAATGTCAAAATCATTTCGAGATATTAAAAAAAAAACACCTAGATATTAAGGAATCCTTGAAGTCACAATTCATCCCTTTACACCCTTTAGGGGGTAATTTAAAAAAAATGTCAAAACTATTTCGAGATATTTTAAAAAGATACCTATGTGCCAAAAAGTAATGTTGCAACTAAACGAACACAGAAAATACGACGGGATGTATAATTCATCCCGATTGTTGATCCACCCCTTAAGGGGTTGATTAGGACAAAATCCAAAAATTGGTTTTTCGGTACTTGCATGGGTAGTTTTTGTAAGCAAAAACCAAGTCGATGTCTTATTGGTGTTAAAAAATATTAAACAATTTTTGAAATCACGAGAAATCCTAAGCAAAAAGTGTAAGCAAAAAGCAAGTCGATATCTTATTGGTCCTAAGATATATTAAGGAATCCTTGAAATCACAATACACCCCTTTTCACCCTTTAGGGGTGAAATTTTAAAATAACTGTCAATACTATTTCGAGATATTTTAAAAATACATCTATGTGCCAAAAATTAATGTTGCAACTAAACGAACAGAGGAAATTCGACGGGATGTTTAATTCACCTTGATTGTAGATCCATCCCTTTAGGGGTTGATTAGGACCAAATCCTGAAATAAGTGTTTCGGTATTTGTATGGGTAATCTTCGTAAGCAAAAAGCAAGTCGATATCTTATTGGTCCTAAGAGATATTAAGGAATCCTTGAAATCACAATTCATCCCTTTTCACCCTTTAGGAGGTAATTTTAAAAAATTGTCAAAACTATGTCGAGATATTTTAAAAAGATACCTATGTGCCAAAAAGTAATGTTGCAACTAAACGAACACAGGAAATACGGCGGGATGTATAATTCACCGCGATTGTAGATCCACCCCTTAAGGGCTTGATTAGGACAAAATCCAAAAATTAGTTTTTCGGCATTTGCAAGGGTAGTTTTTGTAAGCAAAAACCAAGTCAATATCTTATTGGTGTTAAAAAATATTAAACAATCCTTGAAATCACATTTCACCCCTTTTCACCCTTTACGGGTTAAATTTAAAAAAGTTGTCAAAACCATTTCTAGATATTTTAAAATGACGCCTATGTGCCAAAAAGAAACCTTATATCTCAATAAACACAGGTAATACGACGGGCTGTATAATTCACCCCGATTGTAGATCCATCCTTTAGGGGTTGATTAGGACAAAATCCTGAAATATATTTTTCGGTATTTGTATAGGTAATCTTTGTCAGCAAAAAGCAAGGCAATATCTTATTGGCCCTAAGAGATTTAAGGAATCCTTGAAATCACAATTCACCCCTTTTCACCGTTTAGGGGTGAAATTTAAAAAAACTATCAAAATCTTTTCGAGATATTTTAAAAAGACACCTATGTGCTAAAAAGTAATGTTGCAACTAAACGTACACAGAAAATACGACGGAATGTATAACTCACCCCGATTGTAGATCCACCCCTTTAGGGGTTGATTAGGACAAATTCCTGAAATATGTTTTTCGGTAATTGTATGGATAATCTTTGCAAGCAAACAGTAAGTCCATATCTTATTGGTCCTAAGAGATATTAAGGAATCCTTGAAATCACAATTCACCCCTTTTCAACCCTTAGGGGTGGAATTTTAAAAAACTGTCAAACCTATTTCGAGATATTTTAAAAAGACACCTATGTGCCAAAAAGTAATGCTGCAACTAATGAACACAGGAAATACGACGGGATGTATAATTCACCCCGATTGTAGATCCCCTTCACCCCCGATCACCCCGATCACCCCTTTAGGGGTTGATTAGGACAAAATCCTGAAATTGGTGATTCGGTATTTGTATAGGTAATCTTTGTAAGCAAAAAGCAAGTCGATATCTTATTGGTTCTAAGAGATATTAAGGAATACTTGAAATCATAATTCACCCCTTTTCACCCTATAAGGGTGAAATTTTAAAAAACTACCAAAACCTTTTCGAGATATTTTAAAAATACTACTATGTGCTAAAAAGTAATGTTGCAACTAAACGAACACAGGAAATACGACGGAATGTATAACTCACCCCGATTGTAGATCCACCCCTTTAGGGGTTGATTAGGAAAAATTCCTGAAATAAGTTTTTCGGTAATTGTATGGATAATCTTTGCAACAAACAGTAAGTCGATAACTTATTGATCCTAAAAGATATTAAGGAATCCTTGAAATCACAATTCACCCCTTTTCAACCCTTAGGGATGGAATTTTATAAAAGTGTCAAACCCATTTCGAGATATTTTAAAAAGACACCTATGTGCCAAAAAGTAATGTTGCAACTAAACGAACACAGGAATTACGACGGGATGCATAATTCACCCCGATTGTAGATCCACCCCTTTAGGGGTTGATTAGGACAAAATCCTGAAATTGGTGATTCGGTATTTGTATGGGTAATCTTTGTAAGCAAAAAGCAAGTCGATATCTTATTGATCATAAGAGATATTAAAGAATCCTTAAAATCACAATTCACCCCTTTTCACCCTTTAGGGGTGAAATTTCAAAAAACTGTCAATACCATTTTGAGATATTTTAAAAAGACACCTATGTGCCAAAAAGTAATCTTGCAACTAAACGAACACAGGAAATACAACGGGATGTATAATCCACCCCGATTGTACGTTCACCCCTTTAAGGGTTGATTAGGGCAAAATCCCGAAATTTGTTTTTCGGTATTTGTATGGGTAATACTTGTAAGCAAAAACTAAGTCGATATCCCATCGGCCCTAAGAGATATTAAGGAATTAGTGAAATCACATTTCACCCCTTTTCATCCCTTAGGAGTGGAATTTCGAAAAATCCCTTTTTAGTGGGTGCTTACGTCATGAAAGGAAATATACTCTCCGAATTTCAATTTTCTAGGCCCAGGGGTTCGGGCTGGGCGGTGATGAGTGTGTCAGTCAGTCAGTCAGGACACTGCCTTTTATATATATAGATTGTGACAATATATATATGTATTTGGTGGTCGGTAAAAACATAACTAGAACTGAGGCAAAAAAAGCTTTTCAAAATACAAAATAGAAAATACCGATAAAAAAATTATTGAAATACTATATTTATAATATTTGAATATACTTGTCGGATACTGGACGTTCTGAGACGGAGACTGTGGCATCTTTTTTTAACGACCCGTACTTAAGCCAGCGATCTGTTGAAAAATAATCGCAGCAAAAATAAATAAATAACACTGCACTACTACGACTTACTGACTTACTGTCTGAATTATAAGAGATCTAATGAATATAATTCATACATATTGCTTGAAACGTCATAACATCTATTATCTATTATTTTTCACATTTTAAGGAATTTGTACTGCATTTATTTATGTCGCTCCAATAATATATCACCCCTGTAACAGAACAGTCTAATCTGCTCGCGGAGCACAGTTTGGGAAACTCTGGTCTATTTATTCATTTTTCTTTAGTTAAAGTAGCTTAGATAAAAAAAACCTTATACCGTCATTAATGTGTCTGTCTGCTTGAAATTATGAAAGTTTAAATTTGCCACAGTTATGCCACTCTTTGGCCTAAATATAGGTAAAATACTGAGACTTGGAAAATACATACCACGTGGTGTCAAATGAAATCTTAATACATAGAGTAACGAACAAAATTTAAATTTTGTAAAAATAAATATAGTCACGCTATGTTCACCAAAAATGTGCCAATTTTTTTAAATAATAACTGCATTATGTGTTCAACTGTATATACATAATGCTGTTCATATTGAATGGTGTGTAAAGTGTAATAACTTTGGATATAATAATAAAGAATTTAGGTAGTCACAAGTTTATTTATAAATTGACTTTCTAGACTAAAAGACAAAAATGCTTATTGTTTTTTCAGCTTATTGTACACTCTAAATATTTATAACATAACAACCAAATAAATAACATCGCCAAATATTACATAATATCGCATAAAGTGTTTATTGTATTTTTTTTTTTTAAATTCTTTATTGCCGGTTCAACATAAATACAATGTTATTCACAACATTGCTGTCGTTCTTAGATCTAGTTTATATTATATCATAAGAAACACTTAACTACCTATTGGTTTTTTTTTTTTTGGTTCGGTTTTTTACTTTTAGTTTGTAAATGGAGGGGGGGCACTAATAATTTCACTCACTGTCAGATAGATATATGTCTTGTGGCAGTTGTCGTTTGTTTTTGATGTACCTCCCCATACAGTGCAGCCATACGTGAGTAATGGTCTTAATAGAGATTTATATAATTGTAGTATTGCGCACTTTGCTTTTAATTTTAATTTTCTGTTGATCATGGGATATAGTTTCTGTAGCCTGGAGTAAGCTAGGTGTAATTTTTTATTGATGTGGGTACTCCAAGTAAGCCTTGTATCTAAATGAACGCCTGAGTATTTCACGGTTTTATCATTTGGGTTCCAGTCTATTATTTTGTTGTAGATAATTATGTTATCGGGATCTCTTATTCTCCGTGAATATTTTGCACTCACTTTTGTCGGTATTCAGGTTTATGTTCCATTTGTTGAACCATTGGCAGATATTATTAGCTGATGATTGAAGTTCAGAAATTGCTATATTTAGATCGTCGTTTTGTGTGAAGATGGCGGTGTCATCTGCGAACATTGCTATGGAGGCATCAGTAGTTGGGATGTCGCTGATATAAAGTGTGTGGGATAATGATATTTTTTTACATTGCAAGTTCCTTTTAGCAAGTTCGTTAGTTTGTTAAAATGTTTGACGCTCAGCAGCGATGGCTATTTGCGTCACACACAGCCCATCTTCATAACTTTAATATTATTTACACTCGCCTACTGTTCAGGTTGTAAACTTCATCCTCGTGTAATATAGCCTTCATTATATGTTAGTTAAATAAAATATTATTTTCTATTTTGCATTCATAAGAGCGTCATTATGAAACTGTACTGAGTGCTATAATGAAATTTATTATGGCACTAAACATTTAATTTCATAAAATTAGTAAAATTGGTACAATAACCTATAAATTTTACAAAACATAATTGATAGCTACCTTGAAAAATATAAAAGTGTCAAAGCGGTCCGGCCAACCGCTGTATTCACACACCAAATTCCTTAAACGATGATGTTGTTTGATTATATAATGCAAATATATTATGTTAATGATTTATAACACTTACTTTACTATAAGTAAGTAATTATTCAGAAAGGCATGGGTAGTTTAAATTAGAAACTCGTTACATAACGTTTCTTTCCGCTCTTGTCTTTCAGAACCTAACCCCGATGCGTGCAACAAAATTATGCCTTATAAAACTTGTGTTTTAATATACTATTATGCTTATGTTTTTTTATTTTTTTTAAAAACTGGTTTTCTTCGTTTTCTTTGATATAATACATTTCCCAAACAAAGAAAGTGAATTGAAAATTTAAACTCGCAACTAGATTAATAAAAAAGTGTCAAAAAGCTTTGTTGTCCGCTTTTATTTCCCAGAGTAGCAGATTTTTAAATCAGCCTGGTTTAAAAATCTATAGTAATGCCCATATTGCTTAAAAAATTCCTTTAAAAAAGTTTTTATTTAGAGAATACTTTGTTCTACGTTTGAATGTTTTAACATTTTAAATTTAATGTAGTGTAATAAATAATAGATCGTAATATTTATAGGTATAAGAACGGATGACAAATTATTTTAAAAATATTTGTTAATTTTGTTTCGATTGTGGCAGAAACTAGGGTTCCAGGCATTCAGAATTCGGTTGCCCTGTCATTAAATAATATATACACGCAAAAGATAACCCTAGGTCAGGATTGCGAACATTATGCCCAGTTGCATAAAAATTTTAAAACTAGTTATAAGCTAAAACTAGATAGACAACACAAACATACGTAGTAAAGCGATGCGATGCTACGCGCTGCCACTTATTTTTGTGTTCTACATCTAGTTTTAGCATATAACTAGTTTTAAGTCCTTTATGCAACCGAGTATTAGTCATTGTAACATACAGCTGTCTGATTAAAAAAATATTTGTCAGCGTCACAGCAGACGTAACATAAATACGAAATGCATACGCCGTATTTTCGTAATTAGATAATGTTTGTTATAACGAATGAATAGCGGAACTAGATTAATCGGAGGTATAAGTAGCCAACTTATCTAGGACGGTCCACTCAACCACGGTGATGACAACGAGTCCGACTCCATATACAACTACCTTTCGGGTGGATTAAGCAGCAGTCCTCATGGGAGCGAGGCAATACTTCACCATGTCACGGGGCGACTCAATAGAGTAGCATGACTTACCCTGTACTAGCTCAGCGTGAGCAATGCCTGCGGTTTAATGTCTTGTTCGACACCATCCAACCATCTTAATTTGGGTCTTCCTCTTCTCCTTTTTCCAAATGGTTTTGCGTTTAGTACTTTTTGTACTGATCTATTAAAAAAATATTTGTCAGCATCATAGCAGACGTAATATAAATACGAAATGCATACGCCGTATTTTCGTAATTAGATAATGTTTGTTATAACGAATGAAGAGCGGAACTAGATTAATCGGAGGTATAAGTAGCCGACTTATCTACGATGGTCCACTCAACCACGGTGATGACAACGAGTCCGACTCCATATTACTACTACCTTACAACTACCTTTCGGGTGGACCAAGCAGCAGTCCTCATGGGAGCGAGGCAACACTTCACCATGTCACGGGGCAACTCAATAGAGTAGCATGACTTACCCTGCACTAGCTCAGCGTGAGCAATGCCTGCGGTTACTTGTTGGTAGACCAGACGCCTGCAAAGAAAGACTCTCCCAGGATGCAGTACACCAAATAAGTTTGGACTAACGTTTATTTATTAATCAACGAATAAATTTAATATGGGGAAAAATCTGTGTCACCACACTCCGGGACAGGCGAGGATAGCAGAATACAGCGGGTAACGATCGGTGAGGTTGTGGAGAACACAATCCAATATACACACGGTGTCGGTGGTGGTGCTTCTCCCTGTGGAGATGGAGTAGGTGCCGGGAACAAGCGGTCTCTGGGATCACCAGCGAGATGGAGTGTCTTTTGTACAGTCCGGGGAATATCTTCGTACGGTTGGGAAACGGCGATAACTATTAGATGGCGTCGATAACTCCAGGCCTCCTTGTGCTTGGCGAGTGACGCAGCATCTCTCTTCCGGGGGCGCCAGATCGCGTGAGTCGATGTCCTCTTGTAGAGATAACGATGGCAGGTGGCGGTGACAGCGATGGTAGCTGAGAGTTACGAAGGCTTGTTGTATGGTAAAGTATCCAGAGATTACGGCCGCTGGGGATTACCGCAGGGTCTCTGGTACTTTACCACGTCGTAGGGAAGGCTCAGTTCACAGGTCGTCAGCGTATCTGAGTTTCTCACGGTCCGCTGATGGTCAGCGAATCCGTGTGTTTTATTATAATATGATATATTGTTTTCCAATCCCTCCCTTTAAATTTGAAATCATAGGCCTATCCTTTACATTCAGCGTTCGATAAGTGCATGAGATTTTATAGTTGTATAACAACAGAACAGTTGAATTGGTATCTAGGATTTTGGTTATCTAGTTACCAGTTTGGGTACGTTTTTGCCATCTCTGATTAAACATTACAAGAGAAATGCAGATCGCTGCACTTGTGGAACATGGCATGGATAAAAAATTGTTCCGTGCTGAAGGCGCGACAACAACCAGGCTCCTCGACTCCCTGATGGGCAGCACCCGCTAGGAGGCAGGTTCAAGGCAATCTCGACCAGCACGGGGTGGATGGGAGACTTCTGTAACTCCCATGGAACATTTCATCAAATAATGTTATTATAACTTATAACTGTTTAATAAAATCAGTGTTAAGACCAGGACTTGTTTTCCATAAAACCACCCACGGGACAATATCTACGAAATCATGAAATCTGCTTAAATTTATACTGCACAACAATGTTTTACTTATATGCTGTAGATCTATTAAAACATTTAAAAAATATGATTACAAGTAAATTTGTGTTAGATTTCTTCATCAACAAAACTTTAGCAAAACTATTCAATACATCCCTGTTAAAATACAATTACTAAATTAGAAAACTGTTATTCAATAAGTTTGACAAAGAATTTTCTGAGATTATTTATAGTTGTGACAAGTTTTCAATAACAATTATGCGGAAGGGTATTCTTTTATTTTCGAGTTAGCTTATTTGGCTATTATCCAGTTTAAATTTAAATTAACTGTGATTAATATTTTCTCGATCTTCGATATTCTGCGACACAGACAGCCAATTTAGAAAGGCTACAAATTTTTACTGGGGTCTAAAAGTAAATTGGAATCGAAAAATTTATGTAAACATTTATTACTAGAGATTTGATAGAACGGTGCAAACATTAGAAACATTTTTTAAGGATTGATTCCGATTTAACGTTACCTTAAAATATCCTAGCAATGAAAGTAAGGGTTCCATAAGGAAGCATACTAGGCTCCCAACTATTCATCATCTTCGTTATGAATATTCCATCTAATTAAGGAGTGTTTGCTATGTTTGTGGATGACACAACTCTTATAATGCAGGACGAATGCCCTGATACAGATATTAAGGAATTTCAAAAAGCAGTGACATATCTACAACAGATTTTAATAAACGAACCACCAATATGTTGAAATTCAATAACAGTAAGATATCAAGAAGTAAATCTCGACGGACGACGGACTTACATGGACATCTCATTTTAAAATAAAACTTCAGCTTGCTCATTAAAGACTAAACCAGCTCTTCCCTTTGATCAACATAAAATCGAAGCTCGAGGTAAAACGTGCTTTCTACTTTATAAATCACTAATTCCACCACTGTTGGTGTACGCTTGTGAAGACTAGAGAAACCAATATCCACAACCTCCAACACTACAAAATAAAATAATAAGAATAGCAGTAAAGGCCCCATGGCTCATCCTGAACGATTAACTTCACCAGGGATTAAATATACCAACTATTGCGTCACTTATTAGAAAAGTTACCAAACGTTTTATAAACAATATAAAAATCAGTGTAGTTGCGAAAACCTACAACATTGGTCAAAAAGGTATACACACTAGACTGAAAAGATAGCTTCCTCAAGACATATACAATAGCAGCAATAACAGTGACAATGATATGACTTAATTTCGAATTAAATATTAGTACAGAAACCAGAAACTATACATAAAATTAAAAAAGTGCTACATGAATAAGTTATATTTTAAGTATTATTAGGATTGTTAAGTTTGTCCCATGTTATTAAGATAGTCTCTTTTAGTTGTTATCACTACTGTAAATAATATTTCTTTTTGTTGAACCATCATCACCGTCATAGTTAGCGCTACAGCCTTTTATCAGCCTTGGCTTCGTGCAGAATTTTCCTCCATTCCGACCTTGATTGGGCAACGTTCCACCAATTATTTATTTTAAGTTTTTTAATGTCTTGTTCGACACGATCCATTCATCTTAATTTGGGTCTTTCTCTTCTCCTTTTTCCAAATGGTTTTGCGTTTAGTACTTTTTGTACTGATCTATCGTCAGTTATACGCTTTACTGTGTTATCCACCATAGGCGAGCTATTTTAACGTTGCGGACAACATCCTCATTATTGAACAAGTTGTATAGTTCAAAATTATATCGCTGCTTCGATAAGCCATTTTCCCGCGCCAAATATTTTCTTGATAATTTTCCGCTCGAAAATTCCCCAAAATCTGTTCGTCGCTTTTAGACAGCACCCAGGTTTCTGCCGCATATGTAAGTATCGGTCGTACTAGGGTTTTGTACAGGAGACATTTGGTGTTATAACTAAAACGCTTCGATCTGAAGTGTTTGATTAGGATATAGTAACTCTATTGTGCTGGGATGATTCTCCGGTTAGATTCACAGGTGCTGTTACTTGTGTTAGTAACCAGGGAGCCTAAGTAGATGAAATCATTCACTGCGTCGAAACTATGCTGATTCCATTCCGTTTTTGGGCCTATTGTTTGTTGGCTTTTTCTATATGATGCAACCACGTATTTAGTCTTAGTTTCATTTTTTATTAGGCCCATTTTCCGTGCATCTGATTCTAGTTTTAAAAATGTCTCTCTGACTTGGGAGGTGGATTTTCCTATTATATCAATGTCATCGGCATAAGCTAATATCTGACTTGTTGATTATTGTGCCCTTATTCTCGATACCCAAATTGCGTATTACCTTTTCTAAGGCTAAGTTGAAGAGAAGACAAGAAAGTGCGTTACCTTGAGGTAATCCTGTATGTGACTGGAATGGCTGGGCCAACTCGTTGTCTGTACGGACTAGGCAGGTTACTTATTCCATCGTTGTCTTGGTTAGCCTGAACAGTTTTTCTGGGAAGCCGATTTTGTTGAACCAGCAATAAATATATAAAAAAAAATATTTAGTTCAATAACTAGTAGAACAGTACAAATATCAAGAGATCACCATAACTGATAGTAAGAGAAGAAGGTTGTTTTGCGTTAGATAGGGGTTTTCAATCAAAAAACTTATCTAGAACGTCCAAGATTTATCTGGATTCCTAAATCTACAAATTCGTTATTATATTGATCTATTTTATTATCTCCATGTATGGAAGTGACACTTGTACGATGGCGAAAGAAACCGAGGGGAAATTACGATGCTTTGAGAGGAGTGACACCGGAAAATTTTTGGACCAATAAAAGATCCCAAAAGCCAGCGTTATCGTTCCATATCTAACAGATAAAGTGAAGAACTGATTGAAGACCCGAACATTGTGAAAGAAATGAAATTACCTACTCCGATGGGCCAGTTATATCTGTAGGGTACCAGATAACCGTTTTATCAATTTAGTTTGGGATGAAGTGCTGGAAGGAAAGCGTTCTGTAGGCTATCCACATATGTGGTGGAGAGAAAATATAAACGTTGTTCTAAGAACTTTTAATATAAAGAGAAACGGTCTCGAGAAGATGGCAAACCGATGAAAACGAAGAATATAGTGAAGTCATCTAGGACCCATCCAGGGTTGTAAAGAGTAAGTAAGTAATATTAGTTAAATTCTTCGGCGGATTAGATCGTTAATGTTTCAGATAACCAATCATACCTTGATGTTTGTTGGTAGAATACATATTAATTGACCGCATAATGTGCAGCTCCGAGACATATACGGGCACTATTAACTTGCAGAAATGTGCAATTACGTGAACGCCACGAGCGGCGCTGCTTTCTGTTCATTCAAATATTACAGCTCCATTTACGTCACGTTCGATGTTAAATTGTTTTTATTCAAATATTTTAAAACTTTTATTCTTTAATTTATTTAATTATAACTTTTTATTCAAAACTTTTGCATTAAGTCTTTTCTTTAAGTTTAACTAAGATGTAAATATAATATTATTATTTTTTCAAATGAATGAGTTGAAATAAGCATAAACCTACTTTTGTAAAGGCAAAAAATACCGTTTTTTACCGGAAATTATTAAAAACGAATTTGCCTTAAGGGGTTAAGAATATTACTCACTTGGCTACGTGATTTTAACCCAAATTATCATAGACCAATTAACTGATAGTAGGGGTTGTGTTAAACCACTGTGCGCCAAAAATTGAACTAATATTAATGGCAATAGTCCGATAGAGTGGCTTACCAACCAGTACTGTAAGCCGAAATATAGTCGAAAGCTATTTTGAAGTCGGATTCGAAGTCGAAATAAGTAACAATGGCAGGACTCCTAACTCCGATTACGATCTCAACATAGTTTCAAAAACATTTTGTTTTAGTTTCTTGTAAATCTAAAAATCACAGTTTTCAAAAATACTTTATTTCTACCAGAGTGAATAGAAATCACATCTATCATCTATCGATAGACGAACTAGAAACAAAGCATGAATTAGCGACACCACTACTGATTCCCTACCACCTGGTACTGTGTGAAAAGCTCAATTAAGTAAAAAAGCTTAGTAGGTTTAAAAATTTTGGAAAAATTTATATTTAAATTCTATGTAATGGAATTTTTATCTTCTCATAGTCCTACATGTATTTGTTTGTATTTAGTAATTCAAACACCGTCATAGTATAACTACAACTAAAAATTACGAGAATTAAGAATTTCTGGAACCATGTATCGATACCATTACATTAGTTACACGCTAATTCCGTTATTACGCCGGATTCCATCTTTTCATTTTTCCAATTATGATAGGAAATTTTTTTACAACTAAATACTCATTGATAACTGGTACCTCTACACGTGACCTACTACCACTTTAGACAATGGAATTGACCCAACTCATATTATTCCATATGCTCCAGAGGGTCTAGCGAAGGTGGTGGGACATTCCAGATGCCGCATATATGTATTGGAATTATTCCATTCCCAATCCTTGAAGGGGCCGAAGCCAGACATAGTACTGCTGGACCACCACATACGAGAGATGTTTGTCATTAAATTCTCATGTCCGGGATAGAGAAACATTTCTCTAAAGGAGGTCGAAAATCGAGATAAATATTCCAACCTTTTGTCTGAGCTTCGGCAAATGTAACCGGAACACAAAATTAAATTTGTGGTGCTCATCATTCATTCTCATATTCGTGTGGGCGTTCCAGGCGGAACGAAGACGTCCTTCAAGCAGGAACTTGACATCATTCCAGCCTGCAAATCAGTTTAGAACTCTTTGGTCTGCAGTGTGCAAAAGTCATGTTTTCTTCGATCTCTACGCACTTTGAAGATGCACGACGAAGCGCACCAGCCACATCCGTAGAAATACAGGGTCAGTGTGTAATGACGTGCTCTATATTATATATATATATATATATATATATATATATATATATGCAATATATACTGCGTGACATTGAAAAAAGAACACTCAGTAATAATTAGTTTATTTCAATAATTTTTGGTATACATGATTGTTAGGGCAAGCTAAGTAAACGATTAGAATTTTTGATAAAAATTAATAATATGTTGAGCCTCCATGATGCACTATGCACTCATTTACGCTTCTGGGCATACTCCTAATGAGACAAACGATTTCCTCCTGAGGCATCTCATCCACGTCTACCTGTACCTCATGACAAAGTGACAGTAGATTCTGTGGGGGACGGGGTAAATTTAGCAATCTTCTACCCATAATGTCCCATACGTGTTCAATGGGTGAAAGATCGGGAGATCTTGGTGGCCAATGCAACAATTTGATTTGATTATGCTCAAAGTAGTCCAACGCCACACTGGCTACATTTGGTTGCCCATTGTCTTGTTGAAACAGTGGATTGCGGAGGGTCTTGAGGTAGGGTAGAACTTGTGTTTCTACAACTTCCTGAATGTAATGCTGGGCGGTCATGTTGCCTCTGATAAACACCAAAGCTTACTTACTGCCATAAGCAATAGCCCCTCACACCATAACTCTAACGGTGCGGTGCACTAGATTTTCCACATAAAATAGGGGATCACGTCTTTCACCACGTCGCCTTCTCACCCTTGCCCGACTATCATACATACCCAAACATAATCTGAATTCGTCACTAAAGATTATCATATTCCATTACGGGTTCCATTGTAATCGTTCTCTGCACCACTCCAGTCGGTTACGTCGATGCTCAGGGGTGAGGAGTAACACAAGATGAGGACGGTATGAAATCAGTTCAAAACTTCTTATGCGGCGATAAACGGTTCGCATCCCAGTAGGTCTTCCATGTTCTGTAAAACATTGGTCCGAAATTACCCCTGTGGAAGTGAAGTGGTCCCTTAGAGCCAAAAGTGTAAGGCGGAGATCTTCGCGTTCTGTGTTTTTTCGGCGAAGTTCTATACTTCTTGCTCTTCGTGTTCGGCCTTCCTGGAACCATGCCCGACAACAACCCACCACAGTATTAAAACTCCTATTCGTCCTAGTGGCTATATCTCTAAAGGCTTAATCGACTTATCGCAGACGTACTATTCGCCCCCAATCAAACTAAGTTGATGAAAAATTGCGTGTCTTCTCGCTCTAGGCATAATGAACAGATCAAAGAAACTCTTAGAAATGTACTGTACGAAAATAAAATGCTCACTGTAGCTACAATAGTCCATTGTCGCCTATTATGTTTTAAAAACAAAAATTCGTTGAGGCAAAAACCAGTGTATCGATATGGTTAAAAAACTGATCGTTTCCAGGACATGTATCCAGGAAATTACTGCGATATATTCGTAAATATTGGGTGTTCCTTCTTTAATGTCACGCAGTATATATAGGAAAAAAGAAATTCTTGTTTTACACGTCATAAAATTTATTAATTAGCCTGCAACTTTCAATAGGTTGAGCATTAATGACATTTAGTGTATCAGGTTGTTGTTACGCCACTGCCAGAATTGTGGCTGTTTACCAAATGCTTCCATTTTAATTGATTTGAAAGTATGATTAATTACTTTAGGTGAGTGATGAGAAATTCAAAAGAAATCGAAAAATAAAAGCAATATTACATCAGAACATGAAATTTCCATTTCTCTAAAATTTTACTAAGCTTAATGAATAGCGGTATTAATGATAATATCTGATAGAATTTTCATGCGATTATTCCCACTATAAACTATTCCAAGTGCAGTCTGTTTCGCGTTTTTCTTTCTCGTTTAAAATATGAATGAAGCTCTATGTTCGTTCACATGGATAAATGATAAAATGTGATTTAACCTAAACGGGAAAGTAAAATCAAAGACTTGCAGCCCTGAGGGGCAGATTTAGCTGTTTGTGTGTGTTGACAAACATAAGATACAAACTGAATTTTAATATATCAAAAACGAAACAATCAACTGATGTTTTGTTTCGTGGGGGAATGAAATGGATTTCTTTTAATATAACATTTGTTTGTTTATATTAGAATTACCCTTTATCATACATATTAAGTTCATTAGAAAACGGAAAGAATTGCAGCTTCAGATTTATTGCACTATGTTTACTATCTATATCGACACCATTCAGCCTTAAGGCTGCGTAAAACCCCCAGTGGTTACTAATTTCTTATACAAAACTAAAAATCTAAAATAAAATTAGTATCAACCTATACATCAAATTTTGCACCGAATTTTTATCTGTCTAATAAGATATTTTAATTGTAGAAACATTTATTGTAAAAATATTATCGCTCAATAACTTAAAAATAGACATCAGCGATATTGTTCTGTAATTTTTTAAATCTATTTTTGGGTTTCGAATAACTTTCATATTTATATAGTTTTGTGTAGAACTGTTCAAATAATACGTCAACATTTTTTTCGACTTGATTCCTTATAGTTTAGAACCTTCGTCGAAAAATATTATACTTGATGATAATGGAATGCCACTTGGTACACGTATTCTTTAAGAAGATTAAATAATTTTTCTTGTAACACCTATTTTGAAAACCTCGGCAGATTCAAGATGGCGGCAAAAATAGACTACCAAGTATAATAACTATAAGTAGTTTTCACAATAGAGCAAAATAGCTATAAACATATTTGTAGAATGAAGCTTTAGCTACAATTTGCCGCAGCGTACGCAAATATGCGTCAATTGGTTTACAAAATGGCGTCTATAATGCAATTTGCTTATTTACAATTACATTACAGCATTTTCTACAACTAAAAATATCCTATTAGATAGATAAAAATTCGCTGCAAATTTTGATATATAGATTGTTATTAATTTTATTTCCGATTATTAGTTTTGTATAAGAAACTATTGAGAACTATAGGGTTGTGCGCCGCCTTAAGTGCATAGTGTTGCGCTGAATCTTCTATTCTATCCAGATAAATGATACCTTTTTTTTAATTTGAATTAAGAGTGTTTCAATAGCTTTGATTACAGGAACCTGGTACAATATTGTTATATTATAATGGTTATATTATTTTAAAAAATATATAAGTATGGTTTTTATCTTATCGAATTTGTTTGCTAGGGGTTCCGTCAGAATTCCAGGTATTCGGTGTAAGCGACGTGTTACCGCTGATATCTCGCGTTCTAGGGGTCGTACCGCAATCTATCACCCATCATTAGATTCACCGAGAGATTATCTGTCGATCGAGATCCGTAAATCAGCCGAAAATTGATATTTAGAATCTTTTTTATTCATAAGGATCATTTTTGCTTAACTGGGCGTGGCCTAGCTACACATTCCACTAAATTTCATTCCCTTACTCCAAAACTAAAGGTTTAAAAGAAACGCGCTTCGAACGAAAAATCACTAGTCTCTAGTCACAACCACCATTCGGTCACAAACCACTGTTAAGCAGTCACCAGACCACCAATCGGTCGCAAAACATCAACTAGTCTACTAGTCATCTGTTCCTACGAAGCCACCAGTCACCATCATCACTACTCTCGCTATATGACAAGAGCCACGAAAAAAGAATTTATACACTCACATCGCTTCGTCTCGCTATATGGCAGGAATCATCGCTTCGCCTCGTTACTTGGCAAGGAATCCTCACCCACCTCGCTGTATGGCAATGTCCGGTATCATCATCTAGCCCATTTCACTATACGGCGAGGTGCGTCACCGCCTCCGACACTACTTCATATTAAACGGCGCTACGGTTTCGTTCCAACGATACGCCTTTCACGGCATTACCGTTGCACATTGCCGCCTTCCGGCACTACCATACATCGCTTCTATCAACCGTGCGTGAGCGCTACTATTAGCCCCACGTATAACGTCCATGACGGACTACCAACTTCGCTTCGGCGCTATCGCCACAAACTTACGCATCGCCACTTACCTCGGCGCTGCCACCATTAACCACGCTGGCGCTGCCACCATTAATCTATCTACGATACAACGCCCACGACGGACACCACAACGACGCTCGCCGTCCCTTCCCAAACTCCTATTCACACTCCTTACCTAACTATGTATCTTTATATTGTTATTTCATGTTTTACACTGTTATGTTTTCATACTTTCTTGTTAAATAAATATATAACTTCACACTTTGCTTTTCATTTATAACAATCCTTGGGGTAACACAATCTTTTTCAGACACTAGTGCGACGAGGCTCTTCAAGCCGAGACGGTATACACGGAACCCAGGCTAGCACCTGAGCTAGCCTGGGTACAGTGTTCAGGGTAGTCACCTGGGGAGACGTGTGGGGAGCTACGATATATAATATAATGAAATGTCACGGTTGGCTGATAATTTATTTCATTTGTACTTACTCTGTACATCCCTCACATTATGGGTTCCAAAACTTGCGAGCGGATCAAGTCTGGACCCCCCCCTTATGAGTCCGCTAGCTGGTTGCTATGATTCTTGGAAGGATTAAGGGTTGTTTCAATTAAACTCAACATTTTAACTAACCTACTTTAATTACGATTAAGGTTTAAATATTTACACTAATTACAATAGACTTACAATTACGTCGATACACCTAAATCCAAATGAGACATTCACAAACACTAAACACTGGACTCTTTAGCACTAATCACTTATTTGTCCACTGGACACCACAGTCCTGACTGACATCCTCTAAAACCATTTATCTCTCACATGTCTTTAGCTGGGCACTACACTAACGTTCATACGGAATTACTTGTTACATTTTACTAGTCCAACCGAACACCCTAAATGACTCTAACCCATGGTTAACAAAATCTCACTCTAATTAAAAACATGACTTAACTTCACGACGGTTTAAAATGAACTCTTAAAACACGACTTAACATTATGAAGGTTTACAATCTACTACTTAAAACGCGACCAGCCTGGAAATGCTTACTTCGCCCAACTGTTAAATGTCATTTAACACCCCTTGATTATCTGTCTTGTACTATCTTAAAATTCATAATTTATTGGTGATAACTCAGATAAATATCCCATTAGAAAATAGCCGAATCTTAATATTTTTATCTCAGACAGAATTAATTATTATTTATGTGCTTATGGTTGACGTATATTTATTTAACACAATAATTTACGATTCACTTTTCATGTTCCCTTGACAAAGTGTCAAGTTAAAACAATAAACAAATCTACCGTTATCTTAAATGCCCTTTCTAAGCAATAGATTATTTTTGTATCGTTTAACAGATTAAATATTTTACTCTAATTGAATGATTATAATGAATTTATTTATGAATATTTATTTATGAAATAATACCAAAATTACCTCCCTTACAGACGTCACCTGCGGTACTACCTCCGGCAACAGACGTTCTTGTTTTTATTTTGGGCATTTGCTGATGATATGTTTGACTGTCATTTGTTCGTTACAGGAATCGCATGTTGGCTTCGGATTTTAGAAATATACATTCGTAGGTATATCGCATGTGTTCTTTTCTCAGACGGCTTGTGATTTTTTGTTTACTTTCGTTTTTCTGGTATTTCGCACTTGTCGGTACTGTCCTTGATTTGCCTCAGATTATTCTTCGTTGCAGTGGACCACTCTTTTTGTTGTTTATTATTTATGCGCTTAATTATTTCGGATTTGATTCAGAAGACTTTTTTGATTAAGTAGAAATAAGAATTATAATTGAACTACCATTTTTTTCAATTTTCTACTTGGCTATCTATTTGAGACAATGTTTCTTTCTAGAAACATCAGATTCAGGCTCTATCAATTAAAACACGACCGATACTTATGTATGACTCCAATACATGGAAATTTAACAAAAGAAAAAATATATTCAAATAGCATATATTGCACTCAGTCATCTCTTTAAGATGAGCTCACTCTTTAATAATATTAAAATCAGAATCTATCGAACTCTAATATATTTTGAAATAACATATTGCACTGAATTTTTGTTGCCATTTAAATCAGTGAAGAATGGAGTTGCTTCAAAAGTGAGAACAGCTGATCATTGTACTCGAATATCACACAATTTATAAATAAGTGGCTGACGATTGAATCTAATCATTGGTGTAAACTTAAAGATACCCTGACGACTAGAAACCTATAGAATTTCAAAATGTTCGCCAGTAGATCTGTCCTCGCAAAACTGGAGATTTAATCTAATTAAAGTTTTCTTTTCCATCGCTTGTCAGCCGTTAATTTTCTATATTAACAGGTAAATATATTAAGGTAATCCGATAGCTTCTCGGGATATGGTGTGGCAGAATCATAACAGCGAAACTATAACTGGGTTAAAACCTCACAACTACTATTTCATATTCTGGATGAATCTGAATTCTGAATCACTTTTTTTGCTTTTAACGACCTGTTTTCTGCCCGGTGGAGCAAATTCCAACATTTTTGGTAATCTCGTGTCGGTTTATAAAAAAGTTCTACCAACTTCTACACTTTTTTTTTATTCTTTACATTTCTGCTTTCATTCATTCTAGCATGAATCTTTCAAATTTAATGTGGTCTAGCTGATATTTTCTACATTTCCAAAGCATTTAATAATTATCTGTTTTTCTTTTTACCACCCATATTTTGAGAATTATGAAACAACAATTTACAAAAATTATTTTATGTATAATATCTTTCATCTGCTTTGTAATATCTCAATACCACCATCAAAGCAGGATTTGTTTTTCTTCATTTATACCCCCTAGACAGATAATATTATCGCGGTTCAACCATTGTAATAAAATAAAATGTATATACACTAGCGAGCAAAAAAATCGACTATAACTTCATGTCTACATTTGGAAGCTATTTTTTCCTCGCTCTGTTATAATTAAAGATTTGAGTGCCACTGAAAATCTAAAGAAACACTTTTTCACATGATAGCTAAATTTTCAACATTCAGTTAATATTTTTTGGGATATTAAATATGAACGGAAGTTAGTGAAACAGAGTAGGTTAGTGAAACAATATTTTTGGCTCGAACCTTTCTTTTAAGTTTATCCCATATGTGCTCAATATAATTCAGGTCCGGGCTGCGTGCCTGCCAGTCTTCGGTCCGCATATCTACCTCATTGCTGTATTCACGGACACATATTGCAGCATGTAGTCTTGCTTTTATCGTGCATGAACATTAAGTTGTCACCGATAAATTCTGCGTAAGGAACAACATGATGCCCTAAAATATCGCAAGTGTATCGCTCAGCTGTTAAAACCTCCTTCTCAGTCTCCATCAGCTATGAAATCAATGTCAGATTTTGCCTCGAGTGTGATTTTTGTCCACATCATACAAGAACCTCCACCATAGTTGACTTGTTCGACGATACAGTATGGCGTATTGTGCTCCCCAGGTGTCCTGTCCTCTTCTGTTGATGCCTTGTAAGCATATTTTGCTTTCATAGAAGAACAAAACTGAGCACAGAGCTAGAGATATTTAAAATAAAGTATTTGAAAAAGTATTTCAATTATTATCTGGTATTTGAAATATTGCATTTCAAATACTTAAAACAAATGCTCTGGGTATTTGGATTTGCAAATACTACCTCTGTGGTATTTGTATTTGATACTTATTTTTTGAGAATGTATTTGAAAGTATTTGACATACAAATATTTCCCTATTACATATTTCAAATATTTCGATATATCTCTAGTATTGCAAATATTTACCTATTATTTCAAATATTTTATATTATTTCAAAAATTTCCTAGAATTTCAAATATTTCCCTAATATTTCAATTATCTCCCTAGTGTTTCAAATACATTAAAAGTTATATTAAATATATTATTTCAAATACTTTTTAAAAGTTGTTCGCGCGAATTATTAATATTTAAGAGGGGGGCGTCATGGTTCAATATTATTTTTAGTTTAGTGAAAATATAACGTTCATATCGCCTGTGTCGTATTAATATTTGTGTACTCAGTTTAGCCTGTACGTGCCCTGCCGTTCAGGTTTTGTTCACGAATGTATGTTACATATACATTCGTCTCGTGTCTTAGTGTATTTTAGTCGCTCATTTAGGTCTCCGCATTTTCTGACCGCTTAGTATAGTGCTTCTTTAAGCAGAGCTAGAATTAGACTCTATTTCAATTCGGTATTTTGTTGTTTTCGTGATAGCATTTTACGCATGCATTCACATTCGTGTATATTTCGCGAATATACTGTGTGGACTTATTAAATCGATCGTGGCTGTTTGTTCAAACTCTCCATTCCAGACCTGGAGTATTACTGAATATTTGGCACAGCTCTGACTGAGCCCCATTGTTTCAAGCGTCACACCGAGTTTTTCTAGCCTCAGTCGATTTTTTGCTCGCAAGTATATACTGATTTAGGGAACTTCAATTTCTTGGCGCCCCCTGGAACTGACTAGATTTGTTGTGCAATGTAGATTTCACATTGTCCACCATAAATAATTTAATTTTTGTACCTCGATTCGACATTTTCCAAACTTTGTCCAGCACAGGTTTGGATAACAGATGTAACGTCAATATTGTCGTAACGACCAATTATATCCGTTATCTCTAAGTCCGCTTATACACTCGCCTTTAACCCCAAAACCGCATTGAGGTTTTCATAGGGCCTAAAACCATATTCGGCTCACCGATTTTCCCCGACTTGCACCGACGTACCACCAGGGACATGCACACATCATTCCAAAAACTGTCCTATAATTATGTCTTGTTTTATAATCTTTATAGATGAAACTATAAATAATAATAAAAATCGTATAGCATGAAATCATGAGAGCTGAAATATATATTTTTTTAACCTAGCCTCGTCAATTTTAGTATGCACGGGACACTACTATTTTAGCAACAAATTATTACCTAGAAATAGCTGATTATTATGTAGGATGTATACCTATACAATGTATTGATCAAGGAGATTGAATGCTGAATACTATCAATTTTAAATGTATTGACTGATATTGAACACCCAGCATTTCTCTTTTGAAATGTTCAGTAATACTATTGGGGTATAAACAAGAGTATTGTTTATAGTGTTCTCTAACTAGTACATTTGAAATTTGAAGTCAATAACTTAAGTAGGTCACCAAGTGCTGTCAAAATTTATGCTGTGAGTAAATTTATAACAATATGGATATTATATACATCAACAGTATTCAGTAACAGAAGGGAATTGTAGATGATAAAATAAGGAGACAATGTCGAGGCGACAGATGCACGGTCAAACCTTAAATGCTCACAAAAGAATAAAACAGACTGTTATCAAGATGAAAAACAACACAGTGGGCTTAGATGAAATTTTATATTTCATACAAGAATTGGGGAAAGAAAAACAAACAGGCTAACGAGATATATGACACTGAATACGCACGTAATTATATATAAACAAAATATAATTTGGATTATGAGCAACGTAATAAAAAACAAAAACACAGTGACAAAAAATTCAAAAGTAAATATAGAGGCAACATACGGAAAATTCAATTCACTGTGTTAGTGTCTTTTATATTTATTTTATATTTAATATTTTGTTTTTAGAGCAGTATTTCTCAAACATTGTTAGCAGAAGTCTACGTTTCTATGAAGATAAATTATGAATTATTTGCTTACGTAGTTATGCAATTCTTGAAAATTTAAGTTTCTACCGTGGCGCCTTACACTTTTTTTCTGACCTTCGTTATATTTTTCCTGCTCACTCTCTTGTTCTAATAACAATAATATTAATACACCTTTATTAACATAGAATAAAATACGAACATTGAATTAAGATTTTTCCTTGTGCAAATATATGTGTGTATACGTTGAAAAAATATGTATAGATTATATAGGTACTCAGGGTTCCGTATTGGGACCCTTGCTATTTATACTCTACACTGCAGATATTCCTGCCGCTTTTACATCCAGGTCCCTCATTTTTGCTGATGATATTAAACTTTTTGGGAATCCTCTAACATCTAGCAGAGATCTACAGGCGATTTGGACACTATTACTAATTGGTCTACAATGTAGTGTCTTCCTCTGAACCCGACTAAATGCACTGTTTTACACATTGGACCAAATAATCCAAACTCACAGTACTACACCAATAACACCAGGCTTACTGTGGTTTCAGAACAGAGTGATGTAGGAGTGATCATTTCAAATGATTTAAGCTGGTTCAAGCAAGTGGGCCATGTAGTGAGAAAATCAAACACGGCTCTTTATATGCTAAGTAAAACATTTACTATTATGACACCAAAATTGGTTGCCAAACTTTACAAAACTTATATCAGACCTCACCTAGAATACTCAGTCAGTGTCTGGTCCCCGTACTTTCGACGTGACATTCAAGCGATGGAATCTGTCCAACGTCGTTCCAGCAGACTGCCACGGGCAATTCGCGGTTTTCATTATTCAGAACGGCTCCAACATCTCAAGCTGCCTATTCTTTCCAAAAAAGGAGCGAGAGGAGATCTCATCCAAACATAGAGAATTCTACGCAACGACTTTTCCCTCAACTTGTGCTATATGTTCAAGTTAAGTAATAACATAAGACTTCGCTGAAATACCCTAAAACTAAGTCGTGAAAATTTTAAATGAATCCCCCGTGAAAAATTCCTTACGAACAGAGTTTTCCATAAGTGGAACGAGTTACCCAGTGATATTGTGACTGCAGTCTCAGTGAAAAAAATTTGTTTAGATTCCCAAATGCCAACAGTGTAGAATCTGATTTTTTGTATAATTTGCTAAATTTAATTATTTATGTAGAACATGCTAACAGTGTATAACGTTTATTTTTTCTTTTACTATTTTTGTACATTTTTGTTCTCTTATTTGAATTATGTAAAAAATGCTAATTTAATTATGGAAAAATTGCTCATTTTTGTTATGCATAATTGCTGTACGTAATATATAAATTGAATTTACAAGCTATTAAGCTTTAATTCTGTACAATATAATAATAATAATAATAATTTATATATAGATACGCAATTATTCGCATATATATTTTTATGAGAATAATTCCCTAAATTCAATCAAATAGAATAATTCCCCTAATATATTTATATTTGTACCAGTAATACTAATAATAATAACAATAGATACTGATTTCTCAGCACTTGGTTTACTGTACACGGTCGTGCAAGCACTAAATTTAAAAATCTCCCGACCCCGATATGTCGAGGGAGATATATACGTTGTACAGAAGAGTGCGGAGTAAGACTACGGTTGATATTAATAATTTTTCTGATTTTCCTGTCATGATTCTTGAGATCATCGACTTTCCTGCCTAACCTAACGTTTCTACTGACATTGTAGCAGTGGTGTAAATTTTCAGATGTTGAATTTATTGGAATTATGCATTTTTTATCATCAGGTTTCTCTCAGTCAATAAATCGGACATCGTCCTGCTTTATTTCGAGACAAAACACATTTTTGTCATCAAATTATCCTGTCCAGATAAGAACAACGTCTCTCTCAAAGAGAACGCTGCGTTAAAGAGAGACCTCGAGATCATTTCCGTCTGCGAACCATCTTCTACCTCTCTGGTCTGGAGAATGCAAAAAGCTTTGCTGCTAAGATCGCTTCGTATTGCGCGAAAGCTGCATTTGACGTGAACACATCGGCAAAATTTATGTGGCCGATTCCTGGGTACCTTCCTTCTGAAGGTTAAAGGTAAGCGTCTCATTTGTGCCAAACACGTTGCGAGGAAACCTGGAAAACTGGTAATGGCGGGACTTTAAATCCCCCTTTTTAATAATAATACAACAGCAGTGCTGTTCGGATAGCTTCGCATTATGCGGACACTGGATTTGGTGTGAGTCTATTGATCGCTTACCACCAGGGCTTGGGATGTGACCGATTGCTGGGATTAAGCTTCCTTAACCTTGTCTGTGAAGATAGACATTGCGAGCAAACCAGGACGGTACTGGCGGGAATACAACATCCAATTTTTCAATAATAATATTACAAATAAAAATATTTGAACATTCTAATGACGTAAATAGAATTTAAAAAAATTGTATCCATCGTGTTAGGCCCACTGCTGAGCTTAGGCCTCCCCCATAATCTTCCATTCTGCTCTATCCTTAGTCTTTTGACTCCACACGATTTCTGCGAACTTTCAAATGTCGTTTCTCCACCTTATTTTCTGTCTATACCTTTCTGCTGCTTTTCGATTCCATTTCCTTTCGTTCTGTCTCATAACATGGCCTGCGCAGGTCAATTTCAGCTTTTTTATTGGGCTGGTCATTTTTTTTTTTTTTTTTTTTTTTGTCTTATTTTGGTATTTGGCATTCTATGTTTGTTATATTTAACATGCATCTCTACAATCTTTTTTGACACACAACTTTTATTTTTTGTCACATTCCACGTTTGGCATTTTTTCTAATTGTTTTTTGTCACATTCCACGTTTGGTACTTCTCATTTCATTTTATCCTTCAGAGCTCAGAACTTCTTCCACGCTAAAGTTATTCGTCGTTGTACTTCCTTTTTCTGCTAATTAATGAACGTTATCGGTTGTCCTAAATACGTAGCTTCTTCAATATATTCTACGTTTAGTCCTGTTATTTTTTCTTTTTTAAATCTTTATTAGTTGAATAAAAAGTTCTTTGTTTGACTAATATAGTAAAATTGAAAAAGCGTTGTTTGCAGTTCTTGTGTGAGCTACTTAATAATAAAATTTCATAACGAATCCGAAAAACGTAAATTATTTAATGTTTCGCCGTTTGCACTAATCACATAATGTTCCCAATCTAATTCCTTAAATATTTCTTGCAGTACGCAGTAAAAAAGAATTGGTGAAAGTGGGTCACCTTTCTTCACACCTCTCCGTATTTTTATGTCTAACACTTCATTTTCAAATTTCTCGAATGATTACAACCATCGTCTACGACTTGGATGGTTATCTTCATCCTCGTGCAATATAGCCTCCATTATATGCTTGTTAAATAAAATACTATTTCTAAGTGCTGGTGCCTTCACATTTTTTTAGACAAATTAAAAAACAAAATTTAAAGAAAAATGTTAAAAAACATTTTTTCAAAATTATTTTATTTTACATTTAAACTGTTATACATACGACGACCAGCCATCCTCTTTTGCACAAGACTGTCTTTTTTTGATCTTCTTATCCTATCCAACTTATATATCCTCATTTTATTTTCCTTTGAAAATATTTGTCCTTCTTTTCCTATCTTGTCTTGTTAACTTGTTTTTTTTTTTGCGTGCCGACGTTAATATCATAATTAATTGTAAATATAATTAAGATAGCAAGTATTTAGTGTGATTCTGTCATTATATTTGTATTTGTGAGCACTTCCCTGATCTGACAAAAAAAATATTCTTTCTTATTCAAGAAATGTATCCTTAAAAAGTACGTATAAAAATTTATATAGTTCTGGTTGTAAATATTTTAACCAGGCATCTACAATTTTATTTTAGTTCCAACTAACCAAAAAAATGTAGCGAACCGGTACGCTACTTTACAACGTACCATTTGTTGTCCACTAGGTAGCGAGCCTGTGATATTATATAAAGTCTAATCTCAAACTGATCGAGATTCCTGACTAAAGGAGTTCGGATAGTAGGCGTGAGTGTTATCTAGAGTTCATCATTACGATATGTGAATTAAATGATATGTATTAGTGTACTTACCAACTGACTGGATCAGGCATCTTGAAATTAGTCTGGACTTAGCTGTTCACTTAAGTTTTTAAAGGTGAAGGTTTACACACGTTAAGTAAGACGGTTTAAAATTAATGAATTTGATTTATTAAAAATAATATTTACAATAAATTAAAATATAGCTATTGAAAGATAATTGAAAGTTTAAAACAAATAAAATCGGATAGACTACCAGAATGCCGACACAGTGCCTCTAAGAATTCAACAAATTAGTTCTTAACGCTAACCGGAGCGAGTACTTTCTGATCCCGTCTTCAGAGAGATAGGAGTTTATATAAGCAGTCTAGTCGCATTTCTAAGAAAAAGGGTTTAAGACCTTACAAGAAGATGTTAGTGTTCAAAGTTATTAAGCAATAACTGAACAAATGTCTTTTGGAACAATGAACCATTTAAAAAAATATATTTCTAAAGATAGGTACTGTAACGTAAGATTTCTAATATTTATTTTTATATCTGAATCCTTAAAAAATGTTATTTTAAAATACTCCTTGTAAAATCATGAAAAAAAACGATGGAAACCCCTTTCAAATAAATTCTCGCTACGGGTGATTTGTGAAAGTTTGGTTCTTGTTCCGGCATTCTAAACGATTCGTTACAGAAATGTCAAAAAAAGAAAGCGTCAGGCCAGTGATTAATGTAGTTATTTTATTGTAATTATATGTAATAATTGTACAACTATTATTGCATAAATTCATATTATAATAATTCATTATATGAATTTATTATTAATATTGAATAATGGTATTAGGATGTACGTGACTGAATAGTTTTTTGCCCCCAGTGAAGTATTGTTCGATTTGGGATGGACCATCATCGTGTTAATGTTTATTTCATGAGTAAATTCTGTTTGTCTTTCCAAACCATTTTTAGGGTTTTGTAGGTAAGACCACCGAAAACCTCTAATAACGTCACTTATGTGTCAATCTGCCTGTACGGTAGAAATTGTACTCAAACGGCTGATCAAAGAAATTTGGCACGCTTGTACATTACAATTGGTCTCTTTAACCCTCATATAGGAAAAATGTTCATAAAAAAAAAACACACACACACACACACACGGGATATATATAAACAAATACATATTTAATGAAAATATAAATATTTTTTTTTAAATTTTGTGTGGAATATCAAATGAAATTTTTTAATGCATGGATGAAAAAATAAGTTTTTGCATAGTCATAGTTTTATGACATTTTTGCCAAAAATATGTCAAAAAACTTTTATTTCCCAACCTATTTCCCAGAGGGATTGATTTTAAAATCCGAAAAAAATCTCATTAATGTATATTGATGGGAACCGGAATAGATCAACAGAAATTTTTGATAAGATTAGTTCTTCGAAAAATAAATACGTTTAATATATATACGGGGTTTCAGAATCAGAGATACACTCTTTACATGTAAAAGAGCGACTAACATGCATTATGAAATGAGTCCGTTGCTCCGTATGACATCATTATATAATAGTGTTCTCGGTAAAGACAGATCTTTAGATTTATTCAATATGAGTTACTCCAAGTTCCGCAAAGTCGTATTAAGCCTTGTAACTTGATTGTGTACAGAATAAAATCTAATGTTAACAGTTGATTTGTAAAACTGCAAGTAGATTCAGGCTGCCGTTGTAATCTGTATAGTACGTCTGGCCTTGATTGTATTTTGTGAATGTCTTAAATATGTTTTGTAAACTGAATGAGTAGAGCAAGTTAATGTTTGTTTATATGAAATTGTACATTTTTTTAAAAAAAGTATTTGTCTACGGACACAAAAAGGACTATTTCAATATATATATATATATATATATATATATATATATATATATTATTTTGCCTAAGTTGATCTACGTCTTGACGGACGAGATTAAAGAACTCGTAGATAAAAGAACGGGAAGTAATTTTTTACAAATTTTTTATTTGACGTTTTTTTTTTTTCAATTCTGTACTAAAAAAATTATTGTTCTGCAGTCTTTAATCCAAAGATGTTTTTAGAAAATATTACAGTTCTTGTATTTTTGACAAAATTAAGTATTTTTTTAATTCATGGATGATAATATTGTATATTTTTTATATTCTTGGCTAAGGTAGTGTATGTTTTCTTTAATTCATAGCTATTAATGAAATGCAACGCATTCATGGCTGAGTTGGTGTACATAAAGTGGTTAAAATATAATAAAAAAAAACACTTGAAAATTGAGTTCATGTGTGTAAACTCCACGTACTATAGCCTCATGATTCAACTTATTGTTTGAATTATTTTAGTTTTTTTGCTTTTAAGGTACGAAAGAGGATTAAATCATTTATAGTAGTAAAATACTTATAAATTAAGTAGCAAATTGTTGATAGTGAGAAATACATTTCTGAAATTAAAAAAAAAATTAAGCCCTTTAGCAATATATTTAGTTTAAAAAAATCAGCTGTGGTAACCACAGGACCGACCGCCATCACAAAGTACTTGTATAAAATACATTCTAGCAGCAGAGTAGAAATAACTTGGCCTAATATTTTCTAACAGATATTATTTATCATGACCAAGGAAACTTTTTATCAAAAAATGTCTCAAATAAAAGTTGTTAGTTATTGCTTTTATAGCAAATTTTGTTCAATAAATTCTTTCGAAATATTTTTCTGTTGTTAAATATTCGCAAAAATCTTAAAATCGACACGAGTAGACTCCCATTTCTAGTCAATAGATTTTTACCAAAAGTTGATCAACATGTGCCATTGATGTCAAAAGCTTAAATATGAAGTTTCATAAAAATCCTTTTAGCCAAATTTGCAGACAGACAGACAGACAGATAGGGATCTCAATTCGTGGAGATCCATCGAAATCTCGAAATGTCAAATTCGGTATGATCACAATACCTCCCTTATATATGCTGGCGGTCGGTAAAAATTAAATGAAAGCTCTCAGAACTCAAATAACGAATAAAAATGTAACGATTCGTTTAGACCGCCGGAACAATGTCTAGAACTTTTACAAACCACCCGTCCCGAGAATTTCTTTGAATGCATTCTAGCTTTTTCATTTCCATTTTTTTAGGGATTTTAAAGTGTACATTGCAGTCAATATTTGTGAGAATTCAGATAATAGAAAATTAGAAACCTTACGTTTACAACACGTAACTTTAAATGATTTTATTTATGGTTTATTGTTCAAGGAGACTTTTGTATCAAAATTAATATTTTTACCCTTCTTCGTAGAAATGCCTAGAAATGTCTTATAAAAACACCCGTCTCTCTGAAAACGAGGGCAGAAAGTATTCGATCCGGTTAGCGTCAACATTCTTAGAGGCACTATGTCGGCATGGTCTATCTGATTCTATTTGTTTTAATCTTTGTTATTATTTTTACCTATATTTTAATCTTTCAAGCTAACCTTGTAAATAGTATATTATAATGAATCAAATTCATCAATTTTAAACCGTCTTACTTAACGTATGTAAACATTCACCTTTAAGAACGTAAGTGAACAGCTAAGATCTAGACTAATTACAAGATGCCTCTTCAATGCCCTGAAATGTGTGAAAATTCACACTTCACATCAATTTTTAGTTTTGTTTCTACAAAACTTTTTTGCTGGCTGTATTTTCTGGCTGATTAAGGTGAATGAGTGCCCAGGTGAACGAGCCGGCACTGCTCGCCACTGATAGAGGTAGAAATCAGTAAAGATATATGAGTGTTCCAGATTTTGTTTACAGAACAATTTCCTTTGTTTTCTTAGATCAGTTTGTCTGTTTCCTTGGAAACAATCTTGTTACGTCAGCATTAAGATCATATACTGGGACGAACTTTGTTCAACTCCAAGACAAAGGGTTTCTTATAGATAATAAATATTTCTCACTTCTACGAGATTTATTAAATCTAAAAATATTTTCTCCGGAAATTTACACAGAATAACAAAAATAATTAGATAATCAATTTTTACTGCCAACATATGTATTATATAGAGTGTTCTTAAAATAAATGGCAAAAATATAGCACTATTTCAAATGTTCGAATATCGTATTTTGTCAAACAGATGACATCCAAAGTTGGACTGTGTAAATAAAAATCATTCGGCTTTTTGGACAAAATTATTTATTTTAGAAACACAACGTTTCGCTGATAAATAATTAGAAATATATAAATATAACACATTTTAAAATTTGCCTAATCTAATATAAAACTGTACAGTGACGAGGCGTAACTTTCTGATCAAAGGATGCAGTAAAAATAAATGCATGTATAGGCTATTCCAAACGTTTAGGCGGAACTAGATTTTGAAATCTAGTAAATTCTATCTATTTATTCGGACTTTTCGTCGTTTTGTTTACCCTTTGTAAATCATACTCACATTGTAAATTCTAGATTAAATTTATTGTCATTATAAAATGTCCTCTTCATTGCATTTTAATTTTTTGTCATTCTTAATAAAAATTTCATATTTATTTATTTTTCAGTCTTCAAAATATGGGAAAATGTATTAATATTTTTGACATATATCATTCACTTCCATGGTTTCACTGTTGGTATTTTAAATTATCACATACCAAACCTGAAACATGAAATAATCCAAGCAAGGTCCCTTTCGTGACAACCTAAAAGAATGAAATTTCCATTTAGTTCCGCCTAATCGTTTAGAATAGCCTGTAGGCAAACATACATTAATATGAAGTATAATGACATTGTTTAATTTGCAAAACAAATAAATAAAAATAAACTATTTTTAGTGTTAAATATTCGTACTACAGTTTTTTAATGACAGTTTTTAAGTTTTTTAGTTCAGATAAAGTTTACCTGTGTCAATATATGCTGTCGGGCTATCTTAAACTGGCGCACAGTTTGGATACTGTATTATGAGTGAGAGACATAAGTTATACCACCTGAGTACAGTCGGCAAAAAATTTGATTGACCTTTTAACGCACAAGCACTTTGATGTACACCGCTTCTGTGTGTAAAATACAGAAGACTTTTAGCCGCAACCACAAACGCTCGTGGTCAAATAAAAATTAGATGAAATTCAGTGAGCATCCAAACTCTCTTAAAATTGTCACCTAGGCCAGTAGTTCTTAACCTTTTTATACTCGGGACTCCCCAACTAACTTAAAATATTTTCTGGACCCTCTCCAAGAAAATTTTTGAAATAATATTTTATTTACGGAATATAAATGCATTTTATAATATAATCCATATATCAACTTACCAACTATGAATTTCTTTTTATTCAATTTTCTTTTAATTTCGGGACCCCTCACGGGGTCGGGACCCCCTAGTTAAGAACCGCTGGCTTAGGCCATACCGCTCGTTCGTATTCGATGTAATCCGATTTTTTAACAATATTCGACATATTTTGTACTGTTAATTATACATTCGATTTAATGAAAGTAATTATTACAACCATAATCTTATACTACAACTAAAAATATATTAATATATGTATATGTGTTTTTAGTAAAAGATTTTTTACAAAGAAAATGTTCAGTCTGATTGAGCAAGGGATGCACTAAAACCCTGTCTAAGTGTGTCAAAGAGTTGTAAAAGCATGCAAAATTTCAACTTTCTGTGTACAAACAGACGCATGTGTGATGTTATAAGGTTTTTCTGGTCCTAACTACAAACCATTAGAAATGTCTGTATATATTTTTACACGTTTTCGGATTTCGTAGTTACCTATACAATAGTAAGTAACAAAATCTTTAAGCTCATATTTTACATTGCTACTATATTCACTTGATGTGAACACATATAAGTTCTCCGTTGTGTTAACTAGGGAATACGCCACATATAGTTGCTCATGTTAGAAGCACACGTTGCTCAAGTCGACATCGGCCACGTGAAGCCTTTAACATTCTGCCTTTTGAATTTATTTTCATGTTCTGTACATTCTCTCTTCCCGTCGAAGTATTTAATATATCTTTACGTCAGCATATAACAATAAACTAAACATTATAATTTTTGTCGAAAATAATAGCATGTAAATGTTTATTGTGAGGTACTCATTATTCTGATATATATACACTGCCACTTAATTTTTGTAGCAATATTAAACCCTAAAAGCTCATTTACACAGCTAAAGTAAGCTGTAATAGGTTTTATTTTTCTATTTTCTTTTTTTTTTAATTCGTTTAATTGATATGTACATTGGAATATTGTAGAAACGTTCTATGTTATAAATTATTGTGCGGTTTTAATATGATCCAGTTTAATATTTTTAAGTTTCACGAATTTAATTATATCTTTTATATTTTTGTTAAGAACTCTTCAATAGACCAATCTGAAAACTTAAACAAAAAGTTAATTTTGACAGTTGTGTTTCGAACGTTTGGTAATTATGGTGAGATATAAATGCATGCAAATTTGCTTATAATTTTAAAAATTGCAAATAGACTTAGACAATGACGATGAAGAGTATAAACAATTTTTCAAAACCACGATTAGAATAATCAAGTACAGAAAATGAGGTTAGACATTATTTTGTGCTTAATTTGCACAAATTTAACTGAAAAATTGGACATTAGGGACATGACAGACCTTAAGTAAATACTCTTGCCTTCGAAGTTAATTTTCTTCGAATATGTTTAGTGGTTTCGATGATATTCAACAGCAAACTGATACATAACTTTCATTGAAAATGAAAAAATACAAATTTTTATTGGGAGTTATTTATTGATCTGGGATATATGCCCCCGTAGATTTTTTTGAAGCAATATTAAACCCTAAAAAAATTGTTATATACATTCGGTGTGCGGAATGTCACGGTTAGCGGATTAACTTGACTGTAATATTGACGTAGTTCATTCGTACTTACTCTGTACATCCCTCAAACTCTAGTCTCCCTCACATAATGATTTCCAAGACTTGCGAATGGATTAAGTATGGACCCCCTATGTTCGCTGACTGGTTGCTATGATTCTCAGGAAGTAGTTAAGAGTTGTTGAATATAAGTCCTCATTTTAGCTAACCTACTTTAATTACTAATATTTACATTATTAACAATTGACTTACATACGATGACAGCTAAATCCAAAGAGACACACATTCACAGCAATAAACACTTGAGAGTCTCTTTACCACATGCACTAATTTGTCCTGTTGGACATCACCAACATTGTCTAAAACCATTTGTCTCTCACATGTCTCCGAATATTGTCTCTCTTTTCTTAAAGTGGATACTACACTAACGCAAATACGGAATTACTTGGTTATATTTTTACTTGACCGACCGAACACTCTGTAACCCATGGCTGACTTAACTGTACTCTTCTTACTTGTCTTAACCTGATGACTGTCTAAACTCAACTCTATCGAGTGGTCTACATTGCTCAACTGTAAAATATCATATCATACCCTCTTGTACTGTCCGTCTTGTAATATATTAAAATTTACAATTTATTGGTCGTAATTCAGATAAGTAGCTCATTAGAAAATTGACCCAAAACTAATATTAATATTTCCGACAAAGGTTAATTCTTATTTATGCGCATATGGTCTCAATACCTCTAATCTGTTAATTGACTGAGTTGTCATCTGTAAAAGAATTTACGATTCACTTTTCATGTTAAGTTTACAAAAGTCTTAAATTACAATAATAAATATGTCTACCCATATCGTAAATGCCCTTTCTAAGAAAAATTATTTTTTTATCATTTAACATTTTTAATATTTTACCCTAATTGAATGATTATATTGAACGTATTTATGAAATTTTATTTCTAAAGCAACACCAAAATTACCTCCCTTACATCGGGTCGCTTGTAATCATAACCAAGTTTGCTATTGCTTCTAGAAACTGACAAATCTCAAGAAAATAAAAAAATTCTGAACTAAAATATTTGAATTTATTGCAACGTTCTCTTCATGTATAGTAATAACAACTTTAGCGTCAATAACAAATCAAAATGTTATTTTTGTTGTGTATACCATATTTATTTAACATTATTGTTAATGTGGTTGAGCAACATTTGGATCATTAGATCATAGAGTTTACATGACTTCACATGTAATTTCAATACTAAATTTATTGTATTATTGTAATCGTTTTTATCACTTGTTTTCATTAATTATAGCTAGTTGGTATGATAGTAAACAACAAATTCAATTAAATTTGTTGAAATATTAGTAAAACAAACTATATTTATGCAACTTTAATAGTATGCAACATCGATTATTATTATTTTATGTGTGTTTTTATTAGTGTTATATTACTGTTTTAACAAATTTAGTACACATATGTGTAAAGAGCTAATGTAAATGTCACCTCGAAACGCGAAACCTGCTAGCGGGACGGTTTATTTTGTTTCATTTAATTAAGTTTAATTTAATAAGAGAGTAATGCAGTTTCAGTCTATATCTATGGAGTGGATTTAATAATTTTAAAACAAAGCTGTGTTCATCAGGTAAATAGTGGAAAATATTGTACAAATTAGTGCAGTTGTATTGACTTTTGTTTTAGTGAGTAAAACTAGTGTTGATTTCGGTACAACACATTTGTTCCCACTGCACTATTTCATTAACAATTTTGGGTTGTTATTAGTTATTAAACATTAGAAAATATTTTTATCTACGATCATCAAATAATAAATAACTTATGTATCCAACTGTAAATAGAAGGTGTCTCAAAAGAAATTTTATATTTAGTGGATCGATTAAAAAAAAAGTAAGCCGTATATAGAAAAAATGTTTATTAATTATTAAAATACACTTTTTGGGGATTTATTTCTTAAAAAAAATATCGTCTAAATGTAGACCCTCGCGTTCTCGGCACTCATTTAATCGAACAGTAAAATTACTTATGACGTCTCGGCAGGTGGACTCAGGGATGGCTGCCATTTCGTGACGGATATTTCCTTTCAAATGCGCCAGTGAAGTCGGTTTATTGGCGTAAACTTTAGATTTAAGATAACCCCATAGGAAAAAGTCCATAGGGGTTAAATCTGGACTGCGTGGAGGCCAATTTATGTCACCTCTCCGGGAGATCAATTTGCCTGAGAAAATTTCACGAACACGTGGCAGAGACATATTGGACGTGTGTGAAGTTGCTCCGTCCTGTTGGAACCATGTTCTTTGGTTATAGCCAGGAAAGTTTTGCAGTTCAGGTACCAAGAAGTTGTCTAACATCTCCACATAACGCTCTGAATTCACTGTAACTGCACGCCCCCTTTCGTCTTCAAAAAAGTAAGGGCCGATAATTCTTTAGGCGAATGTAGGGGTTTCTGATGTTTGCGTTTCGGATTCGTTGCACTCCAGTAGCGGCAGTTCTGCTTATTTACGTGGCCATTAAGATGAAAATGAGCTTCATCCGAAAACAAAATGTTGGTAAACGTTGAAAATCACTCAATCACCTGATTTACGAAATTAAGCCTCTGACTGGCATCTTGGGGCTTTAATTCTTGCACCAATTGAATTTTGTAGGGGTGCAGCTTTAGGTCTTTGTGCATAATGCGATGTAATGATGATCTATGCACATTTAAAGCACTTGCGCGCTTCCGAATTGAAAGGTTCGGGTCGTCACGAACAGACTGATTAACATTCTCCACGTTTTCTACCGTTCTTGATGACCTAGGTCGCCCGGATTTTGATTTATCCAGCGTTGTACCAGTCTCTTCAAACTTTTTAACCCAATGTCGAATGAGATGAATGCTTGGCGCATCATTTAAGTGGCGAAAACCTCGAATACTGCAGAATTTTCTACGCGCTACAGTCCCCGAATCACCGTTTTTGTAAAACTCTCGCACGCATAACGCGCGGTCTGCTCCCGAGAAACGCTCCATAGCGACTGCATTCCCAAGAGCCAGGCTACCGATTGACATAACCCCCGCGCCCCTCGGATACGTTGCGTTCACGCAGTAAGCTAAATAAATATAAAATTTCTTTTGAGACACCTTTTGAGACACCATAAAGCTGTTCATGTTGCAAAAAGTGTAAAAAAGTGACGCGCCTGCGTGCTTACCTATGTATAATTATCTGATTTATACATTTCAAGTATTTATTTAGTAAGTTAGATAGTAGTTAAAAGATTTGGCGCTAAGCAAAGTTACAGTGACTGTATAAAGACAGTGTGGCCACATGAACTGTAGCGGTCATTTTTATTCCAGATTTGTATTGGGTTATATGGAATAAATGTTAATATAACCTAATATAATATAATATTTCTTAAATTTTTAATAGTTTTACGTATTTATGTTTATATATACAGAGTGATTATTTAATGGCGAGATGACGTCACCGAATTTTACGTGCCTCCTAGCAGAAATACTGGTGAGTACTATGACTATAATAACCTTGAAGAGATATAATAACCTTGATGCGCATGCGCGCATAATCGCCTGCTACGATGTGTATGAAACGGCAAATTATTAAAACTTCCAGTGACGTCGTCTCGCCATTAAATAATCCCTCTGTATGTGAATATCAATTTATTGTTAAGAAAAAAAAATGTATATGATTCAACAGCTATTTAGATAAATATTAAAATTACCTACCGGTGAAGGTATTTTTTTGAAATGTTTGTAACATAAAAAGAAAACAAATGAGAAAAATTCTTAAAACAGGATGTGAAAGGAAATAAAAGTATGTTTTTATTATTTTATAATTTTATTTGAGGACCTATATAAACGAAAACATTTTTTTTATAAAAGCGGGGTTACAGTCGTAACTTAAAAATATACTTATTTATTTTAATTTGAATATTTTAGATTTAAGAAAACAAGTTCTAACAGGACATTAGAATTAGAATAAAAATATAGAAAAAAAATAATGAGAAGGTTCTATAAAAAGGGATGTTGGGTTCTTTCATTTTTGGGAAAACACACGTTTTTCTAATCATCTTTCAATTTTACTTTTCTCAACTTTAAAAGTTCTCATTTACATAACATTGGAACAAATTACTAACGTTACTTTAAAAGTGATTACAAAAAGGGCCCTTCGGACCAATTTTGTAGTACTTCAAGATTTAAATATGATGAAACGATCGTAATTTTGACTTACGATCGTTTTTACCGACCGGCAACATATATAAGGGAAGTATTGTGATCATACCGATTTTGACATTTCAAGATTTCGATGGATTTCCACGAATTAAGGTCCCTACATAACGTTTTACCTATTTTTAGCATGATGTCTGTCTGTCCATCTGTCCGTCTGTCTGTCTGTCCGTCCGTCTGTCTGTCTGTCTGCGTAGACATGCAGAGCAAATTCGGCTAAAAGGATTTTTATGAAACTTCATATTTAAGGTTGTGACATCAATGTGCCATTAATGTCAGAAGCTTAAATTGATCAAAGGCATGAGTTGATCAACTTTTGGTAAAAATCGGTTGACTAGAAATGGGACTTAACTCTTGTCGATTTTAAGATTTTTGCGAATATTTAGCAACAGAAAAATATTTCGATCTAATTTATTTAACAAAAGTTGCTATAAAAACAATAACTAACAACTTTTATTGGAACTTTTATTTATAAAACGAAAAAATCTTGAAAATTTTTTCGAAATTTTTTATAAGTATCTCTTTTTTCATACTTATATATAACGTTTCCATGGTCATGATAAATAATATCTCTGTTAGAAAATATTAGGCCAAGTTATTTCTGCTCTGCTGCTAGAATGTATTTTATGCAAGTACTTTGTGATGACGGTCGGTCCTGTGATAATCACAGCTGATTTTTTAATGGAGAATATTAATATTTTGAATTAAAAAAAAAAAAAGGATATTTTTTATTAAAGAAGAATAAGCAGAACAAAAAGCAGAACATTTTATATATAAAAGATACATTAATAAAGAAAACTGATGTATATATTGACAATTATGCATTTATTCAATAAATATACGCTTATTATTAATAAATATACGTATATTATTGGAAAATATCACTAAAATCTGCTGAAATACAAGCTAAACACATGTCAAGCATGTGTAATCTGTAACAAAGAAATATGGCAGACTTCAGCTCGACCAAAAGAAAATGAGACCATCGCATGGCCACACTGTCTTTATACAGTCACTGTAAGCAAAGTTGACTATTCGCGCCTTACACAGCCTATATTTATGAGTAAAACAATAAATGACAGTATTTTAAACATGGTTGTATATTACAATCAGCTGATGGTTCCGCAACCATCTTGATGACGTGGGATCTGAAGTTCAATAAGTGACGCTCAGAATTTCTGTTTTTAAATTAAATTAACTACTTTTTTAATGATAAACCATACAGTTGTGAACGGTCATGTTGACAACGGTCGTGGTTCAGTTAGTTAGTGTGTAGACTACTGAGATGCGGGCCAGGGTTCATTCTAACATTTTGTCGACCGTTTCTCCCCGGAAAGCATTGGGCAACCACCGAGGTAAAAGCCCTAGTAGAGTTTCCCCAAAAATAATTAGTGGTTCAGATTCCACGATAATAAATTGTAGGTCCCATACATTGTGTTGCACAGGTAACACACACAACACAACTGTATATGGGGAAATAGTCTATGCCCGGAACACCGAGTTGGCAATCTAAAGAAGAACACCGAACACATACTCGTATGATTACAACCCTTACCTATGGTTTGGTAAATTTCATCATCGTGAAATATAACCCCCCATTATATGCTTTTTAAATAAAATACTATTGTTCAATAATACTATGTCACAGTTACACTAAGGAAGCCTGTGGTTGCAAGCGTTAAACCGCTTCTATCTGCTGTTTTATCACTAAGCAAAGGTACGAACGTGAGTTCAACTCCTCTTTATATGTAATAATTTGTATAAAAATATTTATAGAAATTACAAGTTCTACTTACCCGTTGGCAACCGGCTATAAGCTGTAGGTGCCTTTCTGTGTACGTTAAAAATTGATGTAATACTGACCATATTATTCCGGCCGGCAGGAGGCCTAGGTTCAACTCGGGCTGTCGCTCCATTTATGATGATGATTCAATAATACTTTGTCACAGTTACTGTTCTTAATGTTATATAATCCTTCGAGGGTCAGACAAATATAAACCGAACTACGGTCAAGTCTCTCTTTTGAATTCTTATTCAGTTGTGTTTATGCGGTGTTAAATTATGAGGTGCGTAAAGTTCGGCGATTCCTGTTCAGTTGAGTTTAACTAGTATTCAGGGGTTTCCCGTTGTATTTATCTCGTCTAACTAACACGTTGTAGTATAACAGCAACGCATTGTTTCGCATTTACATTCAAGTAGTGAATGTTTGAAATGTTTAATGTAGACACCATTTTTTATGTGAATAGGTATCTCTTCATTATTTGTTAATGTGCGATTTTTTTTGTAAGATTTTTTTATTATGTACGATTTTCTATGGAACATACCACATAAAAAGAAACTAGACTGTATTCCAAAAAATCTTTATTCAGTTAAAATATTTCTAATGTGCATACAAATTATTTCTCATATATTTTCGCTAAATATCCACTTGGGCCACCGGATTGGCAGCTTTTTCATTCTCGTCTCATAAAAAGGAGTGAGACCTGTCCGAAACAATTTTCACACGAACGCATCGACCTATTTCTTATTTTCAAATAGTTGTACTCCCAAAACCTCATTGAATGATCCGAAAATGGTAATCTCAGGCAACATGTCGGGGCTGTAAAAGGGATGTTTAACGTTACTTCAGTGCAATTAGGTAGTTTATCTTGGGTTACTGTGGCGATGTGAGACCTCACGTTTATGGAGAAACAACACACTACGAATTGGGGACGTCACGTCTTTTGAAACGATATACTATTTTGAGTTAGTTAGTAAGTTAAAATTTTTGGTGCACAGCAACACAGGCTATTTGCGCCTGATATATTGCTTTGACTTTTTCTAAAAGTTCGTAGTAGTATTTATAGTATTTCGTATGGCATAATGCCTAGGTGTCAGAAATATTCAGGTCGTGATAATAAATATTGATATGAAATAAAACTCGAATGGCTTGTTGGACAATCTATTTATTATAGGATCAAAACGTTTCGCTAGTATATTTTAGCTTCTTTAGGTGCTGAAGTAATATTACAATATTTAACCTTAGTTATAAAATTTATATAAAAACTTACGTATTGCTTTTAAAATTTTGTCAAAAATTGTTTCTCGTAACTTCCTTTTAGAACAGCTGAGTTGTTATCTAATAAGATAACAACTGTTATATATAACAACTTGTTATCTAATAAGATAACAAGATCTAATAAGATCTTGAACATATAGGTAGTGTTGCTTGATAGTACATCTTTGATACAATTTTTTCTTACTTAGTTATTCTCTTTGTTCGATGTTTAATAGTACACATCTCGCCAAATTACCCTAATTGTTATACATTTAGGTTTTAACATTTAAATTTTATTCCTATCCAGGAATTACGTACCACATTATTAGTGTGTACCATTTTCACTATTTCACATTAAAATACTTAGTTAGTTGGCAGTTTTTACTTTAAATTTAATGTTAACGTCGAGAAAAAACTAACTATACGAGGTGTGTAAATTAAGTAACCGGACTGATTTAAAAAAAAAAATTATTCGTGTAGAATTACAATTCAATATTGTCTCCCTCAAAATATCTTCCTTGGGAAGCCACACAGCGCTGGAGACAGTTCTTCCAATCCTCATAGCAGTGCTGGAACTTGGATACTGGAATAGATTTCAGCTGGTCGGTTACGGATGTTTGAATGTTTTCGAGTGTTCCAAAATGACTTTGAGGTGATTTTTCAATCTTGGGAAGCGGAAAAGGTTACAAGGATTCAAGTCGGGCGAATAAGGAAGCTGAGGAGCCACAGGACTGTTTTTACTGGCCAAAAACTCGTTTATTGAAATTGCTGTGTGACAAGGCGCATTGTTCTCTTCCTTCTGAAAATACCTTAAACCATTGTTCTTCAACCCGTGGTCCGCGGACCGGTGCCGGTCATCGAAATATTTTGACCGAATCATTTAGATACACACTTCTTCACGAGTATATACCACATTTTTTTTAGACGACGCTGAAGCTAAGTTTTGTCCGAACCATGATTTATTTAATATCTACTAGCCCAAATACAACGCCTCTCGCAGCTATTTTTCATACTTCTGAAGAAGCTAGCTCTTTGGAATAGTCGATTATAAGAGGAAGATATAGAAATATTTTCACTTTTGGAAGAATTTTTGATTGCTGCTGTTGTCAATCAGAAAGTCATATTCAATAATAAGTCAACATTTAAGAGCATTACCTAAAAATTTTAATAATTATTTCTCTGAATATGAGGATCCTCGTAAAGGTAATTTTATAACTGTATATCATTTACCTATATAATAATAAAATACTATATATATTGGTTTTTATTTGTGTCTTAACTTTCAGCCGGTCTGCGGGGGCAAAAAGGTAGAAGAACACTGCCTTAAACCACCAAAAAACCTGAATCCTTGACAAAACACTGTCTCCGTAGGCCAGCTGAAGTTTTACAAAAGTTTCCGTTACACTGTTATGCCCAAGTCTGAAACAAAACCTGATAGCACACCATTAACACTAGAAAAAGCTATTTCACGAAACAAATTGCTACAAACAACAAAATTATTCTAGCGGGTTCACCTGCACTCTTCCAAGTCCCACGTCCTAAATGTTGCCAGATCAAACGCTATGTTGCCAGTCCGGTTACTTAATTTACACACCTCGTAGCATATTTCTATGTATAACGTAGATTCCATCTCCCTTATATCCGTAACATAATTCACCTAACCAACGTCATTCGGTTAACATGTCGATGAACAACTGTATATATTCACATCTTCCAATGTCCTTTTCAGCATTTCTCAATGTTGCTACCTATGAGTTCCACGACATTTTGATGCTACACACCAAGATTGTTGATTAATTTTTAATTAATAAAGTAGATTAATATTTATTTATGTAAATTTTATAACATAAGTTAACTATTGTAATACTATATAAACACCTGAATAAGCTTAATAATATTTTGCTAAACATTGTCGTCCTACAATAAATATATTGTCTAACAAGCCGTACGAGTTTTATTTCATCATATATTCATTGAATATTACATACTCTACATTTAAATATTTTAATATCGTAGAATCAATAATTAAAAATATAGTAATATACTATAGACCTTCCTTTATCAAAATCGCTTAGCAACGTTCTAAAAACTTATCGCAGTAATGTATAAAAAATATATATTCAGTGTTGCGCTATCACAACGCCAGCGGCAATTGGTTCAATTGAGTGGAACCAACTACCAAGAAACGTAAATATTTGAAACCCTGCATTTTTCTGGCGGAGTCAGTATGCCTTCAATACCTTCAACTTGTATTTGTAACAATAATTATTATGAATGCAACTGATGAAAGAAAGTTTTTAATAATATATTAGAGAAATGGAAAAATCTGTTAAAATAATGCATATGGAGTGGAGTAGGTTGTATTCTTATTTTCTACTGTTTTATTCATATAAATTGTTAGTTATAAAAGTTAGTTCCAAATTACAATCCAGAAAGATTTACTACAATTCAGAATTTTTAATTCTTCGTATAATAACACAGGAAATGAAAAAAATTAAGAAGTATTAAAAAATATTTTTTACATCGATAAATAAAAATAATGATTAACACGGTATTCCAGTTGTAGGTGTGATTAAGCGCATCTCAATCAACCAAGCTTAATTCTCCTTTTTTATACAGCCTTCCTAAATACGAAATCTTTAATAAAAATTCGAAGTAATTTCATTAAGAATGGAATTAAGATAATGTGATTATCTAAAATTTCAAATTGATTCTTAAAGACGAATTAACTTTTAATTTCATTTAAATACAAATCTGCGAACAGTGATAAAAATCTACCAGCTCGATCAAGTCCCAACATTCGTCTGACTAATTCTTTCAGGAGATAATCGAAAGACACCATTAAGTGAGGCGTTTACAGATGGCTCTTGCTCTACAGCTTCTTCTAAAGCGTCATAAATAACATTTAGATGTGGCATATCACTTCTTACCTGTGGTCTTAACCACAAATCATGTAGTTAGTGCAAGTTGTTAGATATGGATGCGCTCTACGGGGATAATGAGGAACTATGGAGTAGGTGGGCTGGGAGCACGTTCGAGTTAGGATACTAATTGGTCATACTGTAGAGACTAAACTTACATACAAAGACAAATTCGGGTAAATGAATTTTGGTTTGCGTGCAGTTTAATAGATTCTGATTAGAGTGAAACGGTCTGTTTTCATAGGAAGCCATGTAATTTAAAACTTAGGGATAGAGTACGACAAACTTTGTCAAATGTGCTATAAAGTAAGCACTGCACATAGTGCAGTCTGTATGTTTTAGGACTAAAAATTAAAAAAAGGAAAATAAAGAGATAGATAAACAAAACATGCATTTAATTTCAAATAACACTCCTTCGATCGATAGAACGATAAGACCGAATGTATTACAAATATACTTGTATTATAAGTCAGGTACAGTGGACCATGGTGGACCATGGTCAGCTTAAGTGGACTTACGAGTGTCCCAACTAAAGAGTTTTTCGAGATACAAGCCGTCTCTTGGCCGATGTTTTGCTTTGAGTTGAGAGCTAAATTTCGAATTATGAGCGGAGGAGGTTATCTCTACAAGTAAGATGAACGAAATGTTGGGAATGTGGGAGAATGTTATTCAAAAGAAGCACCAGAATAAGTTACAACTGGGCGTTCGACGACGCTATTTAATGACACTTGCCGAACTCATTTCAGAAACATTGTGAAAGGGAGGATGACAGACCGCATTGGACAGGTTTTTATCGAAAACCCTGCAGATGAAAGAGAAGAAAGCGTGGCGAAAAGGACAAAAATAAGCGAATAAGATTCAGTTATGCAGTTCAACCTTTCTCCTCCACCTCTGTCAGTATTTTCAAGTCATCTTGTATCTTTTTACCTTGATGTACATAATATTTAATCAGTTTACAGCAGTAATTCTATAGTATTGCGATTTTATACAATATTCTTTATTTATAAACACAATTTTCTTATTTAGAAACATGTAACAAAAAAATTGCGGTGTGTTTTGAGGGCCAGAAACGTATTAATGGCTTTTCAATTCATTCCAATGGGGAAAATTGATTTGACATACGAGTAATTTGAGTTACAAGCTCCGTCGCGGAACGAATTTAAATCGTAAGTCAAGGTACCACTGTATGTATAAAGGCAGACACTGTTGCGAAGGTTTACAAGAAAACAGATTGTTTTAATATCAAACGAGGTGTACGCCAGGGAGAGGCTATATCTCCTAAATTATTTAATGCAGCATTGGAGAGCGTTTTTAAAAGATTAAATTGGACAAATCGAGGCTTAAACATTAATGGAAAACGGCTAAACAATTTACGTTTTGTCGACTAAATATTTTCAATTACTGACGACTTAGGAAAAATGGACCACATAATAGAAGAATTAAATAGTGAAGCCAAGGATATAGGACTCCAAAGTAACAAATAAGACCAAAGTAATGATGAATTTAGTGCTGAGTGTTAATTAGTCGATCTCGGGTACCTCGGGTACAAATACCTGGGACCCGAAATCACTATTAAAGAGAGCGATGATTGGCCTTACACTTTTGGATCGGAAAACAAATTTGTGGATCAGAGAGCAAACAAAAGTTTGTGATATAATTGACAGTGGGCAGGCCACGTTGCTAGAAGCAATGATGGTAAATGGTATTGGATAGACCAAAGTAAAATGAATATTATTACTCAAAATACAATATTTATTTTAATTCATATTACAACATAAAACATATCAGCAATGTGTCATAATCAAATATATAATTAACTCTTCTTTTTTCCTAAGCCACCTTATTAAATTTTCAACATAATCAACAAATGGACCAGGAAAGTACTAAAATGACGGCCTACCTAGTGGACGGATGATATCAAGAATCTGGTCGGTAGTTAGCTGCAGGTGGTACAGGACAGAGAGGAGTGGAGATGCAAAGGGGAGGTCTATGTTCAGCAGTGGATGTTAAGTGATGTTGATGATGATGAAGACCCCTTCCCAACTATATAATCCTTAGCGAAATGCCTAGCTGAAAATTTGTCTGGGTCCTTGTTTTGTTTACTAGTAAAAAGGGATAATATTCTGGTTATATGTACCAAATATAATTTGTTTGTACAGACGTACTATCGAGCATATATATACAGATGTGGTGAAATATCTTACATCACCCTGCAGATTTTGTTCCACAAATATTTTAGAGTTTTATACCTGAATTTTAAATACTTCTTTGTACAATATGCATAGATACAAATACTAATATACTATATTATACTCACTAATAATCATATCATTAGTAGGTAATATTCCTAATCATATTTTTTCAAAGTTGCGGTTTATTTACCTACATGTAATACTACTAGACTTTTTACCCTATAATAATGCAAATATCTAGTTTTAGAAAAGGATTTGGTTTCGACATTAATGGATTATTTACTCCATTTAAAACTAATTATGAGGTCTCAGCTGTATTCCCAAACTATAACATTTTTTTGTAATTAATGATGCTTCATTTATTATCTATGTGTCTTAAGAGCATCAACATGTCATCAAAGAAGAGGCAGAAAAAACTTTGCGACGAAACACGACATTCAATCTTTTTTTATTATATAGAAGGAAATCCTTACAGGGAAATTGCAGCTATATTTCACTGCAATACAACTTTAGTAGTATGTTAATTTTGGATTTTTCTTGCCTAACGTAAACAATTCAAACATTGTTTCCCGAGAGTAGTAACTTCCTTCGTGCTCTGCATCTTCGAAGTCCAGAAATCTGGACCCATCTTACGGCAAATACTTACACCAGTAGCTTCAGACCATGATTTTATTAAATCAGTAGTATTTAGGTTACGATCAGCTAAATTTGTTCTTCGCAATACATCATTGTCTTTAATAGTCGTTTTCTTAAGTATTACTTTCATAAGTAGAGTGCCCTAAGAACAAAATAATAATTAAAAATAGTATGTAATGTAAAATAATATTTAAAATATTAATTATTATTTCTTATTATGCTCCGCTGGTATGGCAGCAGTGGATTCGAGGGGGGCCGAGCACCCCTTAAAACTGTTGTGGCCCCTAGTTGCCTCTCACCTGCCCAACAAGCTGTCCCCCAGGCTGTTCCTCAGCTGCCTCTCCATTTATGCTTGGAGGAAATTGTAGAAAAAACCAAATATCTGGTCCAATTGCCAGGACTGGGATAGGGTTACCGCCGGCTTGCTTTAATTTTATTTTGTTTTTTGCTCAGCGGTAGGTACGGACTGGGCAATCGTAGTTTGGAAAATATTTCGAATTGAAAAAGATGGAAGAGGGCCAAAAGGCCACTTGCAGCTCGCTTTCATCTTTCCAAAATAATCATATTTTTTATACAAGTATCTATATCAATAAAAAAAATTGTGCCCCACTAAATATTTCCTGGTATCTCCTGCCTCTCTAATTTTGAAAGATAGCGCTTCCAGTGATGCTCCAAACCACAGAGAGTAAGGATGCGAAAGTGTTTGTGTCAAAATGGAAGGCACTCTGAACAGTTGTAAATAAGAATATTTTATTCTCAAGTCGTTTTAGAAAATACAATTTTTGTAAACCATAAGATATTAAAAAAATGTTTGAGTAAAAGTTATTTATTTTCAAAAGCCCAATCCAAAGATACCCAACTCGATATACGTTATCATTTAATGTCATTTAATATGTGTTTTATTCCGGAAAATTTTAACACTATAATTAGATTCTTAGGGTAGATTTTTCAAGAAAAAAGGTTTAGATGGATGGTTTGATACTCCCTGTATATTTTACCAGAAGCATAGAAACGGAGAACTTATCGGTCCTACGAGTTAGGATGCTGTAATTTGTCTATTAAAAATTTATTACAAAATATTCTTGTAAATATAACATCCTAATGTTCAAACAATATTCGTAATCATTGGTAAAGGTGTAGAAAATGAAGTAATATCATAAAAAACAAAACGTATCCTTTTAACCTCTTTATAAATTTTTATCTCTCAGCACGTCCGATTTACAACTCATGAAATGTAAACTATGGACATCTAACACCCTTACTGGTGGAGCTAACGAAAATACATGGTCATCTTAACCGTGATTTCTCAACATCTTCCTGGGAGATTTCCAGCTCCTCTTCACCCAACATTTATTTGACCTTCTATAGCCACATTTTGTGAGATTTCCCCGTCCGCCCGTAGCTCATTTGGTCGCCAGGGGAAACCACGCAACATTACATATAGACGGATTTACTGATGACGTACTTCATCCTGTTCGCGCTAAGTGGAGGCTGTAATTTTAAGTCTTTAGCGAGAGGTGAAGTGATGAAGGATAATTGTTGTGTTTCACAGAGATGCTACACTGTTACCATGAGAATTATTAGGGCAAAGAAAATTAATACGGTCTAAAGTGCAATACAACTCAGCACGACATTATTTTAATGTACTCTTACGTCTGTTACTCGACTTTTTATCTTTACTATTTTTACTTTTTAATTACAATGTAACTATAGGATATTCGTTTTAATTTGATCACTATTGCTATCTCGAGAACTATAAGAGCTACAAAGTTGCTTAAAATAGACAAAAATTATTATTTTATAAGAGTATATGAATGAGTGAGCAATTTTTTATTTCTACATGTGGTTGTCAAAATACGAAGTGTAACTTATTTATTTTAAACGGGAACCCATACATTTTTATTTACTTATTCGACTAAATATTTTATTCTGAATTGAACGATATAAACAAATTGTAACGAATCGGCTAGTCCGCCCGGACAAAGACAAAATTTCACAAACCATCCGGCGCGAGAAAAGAAAGAATTCTTTGAAAGAATTTTTTTTTAGGGATTTTATAAGAGGTATTTTAAAATAAACATTTTTAAGAATTCAGATAATAAAATAAAATTAGAAACCTTACGTTACAGCATATATCTTTAGAATTGATTTTCAAATGGTTTATTGTTCAAGGAGACATTTTTTCAGAATTATTTCTTAATAACTTTGAACAGTAGTCGGTTGGTAAGTACACTAATACATATCATGTAATTGCTATATCGTAATGATGAACCCTGGATAACACTCTCGCCTACTACCCGAACTCCTTTAGTCAGGAATCTCATTTCAGTTTGAGATCAGACTTCATATAATATCACAGGCTCGCTACCTACTAGGAAATAAATACTACATTGTAAAGAAACGTACCGGGCACGCTACAAAATCATAGCCTTATAACTTAAAATAATTGAGAAAAAATGAAAATTAATATCATATTTTAAACTAAATTCGGCAGCAGCTATTATTATGGAAGCTTTTGGATTGGCTTCAAGATACGCCAAAACATCTACTTGAAAGTTGTGAATCGGATTTTGCACAAGATTTCATTTAAATGCTGCATTATTAGTGTGGAGTTTTGATTCCAGTCCTAGAAAATATCACTGATTCTGTAAATGTTTGCGTAACATATCAATTCTTCATCATGGGTAAAATTATTTATTTTCTTGTCGAATTACCAATAAACAGTATTGACAAATTTCAAACGGCTATTAAAAACAAGTAATGAAAGATAAGATGTAATCATTCATAGTTCTCATAGAACTCTTTCAATTCGAGAGAATTCTGGAACTAGATTTCAATAAAATTCATATAAATATAATTTGCACTTTTTCTCGATTATTTGAATTATTAGATCAGTGGGTCAATTCTGTGCAGGTACGCATTTAGGGTTTTTTCTTGAGTCGGGGAGGGGCTTAGAAGACATTGTTTTACAGGGGCAGGAAAGGACTGGGACCTACACTTTTATCGGGAAATTATTGACCTGATTGGCTCATTATAACACGGCCCGCGAAAATTTAAGAAAAATATATATGATGACAAAAACAAATGTTCTTGCTTCCAAAATGACAGTGATGGTCAAACACAAAAGGTCCTCGCTTCCAAAATACAAGACTAAATGACAATGTCTAAAAAAAAGATCATGAGCTCTAAAACTCAGGTGTGTTCCTTAAAAACAGCGAAACTGGAGCCCGGATCTTGCAACCCATAATTCGTTCCAAAAGTAAACTATAGGCGTTACGGGTACATATAGGTAATTCATTTTGCGCGCACCCGTAACATTATATGTAAACATTGCGGAAGTGTGCAGAATCAACCAATTGCTTATAGGTACCTGTATCGCTTATAGATTGCACATAAGGCTATTATTTTTTTATATCGTTAAATTCAGAACAAAATACTTGTTTGAAAAAAACAAGTATTTTGTTGCTTGAAAAAAATGTTTGTTCCCATTTAAAATAAGAAAGGTACACAGTGTATTTTAAAAACTACTGATGGCTTGACTCATTGATATTCTCTTATAAAATAATAATTGTTTTTCAAGTGGAAAAATTAATATGCACATTCTATCTACAAAAAATATCTTATCATTTTATTCCTGAAACGAGTCTATCGAAAAATATTAAATGGGACCTACAGAAGTTTGTAATTTAAAATGGACTGATGGTCGGCAACATATGATTCGAGAACTCGATCTGGCTGTTTGGTTATCCAAATATGACTTCTTTGATACTTGCAAGAATGGCAATATTTCTTACTATAAATTAATATACTATAAACTTCTAAACAATACTTTCTACAAGAGATAGAGAGATACAGCTGCAGAACCAGCAGAATAAGATCAACCAGGCCAGATACTTTCAAGAAAATTGGAGCATACAAACACAATGGGTGCCACAAGCAATATTCAGGTGCGGAAACGAGACAAAGGCAAATAAATACTCGAAGGATAAAAACGGGAGATTGTACAGAACATGCGGTGAAATGCAAGAAACAATAGACCATTTAAAAAACTGTACAGAGACAGGAAGAGAGACAAGGACAATACAAGAATTGCTGGTCAAGTCGGTTGCCGAGACGACATGGATGAAAAAGGTGTTACAGAAAAGAAGAGAAACGGAATTGGAAAAAGGGACATAAAAAGCTACTTATTCTTGTAACTTATATGTACCTTGTTCTTTTTTTAGATGTTCATTATATTAGTCTATTAATTATTACATTATTACATTATATTAATTATTAGATTATAATACATATTATTATTTATATAGTTAGTTTGGGTAATTAATGTAAGTACAGCCGGACAGATCTGTCGTGGTCGGGCGTGAAACATGCGCGTGATATTTGTAGTGGGGATTATAACTTTGGCGAATCGCATTATTTCCTACACACGCTATTACAGTCAAGTGCATAAGCGCAACATTCAAAATATATTAAATATTAAAATCATGGAAACATAAAGCAAACTAAGTGGACGTGCTACTAATGTCAAAGTCGAGAAATAATTAGCAATGTTCTTGATTTTTGTAAGCCTATATTATTTACAATCTACTTGAAATTGCTGGAGTTTGGAAAAAGACGCGGGACAGGGATGCTCTGGCCAATAAACAAGTCGACAAAGTGAACGTCAAATGCAGTAATCACTTAAATCAAGCAGCTACGTTTCTATAGTTTTGTTGTTATACTGTCATGGGAGGAACTTGTGTTTGTAGACGCACCTAAGTGATAAATATAATGTACACGTGTAAGAATGTGAACTTGTTTATTTGACTGTTCTCTGTATCTAACACTGTCTTTCATAATGCCCTCTCTATGCGCACCATAAGCCACGCCCGGCCACGAGAGGTCTGTCCAGCTGTAGTGTAGTCCATTTAAAGCCGAAAGGCAAATATAAAGTTTATATCTATCTATCTACAATACTTTCTACGTGCTGATTGGAAGAACAACCGAAACAAAATAATATTTCTTTCTCAATATCCAAACGAATGGCATCGTTTAATTTTGATGACCTTCTAGATTGTACCATACCTTTTTTTAACTGTCCTTGGCCAAGTAGATCTTCCTCAAGTATATAAGGGTTTCATTGATTTTGCGTACAAATCCTAAAAATTAATTTATTTACATAATATAATCTGTTCAATTCGTGGGTATTCCACCAAGATAATAGCAGTCGCCTCATAATAACAATGGAAGAGCTTAAAGTGACCCCGTTCTAAGCTTATTATTTTACTTAAGAAGTGCGTTTTGAATTATAGATGTAAATTTAAAACAAGCAAGAGTCTTTCAATGCCATTTAAAGGCTATGCCATTCTGTCCATTTTATTGAATACTTGAAAACAAATAATTAATGTCTTTTTCCTGCAGCAATTTCGAAATGCTTCTAACAACCGAATTTTTTAATTTACTAAAACGACCTGTAAATACCAATCAAAAATGAAATTTTACGCATGACAACACTTTTGTTAGTAACATTAACTAAAATTCGCAGTTATACGTATTGTTTATGAAGCCAATTTTTGTTTGGAATGTTTGTTTTCAGTTATATTTGTCAAATTAATATACAGCATTTTTAGCATATTTATCATTTTGTTATTTCAGTTGTTTATAAGTTAATTTTTTATGTTCTTATATATTGGACAAATTTTATTCACAATATCATTTATACTGTACTGCAAAGCTAATATTATTAATAACAAGCTGAGTTTCCCGTACATTATACAGTATTTTTTAATATACAGGGTGGCAAATTTTATCCCGGAACTCGTATGTTCCGGGATGAACATTGTAGTGAACATTGGATGAACAATCGCAAAAATGTAGGGTACATTTTTGCGATTGCTGCACCTAGGGATATGCAATACTCAAAAAATATCGATACCGGTATCGTATCGAAATAAAATATCGATATTTTCAAGTATCGAAAGGAAAAATGAATATATTTTCTATTAAACGTAAAAAACATTTTATTCTTATAATTACAATTAAATTGTTTTACAATAATAAATAGATTAAAGTATAAAGGTTATTCCAAACGTTTAGGTAAAACTAAATGGGAATTTTGTTCTTTTAGGTTGTCACGAGTCTCGAAAACGGACCTTGCTTGGGTTATTTCATTTTTCAGGTTGGTATGTGAAAATTAAAAATTCCAACAGTGAAACTGTTCTGTGAGTGAAGCCATGGAAACGAATGACTTTTATTAAAAAATGTAATACTTTTTTACTTATTTTGCAGACAAAACAAATAAATAAATGAGAAATTTTTATTAAGAATGACATAAAATTAAAATGCAACGAAAAGGACATTTTATAATGACAGTTAATTTAATCTAGAATTTGCAATTTGAGTATGATTTACAAAGCTTAAAAAAAGTCCGAATTAATAGATAAAAATTTTGATTTTAGTAGTTTGCACCTTTGAAATTGTATGTCAGGTTGGTATTAAAAAATGGTAACAAATGGTAAAGCAATAGCACCTATAGATCTGACTGATTGTTTAAAATATAATTAAACACTCCACTCTTCTTCATTGCAAGCACCAAGAAAAAGCAGTTTAGTAAGCCTTTTGCTCAGAAGCCTATTTCTGTCTCTGCATACAGTGGCACCTGCTTTCGAAAATAAGCTCTCTGAAGGAACTGACGTCGCTACTACAGACAAGAATTTCTGAGCAATTTTATATAAGTTAGGGAAGATAACGAGGAAGGTAAGTCTTCATATCGTCCCAAACCAGTAGCGGATTGGATTTCAGAGGTGAAACTGGATTTTTCAAATACAGTGATAGTTCATGTTCAGTTTTGTTAGAACCACGTTGACCTGTGCCTGATTTTAGTTTCCTCTTGCCATGTGCAATGTCAGTATGTTCCAGCTACAGGACGGTTGCTGAAAAAAAAAACGATTCGATACGATACTGATTCTAAAATAGCGATATCGAATGAAAAATCGATACTGGTATCATATCAATAGTATCGGAACATCCCTAGCTGCATCCAACATTAGCTTACAAGCTCCGTAAGGATATAAATCGAAAGAGCATTTTTACTTGCTTCTAATAATACCAAAAAGACAACTTTTGTAATCGATTTTGATATTTTTGTTTTTGTTTTATTCTTGGGCAAAGAGGCAGGCAGACAGAGAGAAATTGATTTTTGGTATGGTCTATCTTCTAGTTTTTCTTCCCAACAGAGAACCAGAATTTTTTTAAATATGTTAGTCCCTGTTTTTCTTTGTCTACCTCTCCGTCTAGTGCAAGGGTCGGCAACCTTTTGGTGACAAAGAGCCAAATCTATATTGAAAAAAAAAACACAATAACATACATGGAAGAGTTGCTAAAAAATATATGCTATATTTTAAAAAAAAGTAAAAATTATTTATTTGTTTTAAATTAATCAGATATTACAATAAATTAATATTTACTTATACATTTAGTTTGTGATCCCTATTGCACTTGCCAGTATATTACAATATTGATTAAAAATAGTGATTTTCCGGTCATTAGAGGCATTACAGTTAAATTTCTACGGAACTCTGACAAAGAAACTTTTTTAAGAGCTAGAAGAGTAAAACGTGATTTAAATACGAAGGACCTCAGTTTTAGTGCCAGTGTTAGCCACAGCGTTTATATTAACGAAAATCTTACGCAATATAGACGTTCACTTATGTCCACAGCGAGGAAGATGAAAAAGATTTATAAATTAGCGTATGTATGGACTAAAAACGGGAACATATGCGTACGTGAGCGTGAAAATTAAAAAATCATAAACATTCGGACACATAAGGATCTTGAGATGATTGAGGAAAACTGTAAAAAAATAGCACAAAGTATATTAGCTGAACCCACTTTTAATATTCAATCTGTATAAAAATAATTTATTGTATTATCAAAATGTGCGTGGACTGCGAACCAAGATCCATTCTTTCTATAACAATATTCTGTCAAACGATTTTGATATAGTAGCGTTAACAGAAACTTGGCTAAATGATTCAATTCATAATAGTGAACTATTTCCTAAAAATTATGTATGTTGCAGAAACGACAGAAAATGTAATGGAAGGGGTGGCGGTGTTTTGGTTGCAGTCAATAAAAGATGGTCATTAGTTGACATAACAGATTACAGTTCTCCTCATGAATTTCTAATGATAAAAATATTTAAAAATGAAATTGTATTTTATGTTTGCTGTGTTTATATACCGCCTAAGACATCTACTGAAAGTTATAAAAAGTTCTATGATTCCTTGGATTGTTATTCTTTATTCAACAAAAAGCTGTTAATTGTTGGTGATTTTAATATGCCAGAGATGGATGGTACTTGTCGGTTTCAGAACTGTGTGGATAGCAAATTTATAAACTTAAATAATTTTATTAATATGTACAGCATTAAAAATGTAAATAATATTGTAAATTTTCAAAATAAAACCCTCGATTTGGTATTAACAAACATTAACGTAGATGTCACTAGACACACAGATCCTCTAGTTTATGAAGACAAATATCATCCAACTTTATGTGTAATAATAAATTTCGACAACAGGACTAATGGTAATAATCGTGATTACGCTAACCCAGATTCTTATAATTTTAAAAGAGGTAATTTTTTCAACTTATATAAGGGTCTAAATGAGATAGATTGGTCATTCTTGTCCACTTTGACAGACGTTAACATAGCAGTCAAAGAGTTTTACGTTCGAGTTTATCGTGTACTTGATGCGAATATTCCTAAAATCCCCAGCAGAAGTAGTGGTTACCCTCCTTGGTTTACCAAAGAAAGGAAAGCGCTAATTAAGAAATAAATGTATCACTTGAAAAAAATTAAATCAAAATCTGGGGACATCTCTTATCATACAAACATGTTTAAACAGGTTCGTAAAGATCTCAAAAATCAAATAAACAAAAAAAGAAATGAGTATGTTCGAGAGGTTGAAGAAAATATATGCAAAGATCCCAGTAAATTTTGGAATTATACAAAAAACAGAAAAACATCAGAGAAAAGCACAACATTCACTGCTGCCAAAAATATTGTATCTAATAAAGAAGAAATTGCCAATCTATTTGAGAAATATTTTTCATCTGTTTATGACAAGCGCGCAGAAAATATAAGTTGTGATTTTACTACACATGTCACTGACTTGCCCATTAACAAGTTAGAACTATCCAAAATCACAGTAAAAGATGTTGAAATGTCAATACGGAAACTGAAACCAAAGCGATCTTGCGGCCCAGATCTCATTCCGCCGTACATTCTGAAAGGTTGTATTGATATTATTGCTGAGCCTTTGCATATATTGTTCAATCTCTCACTCTCTACTAAGGTTTTTCCTGATCAATGGAAAATAAGTAGAGTCTGCCCAGTCTTTAAGAATGGTGACAAGAAATGTGTAGAAAATTATAGACCAGTGTCAATTCTTTCTTCTCCTGCAAAAATTTTTGAACAAGTTATACATAAATATCTTTACGACCATGTCTCAACAATTATAACTGCATATCAGCATGGCTTTGTACCACGAAAATCAACTGTCACAAATCTTATGACTTTAACAAATTATGTTTCTTTAAATCTTGATGCTGGCATAGACCGATGTTATTTGTTTAGATATGAGCAAGGCATTTGACAAGGTTCTTCATAATGAAATCCTAAGGAAACTATTTGCGAGTAGTGTTTCTTCGCAAACTTGTCAATTGTTTGCCTCTTATCTGGATGGCAGGCAACAGTACGTTGATTATGATGGTGCTAAATCAGGGTGTTACTTAACACCCAGTGGTGTGCCACAAGGATCAAATCTTGGACCATTATTATTTCTTTTGACGATAAACGACATTCCAAGTATGATCGAAGGTTGCTATGGCCTTCTGTATGCAGATGACATAAAAAAATATAAGTGCGTACGATCTACAGCTGACTGCAAGTCAATTCAAAAATCCTTAGATTATATCTGCGAGCACAGCTCCACACTTGGACTTGAGCTTAATCCGACCAAATGCAAAGTTATGTCATACTGTAGAACTCGGGATAAAATCACTTTCCCATATTCTATAAAAGACAGGCAGATAGAACGAGTGGACACCATAAAGGATTTGGGGATTTACTTTGATTCTAGGCTGACATTTCAGTATCACATTCAAAGTACTGTTGCGCAATGCTCAAAGAATCTTGGGTTTGTATTAAGAACAGCTTCGGAATTTAAAAATGCTAAAACATATATAACTCTTTTTAATACAATTATAAGGCCAAAATTAGAATATGCTGTCATAATATGGTCAACTTACGAAAATAAGTATATAAAATTATTAGAAAGAGTACAAAATAAATTCCTACGGGCTGTGACATATAAATTGACAGGAACCTATCCGAAGTACATGCCATCTAGCATATTATTAGATAAGTATGAAGTACTGTCACTCGAAAAACGTCGAGTTATTAGCAGTCTTGTTATGTTATTTAAGATATGGCATGGAGGTGTAGACTGTGTAGATATTTTGGGAGAAATTGGCATCAAAGTTCCAGTACCTGGTATGAGAAAAAGATATGTTTTATTTGCAGAAAAAAAGGTAAACACTGTCCACGGTAAAATGAGTCCTTTAACGAGGATGCTGGCCTCATATAATAATATTCTTAGAGAAAACTCTGACATTGATTTATTCAATATAAGTTTGCCAGCATTTAGGGCGATGATTACCAGATTATTATAGATCATAGAATCCTTTAATTAATTAAAGATATGTATATGTATAAATATGTATGTATAAATGTATATGTATATGTGTAAATATTATGTTTTTTTTTATTATGGCTCTAATTACATATATATGGTTGTTGTCTTATGTTAAATGTTCACATATTTTTATAAAAATATTGTAAATTTTGTTTTATTTTATTGCATTGTATTATATTACATTATATTGTATTGTATTGTATTACTCTAGATTATATACGGGCATATAAAGGACGTTTTACCGTCTGTTCTGCCCCTGTAATTAATTAAATAATTAAATAATTAAATAATTAAATAATTAAATAGAATAATTTTTTTAATGGGACGATTGCTCCTGCATAGTGTTGGATAAGACTTCAATATTTAGTTAATATTTAGTAATCTTTAACTTAAGGCAGCACTCAAGTTTCAGGTTAGTAAGATTACTTCTTAACTGATTCTTTATTAATTTCATATGTGAAAAGACTTGCCTAATATATGGATCCTAAAATTGTCAGTAATCCAAAAGCAAAATATTTTTAATGATAGAACGATTCTGGAAGACGGTTCCAAGCTTCGAAAACAACTTTATCTACATTTTGAAGATTGTGAATTTTGGTCCACTTATGCTAGGAACATAAAATGCACTTTTCTCTTTCTAAACTTTCCAGTTCAGAATTAAGTTTTAAGAATATATTATTCCATAAATCTTTGAATTTCAAATCCAATAAATGAAGTTCAAATTGTGCCTAATTAAACAATGGGAATGGTGATAAATGTAATTGCTGCATATCTGCTTCAATTGGTTTTATAAAAAAAGCTAATGCAGCTTTATATTTTCTAAACTCCTTAAGTCTATTTCCAAAAGCTTCTTGCATGTTAACAATAGTTTGTGTAAAAAAATTTGTATGAATAACGTTGTTATTGTCCTTATGTTTTTGTAAATTAATAAAATGTAAAAATGTTTCTGCACGTAAATCATTCACAGATGTAGAACTTTTTTTCGAAACAAATTACGTCTTGTAAAAGGGAATATGCAGTAACTCGGGGAATTACCGTGCGTGAATTGCACCGTAAAACATTCTGAACAATACAAAACCTGTATAGTACAGGCAGAAAGTTGAAATTAAAAAATAAATTATATAAATAAAAACGAGCCAATTTTCAAAGAGCCACCAAATTCTCTAAAAAAGCCGTATGCGGCTCCGGAGCCGCATGTTGCCGAATTCTGATCTTGTGGTATCGTTAATTCTTTAGTCTAGGAATTATTTATTTTAATTATTTAGTTCAAATAAGCACTGTTCTTTAATAAACAATATTCCATTATGTTATAAAAAGAATTACGTACATTGTCTAGTTGCCCATCTGTTATAGAGGCACATATTGTAAAATGTGTATTCCTGTATTTGTATTCTAAGAATTAATATTTGGAGGACGTGTTTTATATATTTTTTTTACATTTACGGTGACCCCATAAAAAAATTTATTGCGCCACCTCGACTAATCCATCGATTTGGAAACAAGTTATCTAAATATTCCCTTACATCCCTTCCAAAATGTTCTGGACACCCGTCATGCTGGAACCAAACTTCCTGATTTTCACTAGTGCTAGTTCGCCAAATGTAGAGCCAACCTTAGTAAGTAAAAGATCTAAGTACATCTAGTGTCTCTTTTCAAGAATTTCTCTAGAAATGTAATTTTTTTTTCTCGAGAAATGTAATTTCTTCTCGGCGCCACGTTAAGCGCATTGTGCTTTTAAAAAACTACTTAAAAATATATAATGTTTAGAGAATCACTGACTATAATTTAATTTTGATAAAATTTGTCTTCTGTCTCCTGAAACGCAACTTTGGCAACAGATAAGAAGCGATTTATAATATTTAGGTAATTAGCATTTATTGTTACAATACTTTATTTTAATATAGTGTATTATTTATTATAATCAATTACATTTAATTTTTTCTTCAGTTTAAAACTGTAAAATAATTTTTACTATTATTATTAATTGCTTAATTTCTTGAAATTTTCTCTATACATATGTATTTTCAATTGATTGTTCTAAGTTATTCATTTAAATAAATGAATAACTTAGTACTTTAAAGTTGACTATAATTTTAACATGTATTTATCCTCTACAATATTTTCAACATTATAAAAAGATATACATTCTAATAATTATTTTTCTCGAAATTTTTCGAGAATTCTCGAGAAAGTAAGTCTAATTTTTTATTTCTGGAGAAATGAAAAATGTCGAGAAATCAGAAACACTAAGTATATATTTTAATTCAAATTTCCTTCTATTTCAAACGGACTAATAATAGAGTTGCCAAAATTCAATCCCAAATATTATTTTTTTGTGGATATTTCGTTCGAGTGTTAATGTTAATGCATTTAAACAAAGTATCAGACGAAAAGGTTGTCCAAGTTTGCGAAATAATCCGTATTAATCGATGAAAAACAAAAAAAGTTGCAGAAGAAACAGAAATATCATACTGAACTTGTTAAAACATAATTGACCACTGATAAAAATCACGTCAACATACAAGTTGACACTATCTTTATGGTTCGCCAGTTTTTGTCGAAGAACATTGGACCACTCTAGATTTGCTCTGCGACCGAGCAAATTACGTCATGCTCTATCCGAGTCTTACTAGCGAGCGCGCCAGAGCAACTTCCAATCGAATACGTTTTTATTATTTTTATTATTAATCGTACAAATATAATTAGCTAGTGTGTGTTTGTGATCTGGGTAACACTGTGACGTCATTTTTCCTAAGGTTCTCGTGATTGGCTGACTAGGGACTCTTGAGGTCTCTTGATTGACAGGTATTTTGCAGATTTATTCTCTAAGAATCTACGAATATAATTACATATAGAAATGTGTAGGATTTCGTAGGCATAAACAAGAAACTCTAGATACTCTTATATGATTTGACCGATATGAACAATATTTTGGAGATATATTCTTTAAGAAACTGCGACTAAAATAACATATAAAAATATCTAGGATTTCGTAGGCATAAACAAGAAAATCAAATTAGGAAATCTAGACACAGAGTGTCTAGATTTCCTAATTTGATTTATTATACAAAAAGATGCATCACTACTTTATAAAGATTCAATTAGTTCTAATAAACATACTAGCTTTGAAATACCGCTTTGCGCCACATTGCTCGACGCGACGACTCTTTAGCCAGTGCAAGAAAAAATGTTTGCAGTGCACTCTCAGAGCAGCTACCTTTCCCAATAGAATACAAATGTTATCAACTCTAGAGCAACTGCTCGCCCCATCGAATACATAACTTGCTCGCCGAGTGACCTCAGTGCATTTTAGAGCACTCAATCGAATACGCTAACAGTCAACGCATAGTCACGTATAGCCATAGAAGGACAGTATTTCCGAGATAACCATTTAAATGTTACATGTTCTTATTAAGAAAGTTTAATGAGGTCAGTCCATGAATTTTTTTATTGACTCTCGGATGAGCGTTTGAGCTGAAGATTAAAAAACTCGCCATTAAATATTTATACATTTGCAATAGGTTTTATATATTTTTTGTACGCCGCTGTAGTCCAATACCTTACATTGTCGTCAGATGTGATTGATCAGAGAGATAGAGTAGACAAAGATAGAACGATACTTTTCTGGTACTTTACTTTAAATTATTCTGATACTTCTATTGAGATAGTGGAGTACTAGTGAAGTACTTCTAGCTAGAGTGTGGACTAGATGTGTGTAAAAGTTTGAGTTTTATCTTCGAAAGTTTTTGCTTGATTTTTATGTTGTATCTTTTGTTTGTTTGTTCGGTAAACAATTTTCGGACATTTGACCGATCTGGACTAAATTTTAAACTAACTCTTTAAGATCCTTTGGAAAGACGTCATATAAATATATATATATGACGAAGAACCAACAAGCAATAGACAACTTGAGAGAATCTGTTACCGAAAAGTTAGGCACAGACTATGTAGCAACCGTTCCAAAGAAGAAAGCTCCAAGGGTTAAAATATTCGGCCTATCTGAGAAACTAGAACCTGAAGACATAGAATACAAAATATTAGCTCAAAATGATTGTTTGAACAATAAAGCTACGGTAAAGGTTGTTCATATCGCTAAAGACAACCGAAACGATCATAAATTTATGGCGTACTTGGAAGTCAATGGTGAATCTTACTTCAGGCTGACCGAACAGGGAAGAGTGAATATTGGCTGGGATAGATGCAGAGTATATGGCGCAATAAATATTGAAAGATGTTTTAAATGTAATAAGTATGGGCACAAAGCCCAGGTTTGCAGAAGCGATACATCATGCCCGAAGTGTACTGGCAATCATGAATTGTCCAACTGTCGTTGTGAAGATGCAGAAATAAAGTGCAGTAACTGCGTATATGTAGTTAACAAATTAAAGATGAGACTTGATGTCAACCACCCCGTCTGGAGCTCCGAGTGTTCAGTTTATAAAAAGAAGTTGGAAACAGAAATGAAAAAAAATGATTTTTAATTGGATTGAATTTGGAAACCCGGACACATCACTCATTGGACCCATTAATATGTGAAGATAAGTCTCATCCGGCCCTACATTTCAAAATTAAGTATAGTATTTCACAAGCAAAACTAACACGTAACAATTACAAATACAACTTCAAAATTGCTGACTTTGAAAAATTATATAGGGCACTTATTACAACTGACTGGAATGCGGAACTAACAAACCACAATACCGAAAATGCTGATGCAGGAGTTGACAACATTTATTGCATAATTTATACAATACTTGATGATTGCGTGCCAAAAACCAGGTCGCTGTCAACATCAAAATAAAAATAAGACACCTAGATTACCTAAAAGAATGTGAGTCCAACATCTCCACAAACCCAAACCAGTTTTCGTCGTACTATCAACACACTAAAACCAAGATCCTCATAGGGGAAGACCTTATTCCTAATATATAATCAAAGCCTGTGCACATGCCCTAGTGAAACCATTGCATTATTTATTCAATATATGTATGTTACTATATAATAACATGTAATTATTATCATTAAGTCTGTTAATTTGTTCATTATTCTGTCCAGACATTGCGACAAGCTTCAGCTTAGTGATGCTGGACAGAATGATAAAAAAATAGTATATATAAATAAAATTGTCAATAAGTATAAAAATTAGGTCTAAGAAATTATAATAGGTTTTAAATATATTTTCTTATTTACATTTGTAACATAGGTCTATGTAAAAAATGTAAATAAAGTTATTATTATTATTATTTATTATTATATATATATATATTTAATTATTAGATTTTTTTTTTAAATTTTTGTTTTTAATTATATAAGCGCGTTTAAATAGTTCTGAAGTAGACAGCAATTTCCTTTGAATAGTTGGATGAATGGTTGTATAACACTATGCAGTGTCCAGTCGCCTTCGGTCAACACCGTAATTGTTCGGGCGTGACTTCATTTTGAACAAACGGTTTTTATAATATCTTAGTAGATCTATAAAAGTCCGTGCAATGCCGGGTTAATATGCTAGTAACATGTAGAATATAATTTAGTCATCAAAATATTTACCCCCTTTTCTACAACCTCCCATTTCTCATCTTAAATTATTGCGAGAAAAATATCGTTGAAATCGTCGAAAAATTATCGTAGTTCAGCCGCATCTCAAAGGTGCTGTCCAGTTAAAGAGTTCTGAATATATGACAACTCGTGCTACGATTGCTCCAAATCGAGTTAACATCAGTGTTGGGAAAAACTCGTGGGAAAATTCCCATAACGAGGGAAAAATAGGCTCTATTTCTTGTTTTGTGGAAAAAAGGAAAAAAAGTAAAACATTTAAAAATCGTGGTAAATTTAAGAATTTTCTCTGATATTAATAAAAATAATGATAATAGCAAATACAGGAAAAAAAAAAAACATGAAATTTCTGTGTCGTATAACTTTTGAACTTGTAATCACTAAAACACATACACAGGGGCTCTGTGTATGTGTTTTCTTGTCGTAACACTGTTTATTATTTTGGGACTTCCCCTGTTTATTTAGTTGTGATATTTTCGTTGATAAATGACGGAAAAACAAAGGCGACGAAGTTCTCAATGCAGTTTTAGTTTTTAGGTCGAGTATACAGGTTAAAGATGTTACCTGCACAAAATTTCGTGTGACACCGACTCCTAGACCTTCACAAGACGCCCACTTTATACCAGTAATGAATTTTTTGTACTCAATTTTTTTTTTGCCTCTCACTTTCTAAATAGTTGTGACAACTTTTTTGCTATTCACTTTGTTACGCTATACTTAAACTTGCATAATTTTACATTGTGGGAATTTTTGTCCGTTTGTGGGAAATTTTGTACCTTGCTGTGGGAATTTTCTTCACAAAGTGCTGGCAACACTGGTTAACACGCCGCGTAGAGGAAAACTCCTATCTCAAAACGGATATTTGAAAAAATGACATTTTGTCTCCCTTGTAAATGGTTTTTAGGGTTGGGTCACGCTAGACTTAATTTCGGTTGCATAATTTCAGCAGCGTCTTTTACGTTGGTGTGTGAAGTGGTCAGATCAAGCGTAACAGTAACCGAATTTACGTGCTAAATTGCGCATTTCCAGGCAGTTATTGTTCTGACATGCATTATTAACTTCTCGTTGTTAAACATAGTCATGAAACGTGACGCAGAACTGTACAACACTGTCGGCGGGACCAAAATTCTGCTGAGTTCGTCAACACTTGAAATCGTAATTTAAAGTAATGTGTTCGATGTTTTTAGTCGAATGAATTTTCCATTCAGCCGAAACCAACACCAGCAACCAACAACCAACGCTGATGATCGACGTAATAAAAACTACGCTCGACGGACTGGCGTATTTTCGGGCAGGTATGGCCAAGTTCTTTCGTAACGTTCCGCTGCTGAAATTACGCCTAGTGTGTTTCGACGCTTTCATTCCACTCGTTAAACCATACATACTTTATGTCCTACCAGACACACAAAAGACCTCTTTGTTATGAATGTTCAGTTTTGCTGTTGATATCAATGGCTGCCAGAAATCTACCCATGATTTTTCGCATTTAGAAATGTTGTTATGGGAAGTATTCACCCGACTTGGCGCTTTCAAATTACTATTTATTCAGGTTGATACAGAACTAGGGTGTCCAGGTTTTATCCAATGCCTCCGGCTTTCACACCGTTATCTTTGATCTCCGGGTTTTGGCAAAAGTGCCTTTCACACTTAAATAAACAACCTCAAATAAATAAAATAATAAACTTAAACGGAATGGAATATGTGACCTCGGCTTTCATCAATACAGATTCTGATTCTCCTGTTAACTAATCTAAATAATTAAGCACAAATTCTTTAAACTTGCTAAAATTACAGAAATGAACAGGTTTTGTTCGATTATCATCAACATTCCTTTTATTGTTGTCCTTCACTTCCGCAGCTTACTATGATTTTTTTTTAATAATACGTTTTCAACTATAATTATACGAATAAATATCACATGAACCGGTGAATGTTTATGTACTTTGCAATGAAAGCGTCACTGGGTAGGCAGAATCGCAGCTCGCGAGCGGTAACGAAATACTCTTTTCAACAATTTGGACAAAACGTCCAACCAAAAATCAACCTGATGAAGCGTGCTATCTATAAGAATATGAGTGACGCGACCAAATTGAAAAAGTAAATAACTTAAAATCTAGAAAATTAGTTATTTTGTTTTCTAATGATATCCTTCATTAGTCAGTATATTTCCTTCATCTTTTCACCATTTATACATTTTAATAAGTTTATATAATTTGGTTCTTTAGGTTTTACGTACAATTTGAAAAGATGAAAGACGGAAACACAATGAAGAAATGAAAGGGATGAGATACAATAAAGAATAGAATAGAGCAGAATACAATAAATTTCAGTGATTTTCTGTCCATTATATGAAATAACTTACTATAGAAGCTTTCAAAAGTCAACTCATGTGAAATAACCTGCACTATGTTACTTTTTAATAAAAATAATATTGAAGTATGCGCTCTGCAAAAACTATGACTCAAGAAAACTACGAGAGTCAAGAGAATAAACTTTTACACAACTAAGTTTACTAACAAATTTGAATAAAAGAAAAAATCTTGATTAACTAAAGAAATGTTATCATTTCTTTAGTTAATCAAGATTTCTAATCTAATAAAAAATGTGAAATATTAATTATTACGTATCAGAGTTTCGTAGTAATCTAGTGCGCATAGTGTTCTCCAAATTTTTTGTTCATGTACCCCTAAACCAGAAGAAATAAATATCACTTAACCCCAATATACGCACACACATATATAATACCATAGTTAACGTTAGTTAACTCATGTTTACTTCATTAAGTAAAAATTAAAATGGAAAATAACTGACAAATGTTTACAAAAACGGACATGTCCATACAAAACTGTTTTTCAGAAAATACAAAAAACTTATATCCCTCAATTATATTAATTTTTATTTACAGCTATTCATTTAATAATATAAATTTGATAACAGGGATTCCTAGGACAAAAAATACATATTTCGTAAATAAAAAATCAAATAATATGACGGACAGACTTGACGAGACAGATCTTGATAATAAAATTTGGATATGTCTGTTTTTGCACGAAGTCTTTGGACATACATCAATTTTCAGTCATAGTCTAAGGCTGCTCCTAAACTATCTAATATAAATCTATATAAATAAAAATTAAATGCTGTTCGCAGGTAAGCGCATCACTTGAAAACGGCTGGACCGATTAGGTTAATTTTTTTAAATGTTCGTAATAAGGTTTTTAGAGAAATAAAAATTGGAAAAGTTGCCCGAAAAATTGGAAAATTCTGGAAAAACTGAAAGTGCTTTTTTCTATGACATTTTTGCTACTACGTGCGCAAACGTCCTTTGTGCACGCTGATTACTACGCTACTACAGCTGTCAAATTGTGAATCAAGCTAATAGTGACGAAAAATTTATTCAGTTGTTTATTTTCAGTTGAATTGTGATTCTGTTGTAAGTTCATCGCAATCGTTTCATGAAATGAATTAAGTTTAGTCGATCTCAAACAAATTTACAGATTTACCTACGAAATACGGTGGGTTTTGAACTGACGAACGGTTTGGTTTAGTTAGGTTAGACAATAGGTTAGAAACAACAAAGTGAATCAATTAGTAAATAAAATGATCACTCAAAAATACGTTTTTTTTTTTCTTCTCATTTTTACTTTTTTACAAATTTCCAATAGCTTTTCACAAATTTACAAAACGATCACAAACAAATTTATTGAAATTTGGACAGGACAACGTTTTTCGGGTCAGCTAGTAAATAATAAATGCTAGGTTCCCAAACAACAAGATAGGCGCATAGGGTTAGAGAAGGTAAGTTCTCCGTTTCTAGACGGCCGGTCATAGATATGAAAGCCACGTGGTCGGTGTATCGTTTTGACGGGTCCTATTGTCTCTGGATAAACAGGTACTCATTTTAAGTATTAAATACTTGTGACTGAGTCGACCCTGGAGCTGACTGCACAATATCGAAAGATAAACATCCGAAGGAGGTGGGGTGTTTCAAACCAGGGTCCGTGTGCTCTGTAGACAACCGCCTTACCACGTAGCCACGGCAACTCTATCAAATATAACACAACACAATAAATTACCAGCTCAGACTTGTAAATCAAAAACAAATGATGTGACGAGAATTGCTGTCAACAATTGTTGTCTGCATTATGACTTACGGCTACTTCAAACCTATATAATATTGTCACAAAGGTAACCCCAGGTCAGGGCTGCGAAACCTAGACATTGTGACGTTCAGCTGTGTGATTCAAAAACTATTTGTCGGTGTCTGGCATGTGTATCCTGATTAGGTAATTCATACGCTGTATTTTCGTTATTACTTAGGTAATATTTGTCATGATAAATGAATAGCGTTAATCGGAGGTGAAAGTAAATAGATGTCGTACGGAAGCCAGGCAGAGGGACCTAGCCAACTCCTCTACGGCGTTCCACTCAACTACGGTGACGACTACGAGTCTGACTCTATATATGACTACCTTTGGAGTAGACCAAACAACAGTCACCATGTGAGCGGGGGAACACTTCACTAGGTTTCTCAACTTCCTGATGGGCAACCCCCGCCAGGAAAAAAGTTCAAGGCAATCCCGATCAACATGGGGTGGACAGGAGACTTCCCCCAGCTCCCAGAGAAATTTCCATCAAATACTGTTGTAAGTGATAAATATTTAATAAAGTATGTTGTTAAAACCAGGAATTGGTTTTTCAGCGGAAATAATGGTTGAACTAAATATAAAGGGCTATTATTATCAATGGGGGTTTGGCATATTTTGTCAAGCGTCCACTAGTTGCAATCCTCAGTCACCTTTTGAGCCACGTCATACTAGAGACTAGTGGAGCTAAATACATACGGCTGCATCCCAAACCCTGGCGTTATTCAGACGCGAAAATGCGAGGTGAACCGAGCAACACTGTTTTTTATATCCTGTAGATCAAAGAGGTGACAGAATATCTGCAGGCGGGAATGGACTCGATTTCCCTTCGGAAGGAGGCTTTCATACTACCCAAACACCAACTATCAGGACTACAAGCTTAACTTTATACCATGAATTCAGCTTTCTAAGTTCAGACAAGAAATCCATATACTTGGACCTCTTTTCCTCGTCCTTGAGAAAGATATTCTTCTCGACAGGATTGTTTGTGACAGGACAGTAAATCTGTTTGGTCTTAATATCCAGGAGGCCGTCATAGTGGCCGTCAGTAACATCGAGGTGCGAAAGGTATAATTCCAATAAATGCTGCACCTGGTATATTCTGTCACCAATTCTATGCCAGAAAGGACGTTCGGTATAACTGGTATTGAGTTAATATCATAGCCATGTATAAGATGGTAATAGAGCACATGGTACGCGCACGCGCACAATGATGTAAACCGGGAACATACTAGAGGAATTTATTTTAGACGTTACTAAAACGTTTAGATAGTAACGGGTGTTTTTTTTAGAGGTATAGAACTTTAAATTGCAATAAAACAACGATGGATTATTCGATTGACATGAATTTTTTTTATTCGAAAGATAATCTTGTGGCATTACATTAAATCATACCAACAAGACGGCGCAACATGTCACACAGCTCGTGCCACAATCGATTTATTGAAAGACACGTTTGGTGACCGCCTAATTTCACGTTTTGGACCTGTGAATTGGCCTCCAAGATCTTGTGATTTAACACCGCTGGACTACTTTCTGTGGGGCTATGTAAAGTCATTGGTCTATGCGGATAAGCCACAAACGCTTGACCATTTGGAAGACAACATTCGCCGTGTTATTGCCGATATACGGCCACAAATGTTGGAAAAAGTCATCGAAAATTGGACGTCCAGATTGGACTACATCCGAGCCAGCCGTGGCGGTCATATGCCAGAAATCATATTTAAAATGTAATGCCACAAGATTATCTTTCGAATAAAAAAAAATTCATGTCAATCGAATAATCCATCGTTGTTTTATTGCAATTTAAAGTTCTATACCTCTAAAAAAAACACCCATTACTAGGCTAGAATAGTACAATAGCCTAGTACTATCAGCAATGGCAAACGTCCAAAATAACGGTGTCCGCATTTCATTTTTTGTTCAGTTTAAAACTGTTATGTAAAAGATTACCTACAAGTAAAATAAAATAATTATTACTAGTATTATTAATATCTTAATTTTTTTGAAAATTTCTCTATACATATGTATTTTTAATTAATATGCAATTTCGTGTTGTTTTCGTAATCACTTTTAAAGCCCCGTTATCCATTTGTTCTAATGTTATTTAAATGAATACTTTAATACTTTAAAGTTGACTATAATTTTAACATGCTTTTATCCTCTTTTACAATATTTTCAACAATAAAAAAGTTATATATTCTAATTTCTTTTTTTTTTTTTTTATAATAATTTATTTTTTCTCGAGATTTCTCGAGAAATATCTAGAAAACAAATCTAATTTTTCATTTCTCGAGAAATGAAAAATGTCTAGAAATTAGAAACACTAATCCTCATACATTTTAAAAGTGGTGACTTTTACGTGAATTGCAGCGCAGTTTTCTTTACTTGCCATGGGCGCAAAAATACTCGTTACATCTCTGAAAGAGATCGTAGACTGGCAATACATTTTTTAATATAAACAAGTTTTCTGCCATCGACTTAAATATGATATTGTACCAGTTGTACAAACAAAGGATGAATAAATAATGAACGACTTTTGAATAAATTAGTTTAATTTAAATAATTAAACACTACTAGTAAGTAAAGAACGCGTTTCCTTGAACCTTTCTTTAGAGACGACTTAAATGAGCAGGACTGGTTATATAAGAAATATCCTTTTCATCCTTTTCCTAAAAATAAAACACGGGTTTGTCGTAAGTCAATATTAAAAATAACTGAAAATTTACCAAATAAATATTTAAGGTCTCGTTGAGGTTGTATGTCTTAATTTCAAGTTTATGTCTTATCGTTATTTAAGGCGGTTTCAGTTTCTGTTCTCCGTGTATTTTCTCAACTAGATTTTATGTCATACTTAAATTTTAATGTAAGTCAGGTAGAGAAGACCGGACAAGATTAAGCCAAAGCTACAAGCTAGAATATCTCGTATCCAATGATTTACTATACAATAAAAACAATATGTCTGACATGAGGTGAGTAAATGTTTTTCTAATCTTATTACCTTCCTTAAACACATCCAGGTGCTAAGGACTTTCTATCACTGTCGTAAATTTGCAGACCCGTTAATTGCTTGAGCGGTTTTTCTTTTACAACATCTGTACTCTTTCGTCTAGGTGGGAATGTTTTCAGACGCGTCTAGTTAATGGGAACTGCTGAGGTAAGTGCATCACGGTCTAATAATGGTTTATTTTGGAAAACTGCAGCATTACAATTTTGTTAAGTGGGGTTTTGAAATGTCACAGATCAATATTTTGTAGGTTTTATGCATTTTGGTGGTAAAGCTAATACTGTTAAACTGGAATATATAAAAATTATGTGATATATGAATTTTCAAATGTTTCAGAATTTCGTAGGTATGAGGATGGCCAACAAATTACTAAATGTAATTTTTTGTTGTAATCACAAATGTATTCAAATGAACAATATTTTGAAATTGATTTGCCTATTAGTCTTCGAGACTCATTTAGAAAGTAAAAAACATTTACTTATTAGCAACATGAAAGCAAATACATTTAAATGAAAACAGTCTTTATTTTTAGTAGATACGAAGGGCAGTTGAAAAGTAATCAGCCTAGGCAAGAGATGGCGCTACCAGTATCAAATCAATGTTGTTTTTCGCAAATCCTAACCTTCAAATGACTATTGTAAAATTTTCAACCAGCTGCGTCATTTAGTTTGTGTTTGATAGTCATTGAAAACAACAACTGAAGCATTTTTACAAAAATGAATAAAATCGAATATCGTGCAGTGATAAGATACTTGATTTGAAAAAAAAAAGAACGATGAGATCAAAACCGAATTGAACGATGTTTATGGAGACTCTGCACCTGGGATATCAACAATTAAATTTTGGACAGCTGAATTTACATGCGGTCGTAAGAGCATTTTTTATGATGATCGTCCAGGCCGTTCAAAATAGGTCACCACGCCAGAAATGGTCGATAAAATCCATGGATAATCGACGATCGACGAGTGACTAAGCGCGAGATAGCTGAGGCTGCGGGCATCTCAACCGAACGGGTGCTCAACATTTTTCAGTATATTTGGGGATAAGGAAGTTCTCTGCCAGATGGGTGCTGCATTTGATCTGAATCGATAACAAACGGGATCGTCTGAATATTTCGAAGGAATGTTTGACGATGTTCAACCGCGATAAGAAGGACTTTTTGCACCGTTTCGTAACCGTGACCGAAACATGGATCCATCACAATACACCAGAAACCAGTCATGGCGTCACTGTTTTGAGATGTGCACGGTATCATTCACATCGGCTACCTGGAAACGGGTAAAACGATCATGGGCGTATATTATGCAGAGCTGTTGGACCGATTTGACGCCAATTTGAAGCAAAAGCGGTCGCATTTGTCGAAGAAAAAAGTGCTGTTCCACCAGGACAACGTACTGAACCACAAATGCGCAGTCGCAACGACAAAACTCGAAGAATTGCGCTACGAATTGGTACCTCATCCACCATATTCGCCAGATTTGCCCCCCTGCGACTATTATTTATTTTCTATTATTTAGAGATTTGAGTCGAATAAGGAGGTCATCGCTGAAACGGAAGCCTATTTTGAGGACTTGAGAAATCGTATTTTTCGGAGGGCATCGAAAACTTGGGGAATCGTTGGAAAAGTGTATAGTTCTAAAAGGAGACTATGTTGAGAAATAAATTGAGTTTTGTCGAAAATGTTGTGTTTTCTTGCCTAGACCGATTACTTTTCAACCGCGCCACGTACATCTTATAATTTATTTTTCTGCAGTCATTATTTAGACTGAGACAGTTAACATTATAACCGTGTGGTGAGTTTTTGGATATCTTCCATTTGTGAGTTCATCCACTTAGTCATTAGGTTCAAACCAAAGTTCTTTTTGACTAGGCCTAATTAATCGTATTTCGTTGTGTTCCAACGTATCACATTTTTGCTTTCTGATTAAGCGTGAATAACGTTTCAAAACGTGTGACTAATCCGTGTATATTCACATTTATGAATACAGCAGACTGAAGCAAGAACGTTTTTGCTTTAAACCGTTTTATATTGACGAAAAGACGTTTTTGTTTCAAATAGTTTCGACCCTAATGAAACCAAAAGTTGAACAAAAAGTTTTTGTTTTAATCAATAAAACATTTTTGCTTCTCCTTGCTTCTGATGTGGGGGTGGATGCAATTATAAAAATTTCCGAGATTGGTTGACCCAATAAATAAGAAGATAATTGAGGGCAACACTCTTCAATAATATATACTTTTTAGGGTTTTGTAGGCATGACCAAAAAAACCATATTACGTCACACATGTGTCTGGCTATCTGTATGAACAGTAGAAATTGTGGCAAAACTGGTGTACCATGAATGTTGAAATTTGGCATGCTTGTACAACTTTTTGACCCACGTATAGAAAAACTATTGAGAGTAAAAAGAACTCGTCCCGGGAAAAATATAAACATATATGTATTTAACGAGAAGATAAATATATTAAATTTCCAGTAGAAAAGTTTTAAGTTTCGAGTAGGTCAAATAAAACATTTTAATGCATGGATAAACCTACAAATATTATTGTTAACAAATCAATTTTTTTAATGGATTTTTCTTTTATGTCAAAAAACTTTTGCCCCTTACACTAATTCCCAGAGAGGTTGATCTAAAAATCAGAAAAAAAAAAATCAATAACGTATTGTACATTGCTGGGAACCAGAATAGTTCAACAGGAAAATATAGAATTTATTGTGTTGTTGAATAAATGATCCTTTTAAAATTCATTGTTTGGACCAAAAGAAAGGAAAAAAATGATTGTCTTAAGACATAGATTTAGGAACGAGAAATATATTTTTTAAATTTCTTTATTTTAAAATTATTTTTACCAAATATGTGCTAAAAAAATTTCATTCTCTTACCCTACAACTCAGGAAAGTTAATCTAAAAATCTAAAAGTTCTGGGCGATGTACATTAAAGTGAACTGGAGTAGTACAGCAAAAAAATTTGATCAAATTATATTTTCAGGAGATATGGCGTTATTTGTTTTTTGACAAAATTGATTATTCTTTTTTTAATTCATGACTAAATTATGGTTAATAATGTTATAACTTTTTTGTATTTATGGCTAAGGTAATGTACGTCTTCTTTTCTAATATATAATAATGAAAAAAAATTAAAAGTTGAGAATCGAGCTATAATTTTTCCGCAAGCTACACTACGTTACATATTGCAAGTTGCGAAGCAATCATGTGTGAAGGCTTGGTTGTTCTTTTCTAATAATGAAAAATACTTTTCTGAAAATGAAAAAATCAAAAAAATGAAGTCATTTATCAATATATTTCTTATTAATTTTATAAAGAGTTTCATACAATGCATATCGCAGAAAAAAATACTAGGATTTTTTCATTTAAATTTAATTCCGACGAAATTTTCACAAAATATTTAAAATTAGTTATATAAAAAATTTAAATGAAAGTTCTTAGTACTCAAATTAAGGAATGAAAGTATTATCAAAAAAATTGATGTGAAGTGTGAATATTCACACATTTTAGGGTTTCGCAGGTATATAATAAGTGAAGGCGGTATGCTGAGTGTGTAGGACAAATTTTACTTTATAGTAATCACGGCAAAATGAACGATATTTTTAAAATAATTTATCGTCTGTTAATCATATAATAAGACTGGTTATTAAATTTACGCTCTTAAAAATTAAATACAACATTTGTCAAAATATAACTAGAATTTTGACAAAATAATTTCAACATAATAAAAATGCAAAAAAAAAAAAACAGAAAAAATAAAACTCACTCCGTCCGTACTCGAACTCGAAACCCTTCGTTTTCCAGAGAATTTTAGCTTCCGACACCAGCGCTCTAACGCGCTGCACCATCGGACGCTTAGCATATGAGTGTCTTACATTGGTATAACTTTTGTACTTTGTGAACCAAAAACCACAAAAAATGCGTTATTTTCCGAAAACATAATCTGATCAAAAATTCCTGTTGTACTATTTCGGTTCACACCAATATACATTACTTGGAATTTTTTTAGATTTTTAGTTTAAACCATCTGGGCTACAGGGTGTGGGACAAAAATTTTTTTGCACAATTTTGGCAAAAATCGCATCAAAATAATTTATTTTGCAAAAATAAAAATTTGATCGTTAATGCACGTACTAAGGGCTTTCATTTGATACCGTACTCAGAATTAAAATAAAATATTTTTGTTTTCGATGAGCACATATTTGTTTATATTTTTAGGGGGGTATGTTTTTTAGATGTTTTAGTATTTTTCCTATGTGCGGGTCAAAGAGTTGTATAAGCATGCCAAATTTCAACTATCTAGGTTTAGCCGTTTGGCTACAATTTTAACCGAACAGACAGACAGACAGACAGACAGACAGACAGACAGACAGACAGACAGACAGACAGACAGACAGACAGACAGACAGACAGACAGACAGACAGACAGACAGACAGACAGACGACAAAATGACGGTATAAGGGTTTTTTGGTCATACGTACAAAACCCTAAAAACTGTAGATTTTGATGTGATAGAAAATATATTGTATTAGACATTCTATTGACTTCTTACTAGTGATGTGCCGCATATCCGTATTCGTATCCGCGGATGATCCGCAAGAAATAAAAATCCGTATCCGGATCCCTATCCGTTTTTAAGGCGAATCTTAAACGGATATCATATAAGAAAATTCGAATTAGTTTTCAAATAAGCTTGGGTCTAAAAACGCTGTTAATGTTAAGTCGAACATCACTCTATTTGCCGATGGTTTTTGAATGATCTGGTATACATTAAATATTAGAGTAAAATTAGTTTAATTAAAGACAGTGAGAGTGATTCTGAACTCAACTAAATTGTGTGTATCTGCTGGCATGTTTTTGTTTGCATAGTCCGTTCAACAGTAGAATACAGTATTGCTGTTATAATATAATATGTTTATAATAAGTTTATTTTAGTTTCTTGTACATATACATACATATACAGTAATTTACGTCTAGAGAAAAAAAAAATACAATACACACAATATATAATACAAAGAAATATATATATATATATATATATATATATATATATATATATATATATACATAGATTCTGTTTCAGTCTATATTTCGATATCCTTAAGGAATTCTTGAGTATCATAATAAGCACCCTTTAAGAAGTTAAAGTTAAAGTTTTTAATTTTCCTCTTCAAGTGGTTCTTATTTAGACTGGTTAATGAGATAGGCATCTTGTTGTACAGGTCAATGCCTATAAACAGAGGCAGCTTCCTACTTGCTCTGTACCTGCAAAATGGCACTATAAAGCTATCCTTATTCCTAGTGTCGTAATTATGATTGTTCAAAATTTTTTTTTATTGAACAATCATTTTCCTTTACATATAGTAATACATTTAAAATATAAAGTGATGGAACCGTTAGAATGGCAAGCTGTTTAAATAGTTCCTTACAATGGGCATAAGGTTTTGCACCAGACATTATTCTGACAATGCGTTTCTGAATTTTAAAAATTCGAACAGAACAAGATGCTCTACCCCACAACATAATTCCATAATTAATTATTGAATGGCAGTGGGAGAAGTAAACAATTTTAACGATCTCATCGGACATATTATATTTTAATTTTTTGATCATGTATACCGTGCAGTTTAATTTATTGGAAATGTAGCCAATGTGGTCTGCCCAGCTAAGATAAGCATCCAGCTGGCACCCAAGAAACTTCACAGTGGCATCCTGGTAGAGCGCATTATTACTAAGTTGTCTATTCATGCTGAAAATGACTGTTTTAATATTGTCACGATTTAGACTGAGGCCATTACTGGTAAACCACTGTAAAGCTTGCTCTTCTGTAGTGCTGGCTGCCTGCTGGGCATCCTCACAGTCAACACCATCGTCGATGAAAGATGAATCATCGGCAAACAGTATTGTTCTGGCTGCCATATTTTCAGGAAAATCATTTATATACGATATGAATAGGAACGGTCCAAGTATAGTTCCTTGTCCTATTCCTATATTTACAAATCTGGGCGAGGAAAGGATATTTTTATACCAGACCTGTTGCTGCCTGTTAGACAGGAAGTTTGTCAGCAGGTCTAGTGTATTGCCACGAATGCCATAATAGAGCAATTTTTCCCGGAGTTTTTCAGGGCACACGCAGTCAAAAGCTTTACTTAGGTCGCAGAAAGACCCAACGACATGTTTCCGTTGCTAAAGGTTTTCCATGATTTTACTAAGTAATTTCATGGTAGCTTTGTTAGTAGACTGTTTTGCCCTGAACCCAAACTGATTTTCCGAAAAAGACGCCCATCCTCTCAAAAAAATCTGATTACCTATTTTTTATGGCTTTTTCAATGATTTTTGAGAAAACAGGTCATAGGAAATGATAGCGGTGTTGCCAAATATTGTAAAAGTGTCAAATATGTCAATGAACTCAAAATATTATGTAGAATATTATTTTCTTTTGTTGTTAATTTACTGACATTAATTGGGAAAAGAAACAGAAAAAAAAAATTATAACGGTTTGTTCTGCATTTTCAAAGATCCGCACGTGTAACATACAGCAGCCTCGTTAAGAAAGAAATAGATAGCCTTATTGGGAGAACCCATTAGAAAGTACAGAAAAAACTATTGTACTACATTCTAAAAGTTGAAAAGTCTATAAGAACGGCTCGATATCAAAGTAGTGCTTCAAAGTCTTCGTTTTTCTACTTGAATGGAAGATCCGTATCCGTATCTGCGGATCTAGACACAAATAATCCGTATCCGTATCTGTATTCGCGGATCTGGCTTTTATGTGATCCGGTACATCATTACTTCTTACACCTATTAAACACCTACAAAACCTTGAAATGTGTGAAAATTCACTTCACATTATTTTTTTTATACTATATATAATTGTATACAGATTTATTTCTTAATACTACTAGCTTTTCGGCGTCCAGTTCCATTTACATTGTAAACTCTATAAAAAATGATACTCAACTCTAAAATATAAAAAAGTTCCATGACTCTCTAACGTGAAAATGTTCCGCGCAGTCGCAGAATTAAATGTTTTATAATACAACAAGGGAATAATATCTTTGAAATTATTTTGAAATGATCCAGTATTAATTTCTGGTAGAATCGGGTGTACCACCGGGCTCAAATTTAGGACCTCTTATCTTCTAAATATTTATAAATGATGTAAGTGATGTACTTAAAAGTGATCATTTAATTTTTGCTGATGACCTTAAAATTTTTCGTGAAATCTCCTCTCCTCAGGACTGTGATATTCTTCAGGATTGTCTTAATGTTCTTGGTGCATTGTAAACAAACTTAAACTTAATCTGTCCAAATGTAAAACTTTATCATTTACTCGGAAAATTAACTCCAATCATTTTTCTTATTCTATTTCTGGTGTTACTCTTGAGCGTTGTGATACAATCAAGGACCTGGGTGTAACTTTCGATACTAAATTAACATTTAGACACATGTAGATAATATTTTTACATCAGCACTGAAAATGCTTGGTTTCATCATTCGTAACACACGTGACTTCACTAATATTAATGCCATTTTCTCTTTATACTGTGCCTTTGTTAGATCTAAACTGTTTAGTAATTTGGGATCCAATTTACGAGAACCAACAAAAAACTTTAGAGAAGGTACAGTACAAATTTTTAAAATATATATATTACAAATTAATGGGATCTTATCCTCCTCAACATCTTAGTTATGCTACATTACTGGACCTCTTTAGTTCTGTGTCCCTCACAGAACGTCGTAAAACTAAGTCTCTTCTCCATTTAAAAAAAATATTAAATAACAAAATTGATGACCCCTTAACCCTCCATAAATTAAATTTCAATGCTCCTATTGTTCCAACCAGACATCCACTATTATTCTATCTTCCTCAGGCTCATACGAACCTTCATCTCAAATCTCCTTTAAATCGTATGTGTTCATACTATACACTAAATAATACAAATTTCGAACTCTTATAATAGTACAGTAGAATTAGGAAAATTGCATAACAAAATTCGTTTCAGGATGCCATATGGAAAAATCGATGTAATTGGGTGAGTAGCATGTACCATTGAAGTCGCCCCCATTTTTTCAACCTGGAACATTGTTTAAACAATGAAAAACAGCAAAAAAAACGACAAAAATTGTTTTTTTTTTCTAACTCGGGAGCTACTGCCACTGGGAATTTCAATTTTTTTTTACTATTAAAGTACTCAAAAACAATTAATTTGAGACCTGCTAAATTAAATTCTACCCATTATTTGTTTAAATAATTGAGAAAAACCACGAAAATTTTAAAAATTTTCAAATATTTTTCATTTTGTCAAAAAAGCAGCTATTTGCTTGAAACTTACAGAAATTGTGTCATTTATTAGTCTCAACTTACAAACAAAATTTTATCAAAAAATATTAATTATTTAACGAATTATTGCATTTATTTATTAAAATGGACCTTAATGTAAAATGAAAAATGACGTTCTTCCCGTCGTCGTACAGGGCCCATCAGGTGCTCATTTTCTTTGTTGAAACGTCAATTTTCAATATCCATTAAGGTAAAATCCAATTTTTAATTTTTTGACCTCCAAAATGGCGATTAAAAAATTGTTGCTAATTTTGCAATGGTTTTTTGCGTATAATTTTGCGATGAACAAAGATACAGACATGGCATATCGATATTCTTGTAGTTGGTAAAAAAACAAAAATTTTGAAAAAAAAAAGTTCTTCTAGGACCAATAGGAGCCGAGATAATTATTTTTTTTTCTTTTAATTCGTAAATTGTTTATTTATTAACATTAAGGGTCGAAAATTTCACAAAAACTAGTTCAATACTTGAACTTTGAAATGCAATTGAGATAGAAAAATGCAATTGTAAAGTCCTAATTATGATTTTTAAAGTACCTGTTACGCTGAGAGAGAAGGATGAGTCATCACTGCTGCGCGCTGAAAAAATGGAACTTGCCTTCTTCAAATTCAAACGGCAAGAAAAAATTTGCGGTATCTCCCTTGATTCTTAACCGATTTCGACGTTTTTTTTTTAATCTGTGGTAGCGCGATAAAATATGAACAAACGAGATGTTCGTTTCGAAAAATAATAACAAATTAATTTGTTATAAACAATCACTATAATAAAAAAAATAAAAAAATAAAAAATCGTGGTTTTACAAAAAATATTCATTTTAGGAAGTATCTTGATGTGAAAAGGTTGTATAAGATATTGGGTTTTATTTTGGAACATGTAAAAATATTGTAGTATAACATTCTAAAATAAGTATAACCATGATACTTTTTCATTTTTTTGAAAAAAATTATCTCGACTCCTATTGGTCCTAGAAAAACTTTTTTTTTCAAAATTTTTGTTTTTTTACCAGCTACAAGAATATCGATATACCATGTCCGTATCTTTGTTTATCGCAAAGTTATTCGCAAAAAACCATTGCAAAATTAGCAACAATTTTTCAATCGCCATTTTGGAGGTCAAAAAATTAAAAATTGGATTTTACCTTAATGGATATTGAAAATTGACGTTTCAACAAAGAAAATGAGCACCTGATGGGCCCTGTACGACGACGGGAAGAACGTCATTTTTCATTTTACATTAAGGTCCATTTTAATAAATAAATGCAATAATTCGTTAAATAATTAATATTTTTTGATGAAATTTTTTTTGTAAGTTGAGACCAATAAATAGCTCAATTTCTGTAAGTTGCAAGCAAATAGCTGTTTTTTTGACAAAATGAAAAATATTTGAAAATTTTTAAAATTTTCGCGGTTTTTCTCAATTATTTAAACAAATAATGGGTCGAATTTAATTTAGCAGGTCTCAAATTAATTGTTTTTGAGTACTTTAATAGTAAAAAAAAATTGAAATTCCCAGTGGCAGTAGCTCCCGAGTTAGAAAAAAAAAAACAATTTTTGTCGTTTTTTTTTGCTGTTTTTCATTGTTTAAACAATGTTCCAGGTTGAAAAAATGGGGGCGACTTCAATGGTACATGCTACTTACCCAATTACATCGATTTTTCCATATGGCATCCTGAAACGAATTTTGTTAAATTTTCGAACTTTTTTGGCTAATTCTACTGTACTATAAAGCATTTTATCGTTTTCTTTTTCTTTTTTTTTCTTCTAAATTTGTGTTTCTAAAATTATTGAAATATGTAAAAATTAGAGTATTTTGTTTATTCCTATTTGTTTATTACAATTAATATGTATTTGTTAAAATATTGTTTATATGTATTTGCAATTTTGTGTCTTTAGTTATTACTTTGTTAGTATAATATTCAAATTATATGTATATATTTATGTACCTGCCCGTTTTGGGTAATACTGTTGGGCAGCAGTAATAATAAATAAATAAATAAATAAATATTAATGCCGACACCGTTATTTTGGACGTTTGCCATTACTGATATTACTAGGATAGAATAGTACAGTATAATGAGTATTCGTATCAAAAAGATATAATATTTCATGAGATATATAAAATTCTTTCGGACGTTTCGGAAACTGCTCAACGATCTGTTTCCGTCTTCAGCGATCAGGAGAGTGATAAACATTTCAATTTACTTCGAGTTTTTATACCGGGTATTGTAAGAGTGTGACCAGGTTATAGGTGTGTTGCTATTGGTTGGGTGGTTGGGGGCAGCTATTGGTAGGAATGGGACTGCCTGCGGAAGATTTACGACCGGATTAAGGTTGATTGTCACATGATTGTGTGGTAATGAGATGTTTGTTACCGAATTACTGACCTGAAAATTAGAAAAGTTGTTTTGAATAATAGACAGCCAGAGTTTAGGAAGTTTTAATTCTATGCTAGCTTGTCTGACAGCATCTCCAAAGTTTTCAATCAAAGCAGACTCTTTCAATTTTCTTTTGAACTTGTTTTCCTCATACATTTAGGGTTTAGCATCTTTCCTTTGGAAATTGTGTTCATTTTACCAAGCCTGTTCGGCTAGTTTGGAATTGTAAATTTCGCCCTGCTGAAGTTTTTTCTTATGCTCGTTGGCCCTAAAATGCAGAGAGGGAGGTCTGCAAGTCTGACCATTGTATTATTTCCCACACTGGCAAGGAATAGAGTAGACACAGTTTTTGTTTAGGACAGATTTGGTTTTCGTGCATGATAGAATAGATCTTAAAGTCGAATTCGATTTGAAGGCTACTTGAGTATTATCCTTTTTTAGTATCTTACCAATTATCTCAAATACTTCTTTATAATAGGGCATAGAGACATACCTCACTTCTGAAAAAAAAAATAACACACCTAGAACTGACGAGTTCGAGTTCGACTTTAAGATCTAATCTATCATGTATGAAACCCAAATCCGTCCTAAGCAAAAACTGTTTCTACTCTATTCCTTGCCAGTGCGGTAAAAAATACGTTGGCGAAACTTGTAGACCTCTGCAATACTCATTATTTTGTACTATTCTAACCTAGTACTATCAGTAATGGCAAACGCCTAAAATAACGATGTCCGCACATCAAGGGAACGTGTTTCAACGTCGAGTATGCTTTCTCGTACTTTTCCTTGCTTCAAACAACTTTGATTTGTAATTAAGCGTGACTAATCGCATTTTTTTGTTCCAAAATATTTATGCGTTTTGATTTATTTTGATTTATTTGTGTGCATCTGACATTAGAAAAATCTGAGACTCAAAACTACCAGTAACTAATTTAATAACTGGTTAAGTTATAAACTTTGTTAATTTGCACAATTTAAAAAAAAAAATGTTTTTCGTTTAACCAGTTAATAAACATTTTCACATCAATTTTCAGAAGTTGATTTTTTGAAGTTTAATTATAATAACAAAGTTCATTTATTTACCTTCCCTATCATTCAAAATTTAACTGATTTGAGGTTTTCTTTAAAAAAACACTTGCTGTGAAAATCAGATGTTTCGCTCCTTTTCATCCGTCGAACCCATGGCTGACTATCTCCATTATCGTCGTTAAAATTCGTTATCATAAAAGCTACTTACGTAACTACTAGGTTTTGCACGTTCTACAATGACGCTTCTATTATCAAATATTGACGTCTGAGATGTAAAGAAGTATCATTAGCTCTAAATGTACGATATACATTATAGGTCATATACGAAAGCAATTCGAAAAATACGTGAACTGACAACACAGCAATGTTGTTAAGATTACAATCAGTATGTGGATGCAGCAATGCGATAAGGCATGCTTCTTTACTACGTGACGCCAGGCACGTATCTGTATATCGCTTCGTTTGTGCTCTGCTTGTATTTTTTAAGTATTACTTGCTACAGCAGTCACAGAACATACATCATTTGTTTGAAAGATACTGTATTTTGTGTAAAATTGGAGGAAACGGATTCAAAATACTATTGTCAAATGTCAGAATCTGGAACTGAAGTAAATTGTATCACAACTTGGGATTTCTATAAACAAGTTACAACGAACAATAAGAATAACTTTTATTTTAAAGAGTGTACTTTCAAAGTCATTGCAGTGTTGAATAGATAATTTTCACTGGATCGCATTTTAAAGTCTTGTACGTATCATAGAAATTTACTTACAAATGGTGAGTAGTGCAGAAGATATGTATCCAGGGCTGCCCCTCATTTTTGAATTCTGGATTCTTTTTTTTTGTGTATCAGACACTAAAATAGTTCCTAATTAGGAAAAAAAATCTCCCTTAATTTGACTATTTGTAATGAAACCTTATATCACAGTTTATTTTATATTATATTTTATCAACAATTTAACTCATATTATATAATAATATGAGTTAAATATTTAATATGCGATTCTTAACGAGGTCTATATGAATAAAACGCAGGTTCTTATTGATTTGTTAATTTATCAAAAATACTTCTTGTCAATTCATAAATTTGATACTTTTCGTGCATATACGATGGGTAATCCGAAAGTTTCTAAAACGAGATAGAAATCATAACTTTTTGAGGTAAAATTGTATTTATTTTTCTCAAAAATGTCTCCATTCAGCTCTATACATTTACTCTAACGCTTTTGAAGAACGCCTTTCAACCCTTCAGAAAAATAAGAATTATCTAAACTCTCGAAATATCCATTTACAACTTCGAAGACGAGTATTTCTTTCCAGTCAATCATTTTTTGAGCTTAGGAAACAGAAAGAAATTGAAGAGTCAATTCTGGAGAGTGCGGTGCATTCTCGATTAGTTCAAATCGTAATTCATGCAGTTTCGCCAATATGGGGCCTTTTGGATCTGATTTCTTCGTTCAGTCTGTGTTATATCTGTGTAGTTTAATATCGACGCATGATACTGGCCTGTTATTGTTATTCCATGTTGCAAGTAGTCGATGAAAATTATTTCTTGGGAAACCCAAATGACGATGACCATAATCTTACAAGCTGCTATTTACATTCCCGGTTCACCACGTGCTATCTACAGTTTTGATTGTTCTTTGGTCTCTGTAGTGTAGTGTTGTATCCATGTTTCATCGACAGTTGCAAAACATCGCATAAAATCTTTTGTATTGCGCTTATATATGTCTCTAGATAGGGCTGAGAAATGGTCATTCGCAATTTCTTTTGGATTTTGGTAGCAAACGCGGTACCCATCTTGCAGTGAGCTTTGTCATCTCCAAATATTGGTGTAAAATCCAATGTGCGCGGTCATTTGAAATGCCTACTGTCTCTGCTATATCTCGCAATTTTGTAGTTTCAAATTTAAATAATAAAAGTATTAATTATGCCTCTGTTCTTGTACGAGGAGAACCAAATTTACGTGTAATTTTTCTTTTCTAATATGGGACTATTTGAGTCATGTAAAAATGTTACACCCATGTAAAGACTGACTTATCATTATTAGGTCTACACTCCTAGGTGATATTTGGCCTCCTTCCATCCACCAATTTCTTAGTTCAACAACTTCATACTTTGCGCTTTCCATTTGTTTGAAGTTGTAGCATGTGGGAAGTATTCGTCCATCATGTTAATATACCTAAACCAGTTTTGTAATTTATTTATTTCAAATTATTTAGATACAGTAACTAGATACTAACAACAAATTAGATACTTTTTGAAATATGTATCTGAATCTGTATCTGTATATATATTTAAATTTAAGTATCTTGTATCTGTATCTCAGATACTTTGCTCGTTACTTTATTTTTATACCGTAATACCGAGCTGATGTTATAGTTTAATTAAATAAATAATAATAATAATTATTATTATAAATTGTAATTTTGAATATTTTATTTTTGCTATATTCAAAATTCAGAAAACAATGGAAATTCTGACGACTACAAATTTAGTTTTTATGATATGTCAAAAAAATGTTCTCGCTCGTTTTTCGTAGCTTTTGAACGGCCGTAAAAATAGTAGGTGTTATATGAAACACTTAAGAAAAATGGGTCATTATTAATGAAAACTAAGTTTTTGAATAAATACTCTTGCTATTTTGATGACCAATTTGCTAAAAACATATGAAAAATTATATCCATACAAGTGGTTTGGGAGTAGACCGTGATTTTTGAGGCCTTGGACAACACAAAATAAGGCCCTTGAAAAATATTCAGTAATTTAAAGTGCTCTTTGATAATTTTTTAGAGGCATTTCATCACTTGAGGCCTGGCTCTAGTCCGCCGCACCTAAGGGCTGGCCATGCTGAAGTGGATATTAAGTTTATTTCCTAAATGAAATCAGTAAGGTAAGTAGGTGTGCTCCGTAAAGGACGTAGAAGAGGACGTGGACAAATAATTATATATTTCTTAACAGTAATTTTTTTTAGTGAACAAAAATTAGGGCTAAAATTTCATTGAAATGAACTTCCCCTTAACAAGAACATACCATAGGTGCGTATCAATAAGACTAACATTAGTCTACCTTAGTACATATGACTAAAATAATACATACGTTATTTAGTATAAAATCATTCCGTAGAATAGTGTTTTACAATGCATTTAGTGGGCTTTGTGTGACGTCACGGTCATTTTTGAACAGTCCGTATAATACTGATTAACATGTACTCTTTGTTTAATTATAATACATTGTTAGTTGTTAGCTATTATATGTATTTCAATAAAAAATAATTTCTTAAACATGGTTTTATATGGTGTTTTCATTTTCCGTGTTTTTTCAAAAGTATCTAAATATAAAATTTTTTAGTATGTATCTGTATTTTTCAGTCCTTTTATTTCTAATTAATGTTTCTTTGATTCCTTTAATTAGTTTAGGCTTGATCTTCTTAAGAAGTTTATTATTTCTTCGAGTTGGTTCGCTAATTGGTCGTATGATACCAATTTTGGTCATTTGATTTAATTCATGTTTGACCTCATTTCTGATTGGATGTGGTATTTTTCTTGCTGGATAAATCGTTAGTTCGGATTTTCCACTAGGTCGATATCATACACGTATCCTTTTAAGCAACAAATTTGATATATATATATATATATAATTTTATTATTAAGTTTCGTTTAGCCTTTGACCTTTATTTTCTGTTCAAATCACGTTTTGTATGTTACCTCCTCATTTGCTTATAATTTTTGCGCGATGTGTTTTTTCGAAGACTCAGTATTTTTCCTCTCAGCAGGTTAGGTATATCTATATTCATGTCAAGTATCAACACTCTAGGTACGACCATGTAGCCACAATTTCTACCGTCAAACTAGCAGGCATATGAGTGACGATGTAAGAGTTTCTTGGTTATACCTACGAAACCCTAAAATTGATATTCAAAAATATATCCATGGCTAGATATTTGAACCCAGTATCGCTGGACCCGAACGATAATACAAGGTCGTTGTGCCAGATTGGTGGGCGTTCAATAAAGTTCTTGTGCCGTCTGCAGTGATTTCTACCATCATACATTAATGTAATTAATTAAATATCACACTTTGTGTTAATTTACAGCTTAATCTTGCCTCAATATTGCCTCCATAATCAGACTACTAACTAGTTAAACTTACGTCAAACTTTGATTGCCTCTTTAGATCTCAAAGTCTGGTTGAATTAAATATAAAATTCAATTCGTTACAAATTAAGTTTTAGCAAAAATTCATATTTCAAGAATGTATCATTAAAGTAAACATGCTTCTTTTGAAAGAAACATTTAATTTTGAACGATTTTGTTTTATTGTGTTCACAAGTTTTTTTATTACTCAGATTCTATTTTAAGTTATGATTTCAAAGTTTTTAAATACATTTTCTCACGCAACTTACCTTAATTCCAAGTTGCGTGGTAAAACTTATTTAGTAAATCTGTTTCTTCAATTGAAAAACATACTATATACCCATTTAAAATATCTTAAATAAAGGTCTAATTATGGCTTTAAAAATGGTCGGAAAATTTTGATTACTGTTTAAAATATTTAATTATAAAAAACTTTGTCAATAAATTATTTTCAATTGTCTTAAAGTATAACAATTAAATTAGTTTTCGATAAAGAACGAACCTTTATTTTTCCTGAGCTACTATGCGCATTTTTGCTCACCGCCCCATCGTATCTCTTTTTTTAGGGTTTTGACTAATGACTAAGAAACCCTTACACCATAACTCATGTGTCTGTCTGTATGTTCTGTTGAACTTGTAGCCAAATGTTTGGACGAAGAATGCTGAAATTTTGTACGCATAGAAAAAGAGACTTCAAAAAAACTTATCGCTCCAAAAATATATTCAAACTGTTTGACGAAAAAAAAAGAGATAAGTCTTCTGTAGAAATTAAAAAAAAATCAAAAACTGAAACAGATGAGAATAGATTATATGCTACAGCATCAAAGTATTGCAAGTTGCGGCATTCTTATGTGTAAAATCACCGCCTATTAATATACCATGTGATTCCGTTGTCAGTTTAAAATTCCGTTTTTTACTTTTGCATGAATTATTTTAATGTTTAGTTTTCAAGGCACCAATTTAGAACAAATCATTTATTTAAGCTCTTTATACTCCAGTAAACGAACAAAATTAATTATCAAAAACTTTTTGTTGATTTTCTTGTGATCATAGGAAGAGAAAAAAAAAGATCTAGCATTCTGTTTCTCTTCTGGACTCTTTCACTAAATACACACCAAATCATGCATTGTTGAAAATTCACAATATTAATTTTTTGTTTGTTTCCAAAATGGAAGACCTCATTAAAAAGACATTGTTTGCAAACAATTAAGGGCATAAACAAATTGGAAGGGTGATCTAAGAGTGCTTCCTGAAACATGGAGAGCTTCCAGTCATTGTCTATCTGCATGTATAGTAAAATTGGTGTCAAAATGGCTTATTCTAGAGAGTTGAAATTTTGCATACAAATGCAGTTCTGTATTAAGGAAAAATACTGAAGCTTAAAAACACCAGCGAAGCAATACGCGTAACATTCAACATCGAAGATTTAATAAAGTCAATGAAAAGAAGAATGGGAAAGTGAAACGAATAAGTACAAAGAATAGAAGTAGAAAAAATTGCAAAACATGAACGATTATTGGAAATGAGTCCGGTTGGTTCATACAGATGGATACAGAGCTGATTTTCTTCGTCCAATCAATACAGACTAGAAAACCAGAAGAAAATAAACCTAGTCAATCGCAGAAGATGAAGAAAAATACTTTGCTTAAGTACGTATTTTTCAACATAATATATGTTTTATCAAATTTTAAGTGAAATATCAAATGAAAAATGTTAATAAAAAATAAGAGATTTACGCAGAATATGCTAAAGAAAATTGCTCCCCATCTTATGACACAAAAGGTGATCCATCTACAAATAAATTAAAAAACTGAACTTTGAACATAATGTAAGGTATAAAACGAAAGCTTTTGACTAACGAAGGGAGAATATATTTTATATTTTCGCAAAATCTTTTTGCCGTTCTCTTTTTATTTATTTTTTTCTCCATAAAATCACCTTATGTTCAGAGGCGCTGCAAGTGGGTGAGCAAGTTTTGCTCCACACAAGAGGGTCTCCGAGAAACAAATCTATTGTTGGCAATATAAAATCTTTCGAGGCGTTATAGTTAGCTGATGTGTTTCACATGGTGCATTTTCATCATATGCAACATATAACGTAAATTTGAAAGAGATATTTGTGCTATTGTTGGGCGCACACGTTATTAGTGGAATTCATAAATACAATTAAGAAATATTATCGTAGAGTGAATAAAGCAACTAATAATTAAACAGCCAATACGCTGACCATAGAAAGGTAGAACACATTGGTTTAATTTTCTCAATTTAACTCGATTTTCACAGCATAACAATTACTAAACCATTCATAGAAAACTCATAGTGTAAAACACTTTTTTGTTGTAATGGATTTCATACAATTCTTATGGAATTTATTTTGATATATGTTTAAAGGTTTGCGTAATTTACATCCCTAAATTTTCTGTTATGAATAGGTTTTTATTTCATAATAAAAATAATTTTGTTAGTTTTTTATTGAAAATAACCACGTGCAACCATTGTCGGGGGGCCGCTAAGTCATATAAGATCGAAGCATGACATTATAATAGAAAAACGCTCTATTTTGCAAGATATATTCATAAATATCTATCATTGTTACTAATGCACATGTAACATTGCTACTGTTAACTAAAGAGTAAGGATGCGAAAGTGTTCAAAATGGAAAGCAACTTTGAACATTTGTAAATAAATATACTTGCAAGCCATTATAAGTAACAGTAACAGATATTAAAAATATGTTTATATAAAAGTTTTATCAAAAAAGTTTCTTTTCAAAAGCTTTATCCAAATTTACGCCATACGTTCCTATATAAAAAATCGAAGTTGTTCTTGATATCCTGTACTTCCGATTATTCCGAAAAATTTAAATACTACCATCCAATTATTTGAGTCAACTCTGGTCACCAAATTTTTTTCCCAACTTGCTCACACATCGTCTACTAGAGATATATCGTGTTTCCTCTATCTTGCTACACCTTGTGATCCCTCCCTTTCTCTCTCTCTCTCTCTTTCTCTCTCTCTCTCTCTCTCTCTCTCTCTCTCTATATATATATATATATATATATATATATATATATATATATATAGGGGAGCCGCAGACAGTATTTACGTTATTTTAGGGAAGCCCATGCCAGAAAAGGTTGAGAAACACTGTCTTATAGTTTAACCAGCGGAAAAAGAATCATCTAAAACATCTGGTGTTGGCCAGATGGCAACATGAATAGAACAGCATACAGAATGTGAAGTTGAGACAGTTGAGACAGGGTGACTGTAAACCATGTGGTTCTTCTTCCTACAGGAGGAACCGCCATCATACGCCTCCGAATAGGCCACACAGATCTGTCTGTGTTACACATATTAACTCAGTATGTACAGTTCAAGGATGTCAGGGAGAGATTGGGCCTGTGCTATGATCTGTCAGTTGCTTTAAGTGATGGCTATTTGTGTCTTGCACATAATTTTATTGTTTTATTTTTACTAAAAAAAAAAAGGTCTATTTACAGCCTGTTTCCATCAACCTGCGCCTGTTCAATTTTTCGAACAGTATTTTAACCTATTTATTTGTATTTGTCCGTGCAAGGTTTCTTTTATTGAGTATGTGTATCAGATTTTATTTATTTATTGTTTTTAATATACACTATAGTCATTTAGATGGGCTGTGATAGGCACAAATCGCCATAACTGCTGTGCGCCAAAAATTTTAACTTACTAACTTTAACCAGCGTAAGCCATTATGTAAATATTTGGGGTGCTCAACAGGACAAACCCACAGCAGTGTTCAAGAATTTTTTTAACAATCACGTGCATAATATTTACTAATTACACCATACTACAAGACTTCAACGATTTTATTTTTAATTAGAAAATTTTAACATTTATTTATATTTATTATATATTGAATTGTAAAACATGCCTCAGTCATGTATGAACAAAAATGTTACAATAAGTTAGTTACATAATACAAAAATTTAAACATAAGCAACTGGAGTTAGACTGATCATGAATCCAAATGTTGTAATATAATTTTACAATGTGATTTAAATTTATTTAATGTGTAATTAGAAATGTCAACATTATTAAAAAACATTGTTGAATGTGAAAGACTTTCAATGGGTGAATTTGAAAATACATTGTTATTAGTTTTCGAAACGAATTTTAGTTATAAGACGGAACTAAAAACATTATAAGACGGAACTAAAAGATCAGCTGTGGCCACCACACGACCGACCGCCATCACAAAGTACTTGTATAAAATACATTCTAGCAGCAGAGTAGAAATAACTTGGTCTAATATTTTCTAACTTTTGTTAGATAAATTTTTTTCGAAATATTTTTCTTGTGTTAAATATTAGCAAAAATCTTAAAATCGACACGAGTAAACTCCCATTGTTAATCAACCGATTTTTACCAAAAGTTGATCAACTTGTGCCATTGATGTCAGAAGCCTAAATATGAAGTTTCATATGTTAAATATGAAAATCCTTTTAGCCGAATTTGCTTTGCACGTGTACACAGGCAGAAGGACGGACAGACAGACAGACAGACAGACAGTCAGACAGACAGACAGACGGACAGACCGACAGACATCATGCTAAAAATAGTCAAAACGTTATGTAGGGCCCTCAATTCGTGGAGATCTATCGAAATCTCGAAATGTCAAAATCGGTATGATCACAATACCTCCCTTATATGTGTTGGCGGTCGGTAAAAAGTGATCAACATTAACAAATCATTGCAGTATAGATTACAGACGAATAGATATAATTCATTTTACTAAACCAAACAAAAAATCGTAGGGAAAATGCAAATATGTTTTAACAAAGGCGCCAGACATGTCAGCAGAGCTCCTGATTCATAGCTCGTATTCACAAAAATGATAGAAGTACTTCCATAAGTAAAAACGACGATTGCAACCGTGTGTATAACTTGTTTAAGGGCATTGCTTCAAATGGGATTATTATTATTTGAATTAATTGTTTATAATGAAGTTTTTTGCCAGTAGTGAAGAAAACTTTTTGTAATAGCTTTTGTTTACTTATTATTATTGCTACAAGAACAATTCTACCCTTGTGCAACATAGAAATCTAATGGTCGAGATGAAACATTAAAGTGGTACAGAATCGATTGTTGAATGCCACATACATGGTCATAAAACACAAAAACTATTTCATAACATATTTTCACATTGCCATGCAACATTGCAACAACGCAATATAACGATCTTCAGTGACCACGATATGTCAGTGGTATGCATGTGAGTAAGTGTTGAGTATATGTGTGGTGACAGTATATGTCCTATAAATCACGAAAGCTCATATTGTCATTGTTCCAGCTCAGATGCAAGCGGCAACACAACAGTGCTTACAAATCGCTATACTACTACATCGCACATTTCTATACATTTACATAAAATACCAATATATATACGTTTAATATAGATGTGTACATTTTTATTTACTGTTTTATTGTTCAAGATGTTTCTACGAATATATTAAATTACCTCAACTGTTTCATAGAGGTAACGTAACAGATTATCCGCATTATTTATTAAATATAATGTGTTTCAATGAAATATTTAGCACCTTATTATTATTATATTAATATAGGATAAGCCAAAACAGATGCCATTGCTTTTAAAGAACGGAAGCAATATTGAAATTAACGCGTTAGGCTTTAGTCGATTCTTTACTATGCGTCAGTTAAATTATGTTTTAATATTGGTCTTTCTTTCATAAAAACAAAATACCTACGGAAATGAATCTTTGAATCTAATGTCTTCAAGTGGTGTGCCTGCTTTCGTGACGAGAGAGAGAGTCGTGAGAAGATGGCGAGATTTCTCTCGTCCTACGTCAACTCAAAATGACAATGACAATGAAGTTGGCTAGTGGCTAGTAGCTAAGTTGATAAAGGATAATCGACAAATAAAATCAAGGATGATATCAGAAACTTGAAGTATTCCTAAAACATTTGCTTTCGACTGTTGTATCATCCATATTTTTCTCTTGAGTTACAGTTCGATATAAATGTCATGACAGGATGTAAATACTGTGCATTAAATTGGTAGTGGGAGGTCTAGGCTATAAACAAGTGGAAAAAATGATCTGCAAATAAATTTCTCACATAAAGCAAGTAGCTGCGTTTCTATAGTTTTGATGTCCAACTGTGATGGATGGTGTTTAGGTTTGTACACTTAACTACTGAATATAGTTTAAAAGTATTGGAATATTTAATTATATAATTTATAATATATAATTTCATTGATTTGGTTTGGACTGTTGTTAGGGCTTCTTTTATTTGTGGGGGATGTTGTTATAATGTGTTCTACAGTTGTCTACTTGACAGGCATCACATATTGGCTTCGGTTGTTTTTGCTCTATTCTCAATCGGCTGGTGGTGGTTTGTTCCCTATCTCCACTATCTCAGTCTTCTTCTCATTTGTTTGTAATTTGTTTTGTAATGTGGAATTTAAAGTTATTGGCTTCTATGGAGTTTCGGAGTTTTTCTGTCGGTTGTTTCATATCCTTTAATTACCATATGTGAGAGGGTCCAAATTATTTTAAATTTTATGTTTTTACTGATGTGCGCTTCGTGGAAATATTCTTTAATTTTGCATGGTTCTTCTTTTTAGGGAATATTAGTTTAAAGCTTTGTATTGCACATAAGGAATTTGTGGAAATGATGTAGATTTTATTTATTTGGCCTTGATTTTTAATATACTCTGCCGCTTTCTAGATTGCAAAGTTCTGCCGAATAGATTTCGGATTAGAGGATCTGTACATAGCTGTTCACGTACCATTTTCTGTTCTAAAGCCGTCAGTATAAATCTGGTTTCCGTCCATTATTTGATAAATTATATATTTGAAGTCGTTTCTCAGTATTTCGCGTAGCCTAATCTTTTTCTAATATTTTCTGTGCTGATCTCTGGTTGATATATCGCCAGGGAGGTATGCTTATGGATGGGAAGGTTAGGTGGACTTCGGATAAGGAATTGGTAATGTATTTTTGCATAAAAGTTTTGTTTAATGTTTCGGTTCCTCTGAATGTGTAATCGTGAGCGCGATCGTTAGGATTTCAAACAAAGTTTGTTACATAGGATAGGATAAGTTGCTTTCTACGGTAGAAGAGTGGCAGAATTCAGATTATTTATAATTTCCTAAATTTTAAACGAAGCTGAAATGACGATAATTACGAAATTTTTTAGCCATCCAAAAAATTGTAATCGACGATTTAAAAACAATGAAACAAAAATAATTTTCTACAGAGCTCTCAAAATAGTAAGATCCCGTTAAAAATACTTTGAATAAAATACAATTTTTTTTTTTTAGATAATAAAGTTAATGTCCAATTTTAAATACTTGGGCTGTGGTTTAACTAATAATATAAATATGAATGAAACTTGAGTAGTGAAAAATTGGAATTATATTTTTAAGGGCTGCATTTAGTAGGATGTAACAAATTTGACCATATTTTGAATGAATATATTAGGAAACAATATTAAACATCTCTCCCTGGCTGAATAAAATGAGAACAAACAGACAAAACTGGTCGCCACATCTTCAAACAATGCTCATTTGTAAAATTCCCAAACAGGTTCTGCTATATAAGTTAAGAGAAGTGCGTGGCCAAGAAAGACCAAGGAAAATGTGGTTGTGGAAATATGCTGCATAGTATATGCTGCATAGCTGCAATAATGTATCTATTACGATGATTAGGATTATCTGAAACGTAATCGATAAAAGAATCATTGCACGAACAATTATGAATAAATTGAAAAGTTGATCATTAACAAATCCATTTGGACGATTTAGATGAGTGAAATCAACTCAACAGATATTGTCCTGGATATGCTGAAATAGTTTGGTCTGCGAAAGCAATTCTATACGCGTGTGTATTGGTACTTTCACTCATTATCCCATAAATGTAAACTATTTTATACTGTTACTGATTATATTTTAAATATGAACAATAATATAAAATTAAATCTTTTGATGAGAATATATGGTTTAAATAAAATATTTTCAAACAAAAACATATAACAAGGAATGAAACGTCAAAGTTAAAAAAGCGAACTAAATTATTTATGAAATATAAAAATAAATAGATTAAAACAAACTGTCACAATGTAAATTAAATTTTAAATTATGGAGTGAGATTTATAAAATAAATATAATACCATATTAAAACATGTTGATTCAGTGAATAAAGTTTATATACCACATAAAGTTTTAAAACAAATAGTTTCTAAAAGGTTGAACATTTGTTTTTATATTACAAATGTGTTTAGTGAAAATACAATTTTATAATTTATTCTGACCGAAATTGGACTGCTTATGTTTATATGAATGCCAAAATTTAACTACTTAGGCATTGGCGCCCACAATATGGGGCAATAGGAGGCACTTGCCTCCCCTGGAGTCTCCACTTTTAAGTGTTTTTTTCCAAATCTTTATGCTTTTTTTCTCAAATTTGATTTGCGTATTTTTTATTATAACTATTTTTACTGTTTTTTTTTCTATCTATAAATTTGATATCAAATGGTAAACAAATTTAAGTTCATGTGCAACAACTCGTTAGAAGTTTGCATTCAGAAGTCTTGTAACACTGGGGCATCTCGAGCCCGGTAATACAATAATTTCGAGTCCGGAAAGAGAATAATTTCTCTCCATCCCTCGAAAAACAATTATTACAGACCCGATGATAGAGTAAAACTGCCCGCAGATAGAAATTTTACTTTATTTTTTCTGTAATATAATATATAAGATATGTTAACGTGCTCATTTTCCACATAGAAGCTACCGCTAGAATCACTACAAAGTGGCCCAAATACCGATAACTGATGACAGCTAACTACATAAACAAAGTGTGCAGTCAAATCGGATCTGGCCCGGACCTATAAACACTATTATTAAATTTTTTATTATTTTTTTTTAGTCAACTTTGAGGTCTACTATGACGAATAACCGCTTATCCGGTTTGAGTATGTCAAGTGTGCACAGGGAAAAATTACTAATTAACAAAAGAGTAGATTTTATAGAACAAGTCATTAATGTCAATTTGTCAATGATCGTAGCTGCCTTTCATAAATTACTAAAACAAAATAAAATATACCTATAATAGGCCCTTGAAAAAAATTCTGCGGGCACCCATATCTCTAGGTATAGCTATTTATCTGCAATATCTACTGTACAGACCGTTACATGAGTATAAGGATTCCATATAAGGATTTATTAATTATTATACATGTAAGGATCAGGACTACTTCTTGGACGTCCTTTGTAATATGTTACGATAGCAACAATAATATGATGACTTATGTGTGACATATTGTAAATAGATATTGTAATAAATGCTCGTTTGTGCTTGAATCTGTATTATAAACAAATTTATAACTTTAAATTTATAACTTCTGTTTATCATCAGAAGTGGGATCCCTACATCCACTAATTTTGACCAATTTTTGTTGCTCCATACATAAAATATTTACATAATATATAATGAAGATGAAATGACAGAAAGATTGTCAGTTGCAAATATAAATTGAAATGACAAAATTGGCTCACAAGAGTTTTAAAAATGGAAAACACAAGTGCTATATTATAATTAAACTGTAAAAAAAATTAACCCCAACACGTTGCGTACCCATATTACAGTGAGCCACAGTGATATGTAGAAGTTGAAATGTTCTAGAATGAATTTCGATCAAGTACATAAAAACTAATAACAAGGGCTGGAAAACACCCTACAAGATGCAAATCAATTTTACGATAACATTGCAAAGGTTAACTAAAGAATCAGCTAAAGATGGTATGCAAATTTGACACCAAATAATAAGAGAATAATAAATTTGGCATGCTTATATAACTCTTTGACCCGCACATAGGAAAAATACTAAAAAATCTAAAAAACATATCCCCCTAAAATTATAAACAAATATCTGCTTATCGAAAAAAAATATATATTTTTTAAATTCTGAGTAGGGTATCAAATGAAAGCCCTTAGTACGTGGATTAACGATCAAAATTTAATTTTTGCTAAATAAATTACTTAGAAGTGATTTTTGCCAAAATTGTGCAAAAACATTTTTGTCCCACACCCTGTAGCCCAGATGGTTTAAACTAAAAATCTGAAAATTCTAGGTAATGTACATCTATGTGAACCGGAACAGTACAACAGGAATTTTGGATCAGATTATGTTTTCGGAAAATAACGCATTTTTTGTGTTTTTAACTTGACTACGCAAAATATTTAATACCTAATTTAAGACCATGAACCAACATGCATTGATAGTGTAATCGCTAGCATCCTCGCATTCTAATTTGGAAACTTAAGTTCGCTCCGCTCTCAAGGCAATTTTATTTTTTCTGTTTTTTTTTGCATTTTTATTTTGTTTTAATTATTTTTTCAAAATTCTAGTTATATTTGGGCAAATGTTGCATTTAATTTTTAAAAGCGTAAATTTAATAACCAGTGGAAATTTTTGAAATTTAATTCACGAAATCAGAGGGGCGGGGTTATAACTTAAAACAACCAATGGAAGACATAGGCGCAATTTTCAAAATCTTAATGAACCTTGCTATATATAAAAAAAACTGCACATATTTAGAAACCAAAATAATGGTATTAGGCATTCGAGTTAAAATTAACAAAAAAAAAAATTAACATAAAATTTGTTTTGGCATCCCAAATAATCATCATTCACTTAATTAATACCTGCGAAACCCTGAAATGTATGAAAATTCACACTTCACATACATTTTTTTATTAATATCATTTTTTAAATAAAGTATAAGTTCTACTATTGTTTTCAAACAAAATGTGGGTTTTAAAATTTCTAGTAATCTGATTAGTTTGACTATACTTTTATTTTTTTTTTAAACGCATTTTCAGTACCTAGAAAAGTTAAATCTTTTAAGGCTTCATTGTCAATAATAACTCGATTTTTTGTTTAACAACATAAAAAATAAGCTTTCCCTTTAGTTACGTATTCAAAAATGAAACATACAATTACAAAAAATGGCAATATATTAACAATTAGTACTAACGGACCAAAACATAAATTTAGTACCAAAATTGATAGAATCGTACCATCGCGTCAATACTGCCTGGGATAATAAAACTTCCTGAAAAAGAATCTATAGAATTAAATTCACAAAAATCTTTTATCACATTTCTACAGAAGAACAAAAAATAAAACAATAAGTTCGATTCGTTCAGAAAGAGTATTAATCTATCCACAAGTGTCCAGTTGTCACTAAGGCGATAGACAAGTCATCGTGGAAGCCAAAAAAGATAATGGAATCGGCTTTTGTATTTGTAATGGAATCAATGCCCTGTATATAATCTCTAAGTGAAACTGTCCAAATAACCCGTTTATGTGGAAATCTTTCACACTTAATCCCGTCACCATTTATTGATTTTAAGCTCTATTCATTCATATCAATTTCATCCTATTTCAGCTGCGATGTTCACTCACTAAAAATTGTCCGTCATTGTCAGCAACCAATACGCGTCTAGAACTGTGGCTAAAAGTAACAACAAGGAATTAGCTGTATTGGTGAACCTATATTCATTGACATGTCAAATTGGATGCTGGATCGCAGACAGGGTTGGATTTTCCATCAAGCTGAAAAGCCTAAAGGCTAATGTTCCCCGCTTGACTAGTTACCCCTACAGACAAAAGTCAAGAAGGAAAATATTTAAAATATACATTTTTTGATATATAATTTAATCTTGTTTAAAAAAATAAATGTTTTTATTAATATTTGTGCCAAATGTCCCCATTTTTATTTCCTGAGGATTTTTGAAATATATATCCGGTTCTGATCGTATTTTCCAGCAGACTGTTGAAGATTCTGGTGGCAAGGAAATAAATGAAGTACTACTTCATTCATAAGTACTCCAGAAAAATGATAAAATACCCGGAAACAGGGCCGTCGAGAGGGGATGACATGTGAAACTATTAAAACGAGCCTGACCACGTTTTATATGTCTCTTTTTAGCCTTTAGAAGTAATCCAGTTTATTTAGGTTTCGGGGCCCAGTCAGAAAATTTTCTCGATTGTGTAGCAGGCCAGTCATTTTCCTCTTTTTATATCACGTTGGTACCATCAAATATGTAGCGAGCTTATTTATATAATTTATAACGTATATTACGGCCAGACTCCAGCGTTATATAGTTGGCATACGCCAGCGTCCGCTCAGCTCTCTGATCGGTCGCTAAAAACCTAAATGGGGAAAAATATGAAGTCCGTAACCACTGTGAAGTGACTCCAGTGGCTATCAGCTGTCCAGGGCAAGGTAGAAGGCCGCCAGCCCAGTCTAGAGGTAGATTTGACTATGCAGGGTGGTCCTGTAATTATCAATGTCGATGTGCGGCCTAAAATTTATACGGCGCCAGTCACTTCGCTTCTATTGCCCTAAATTCTGGAAGAAAAATAAAACCCCAGGGGAAGGAATAGAGTTCTCGTAATAGAAACACCAAAATTCTCAATAACTAAATTTATTAACAAAAAAATCAGTAACTAACAAATGGTAATAACAGAATAACTAATATTCGTTAAACGAATATTCAATTCGCAAAATCTATAAACAAAGTAAATTATTCACTAAATGAATACTCAATACGCAAAATCTATAAACAAAATAAATATTATTATTCGCACAGCGAATACTCAATAAGCAAAATTTTATAACCAAAATATTAATAATTACAAGATCAATGACTAGTTAAACATTCCCTTTTTAGCTCGGAGTACGACAAAGTTAATACAAAAAAATAAATTATTTAATCTACGAGCAAAATATCTAAGTTAAATCCGAAATTTTAGAAACTAAGTACTCACGAGTGGCCAAAGGAAATTAAACAACTGAATCTTTAACCGGTAATTAATTACAATTTAAACTAACAACTGAATTACTTGTGATGCGGTATAAATACCCAGTAACATGTGATTGGATTACTTATGCTACAACTGCCCTAGGGCTGCGTGAAGTTTTGCACAGGAATATTATACCACAGTGATTAATTACGTTGAAAAATGGTAACGGTATTCCGGTTGGCAATACCGTTAGGAAAAATCCGGAAGAATTTTAGAATCGGAAAGCCAGCGCTTGTTCCAAACCCGATTTAAATTTTTACTATACTTCTAGCTCGCCTTAACTTTAATGAAAACCCAGCCAGTCTAGTGGCCTCGAAGTCGCGGTGATAAAATATCCAAGGAGGCCAAGAGACTGACTCTCAAAATCCTCTCAAATCCCTTGAAAACCCGTAGTACGTTAACACAAAAAAATCTCTAACGAGATGAAAAAAAAAGTTAACGTACCACCCAACCCCACACGGCTCTACGGAAATATAACTTTAAACAAACAACTAAATTACTGAAAAATTAGGTGAGGCCTGGCCGATGATGATAAAAAAAAAAGAAATGCTTGTGGCTGAGGTTCTGCCCGACTGAAGCTAACGTTAATCCACCCAAATCAAATACAAAGACCGACCCTTGATAACGTGAAAAAGCAGTTAACACGAATACCCGGCCAGGGAATATTCACAGAGAGGGGTTAAACCCATGTGTTTGAGAACTAATTCACAACCTCGAGTTATCAAGGGGATAAAAGAATGTTGACTTACGGACAGACTGAATCTACAATTAAATAAACTAATTCAACCCTGAGCGAGACTGCTCTGACTAACTACGCGCCCCAACACGATTCAGCGCGTCCAACTTATTGTAGCTTAGGGCCTTAGGACGTAGAAAATATATGCTTCACAATAGGGGTGGCACCATGTGCTCACTCAACTCAAAATACAAGTACAATACATACACATTCATAAAAATGGCCAAAATTATCAGTGTGTACCCAAAAACATCTATACGGGGACGTATTACGCCTCAACACAACCTGGAGGTCCGATACGCCACACTCATAAAGATATTTTTGTTACAAATCATCAAACAAATATCATAAATTAGTACTCATCTGAGTTGCAGACAAAAACAATCTCCCTGTTTCCACGGCTAGATACAATAAGTAGGTTATGTACTCTCTGGACGGTGATGTAGTTTTAAGGTTCCGCTACAAGGTGCTTATTCCTTTGCGACCGGTTGAATACTCGGATAACTTCAGAAATTATTCCTCCAGCCGATATATACTCTCAAATAGGCACAACTGTGCAAATTTTTTGCCTCTATCGTACCGCCACTGTATGAATAACAGTTAAAAATACAATTAGTGAAACTGGAGACCATACAACAGTTTCGCGTGCGGAAATAAAAGAAAGGTGATACCTTACCTCGTGGTCGGTGGCTTAAATGGTTTTCTTAAACTCCGAACTTTTGATCAGAAAAGAAAATTCTCATCCGGATATCTCCGTGTCTTCCCTACGAAGACAGTATAACGCCAAGCAGTCTCCGCAAAAACGAATTCCGTGTTGCCTTCAATTTCCTCTAGGCTTATACATGGAAGTTTCACTGCACGTGCCGTTAGTTTTTCTTTCTGGTCAAATTTTTCTGATAACACCACTGTTCGTAAGTTTAAGAGAGCCCAAAAAGCGGCTTCCCATCTGTTTTATAACCTTTTCTTTACCCCCCTACCGGGCTTACCACGCGCGCATCCGATATCTGCCATGAAGGTAGCCCACAATATGTACTCGTAGAAACGTTGTGATTGAATATCCCCAAGAAGTGTTTATTATTCTGGATTATAAATTCTTGTTCTCTTTTCTTTTTGTATATAAGGTAGGTGTATCATTCAAACATATTCCGCACGCTAACTATTGTACTTTCCAGGTTTCCACGACGTATATATCCCAAAACAGGTTAAATAGAAATGTCAAAAACAATTAACCTCAAAATTAAGTGACATCTCTAGTATGTTTTTGCATTCGGATGCAGATGCGGTGGTTGTTGTCATAAATGCTGTCCTCTAAGTGGGTTGACAGGACCTATTCAGTTGGTTTCGCACAAAATTACCCCATACTGTATCCTTTTATAAGCTTAGAATAAGTTTTCCGTACGAAGGTAGGTTATCGTCTAACTAGATTTTAAAGCGCTGTGTTTCGGCTAGGATAGCCCGTAACAACTCCCCCTTTGCTTAAAAGAGACGGAGTCACTCTGACTCCGTGTCTTCTGGATGGCCCCTTAGATCCTTGGCGTGCCATACGCCACAGGATTTTCCATCCTCTCTATTAAGTTCATAAGTCCATGGTGACAATTTTCTTTTTATCCAAAATGGTCCGACGTACTTCGGTGCCAAAGCAGCGCTAACATGTTTCGCCGCATTGGAGAGTATGTAATTCCGTCTCCACACACGGTCGCCTATCGCGTACTGGATGTCTCGACGTCTCAAATCATAACGCCGTTTACTATTTTCTGAAGACCTTTTCAGGCGTTCCCGCACCTGGGTGTATATCTCCCGAAATACCTTCTGACGTTCTTCCTTATTACTGGGTGTCTCCATTTCCTCTGGAACCCTGTCCACACATTCTTCTGGAAATCCAATCTCCCTTCCAAAGTTGACAAAATACGGTGTCATTCTAGTGCTTTCATGGACGGACGTTCGTATCGCACAAGATACCTTCTGCAGGTTATCTTCCCACTTCCGCTGGTCTTGGTCGAGGTAGGATCGTATTCCTTGCTTCAACGTCGAGTGTACTCGTTCGACCACATTCGCTTGCGCATGATAGTTAGCGTTGTATCGGAGGCGCACGTTATACGTCGCAGCCAAACGACGGAACTCCTTACTTCGGAATTGCGTTCCGTTGTCCAATAATATTGACTCGGGGCTTCCAAACAGCAGAAACACTCCATTCTCTAGCAGTTTAACAATGCTGGGCGCGGTGGCCTTCCGCATAGGGAAAGTCAACACGAACTTACTAAACACATCTATCACTGTGAAGATATATTGATACCCAGAGGTTGATCTGGTCATCGGACCTACGATATCCACGCTTATCTGCTGCCATGGGCGCTCTACGACTCGCCGCGGCATCATCAATCCGACTGGCGGTTTTCTCTCTACTTTACTTTCCAAACAAGTGGTACAGCGATGTATATAGCGGACCACGTCCGCTCTCATGAACGGCCAATAATAATGTTGTATTAGTCGACAATACGTTTTATAAACGCCTAAGTGTCCTGAGGTCGGTGCGTCATGCATCCGTTGAAGTATCTCTTTACGCTCCGGACGAGGAATCACGCGTTTCCAATTCTCCGCTTCGGTTAACAGGCCGGGATTAGGATGCCGGTAGTAGTGGTACAATTTACCTTCTTCCAGGCGCCATGCCGGAAACTTGCGAGGGTTTTCTTCGACTTTCCGACACATCTTTGTGTACCACGCACAAGGGGGTTGTCCTTCGGTGTTGACGTCGGCAGTAACACTGTCGAGTACTGGTACTCCTCGGCTCAAGGCGTCGGGTACATGGTGATCTCTCCCCTTACGGTGGATAATTTTAAAGTCGAATTGTTGTAGTCTCAGAGCCCATCTCGCTAGTCGTCCACACGGATCCTTTAGGTTATGAAGCCAGCACAAGCTGTGATGATCCGTGATCACTGTAAAGTGCGATCCTTCGATGTACGGACGTAATTTCTCTACTGCCCATAACACAGCCAGACACTCCCTCACCGTGGTGGTGTACGCCCGTTCTAATCGCGTAAGCGATTTGCTGAGGTAGCATACTACCTTCTCGCCTTCAGGGGTGTTTTGCGAGAGCACGGCACCAAGTCCGTATCCAGAGGCGTCGGTCTGTATTATGAATGGTAGTGAAAAGTCCGGACAGCATAGGATCGGAGCGGTGATCAGGTGTTGTTTGATGCGGTTCCACGATTGCTTACATGCGTCGTCCCATTGAAATCGGATGCCCTTTCGGGTTAGCCGATTGAGTGGCGCACAAATGTCTGAATATGTAGGTATGAAACGTTTGTACCAACCAGCAACGCCCAGCATTCTGCGTACTTCGACTGCGGTGGTGGGTTGTGGGATTTTCAGCATGGCCGAGACCTTATCCGGGTCGACGGCCAGTCCACCTTGGTTCACCACGTAGCCTAGGTACTTCAGTTCTGGTACTACAAACGCACATTTGTCTTTGTTCAGCGTGAAACCAGCGTCTAGCAATCTTTTCAATACTTCTCCTAAAATTTCCAGGTGTTTCTCAAAGTTATCCGCGATTATGATGATGTCGTCGAGATATTTGAACACGTGCGGTTCTAACTCGGGTCCTAATACGGTATCTATTAATTTCTGAAACGTGGCGGGAGCACTGTGTAGTCCGAACGCTAACCTCTTAAACTGCCATAAACCCCTTCCGGGCACTGTGAATGCGGTATACTTCTTTGAACTCTCAGTTAACGGGATGTTCCAATACGCTGACTTTATGTCCAGGCTGGAGATGTACCTCGCGTTCTTTAATCTGTCTAAGATGCTCGTGATGTAAGGTAGTGGGTAGGCATCGCGCCTAGTGACAGCGTTTACCTTGCGGAAGTCGACGCAGAAGCGCCAAGATTGATCCTTTTTCTTCACCATCAGCACCGGCGACGACCAATCCGAATTCGATCGTTCGATAACGCCTTCTTCTGCCATCTCGGTGACTTGCCTGTCAATTTCTCGCTGTATCGCCGGAGAGACCGGATAGTAGCGTTGTTTAATCGGCGGTTGGTGCGGATCCAGCAAGCTGATCTGATGTTCTATTTGGTCCGTACAGCCTATACCTTTCTTCATACTATTGAAGTGTTTAGAAACCAGTTCATCAATTCTTCCACGTTGATCCTCGCTCATCCTCATTTCGGGCATTTCCAGGGCGCTCAGGTCTATCCTGGCCGTATCTTCTAATCGGCTAAAATGCCATCTGCCGCTGCGCAGGTCTGGCACAATTCCAAACTGCCGGAAGAAATCAACCCCCAATATTAAGGTGTGTGCCATCTCAGGCACCACTATGGCTTCTATCCATGCGGTGTGTCCTTCTATCGTACATGGTAACTGGACAACACCAGCTATTTCCAGACGGTGCCCACTGGCGACCGTACATGAGGAAATATGTTTCGTTTTATCTAAATGGAAACCAGCATTCTGCAATAAAGCCCAACCGCGTTTCCCAAGAACGGTTCGGGTTGCTCCGCTGTCTAACAATCCTAAAATTCTGTAACCTAAGATCTCAATTTCTAGATAAGGTCGCTCGTCGCTCCGGGCGTTAGCTATTATGTAATCCAAAATCGGGTTTATAGAGGTTGCGTCGGACGGAGACCGATCGTTTATCCGCCACGCTGTTCTTTTCCCGGATTCTGCTTCGGGCCACTGGACCCTCTTGGATTGCATCTAGGACATGTGTACTTCGTTACGCCTGGAGTATGACACGTATAGCACTTCCTGATTGGGCGTTGTGGGCACGCTGCCGCTCGATGTCCCGGTTCTTGGCAGTTAAAACACGTGAGAATCCGGCCTTGTGGTCGTATTTCTTGTAACTCCGCTGATTGCGGGTGTTGTGTTCCTCGGGAACTCCCGGCCACATAGGCCAAATCCGGTTCTAACGGCGTCCGATTCCTCGGGGTCGTGATGCTAGCTGGCTGCCAGTTGGTGTGTGCTCGTTCTATACGGCGGCATACTTCCAGGAGGCGACGTACAGATTCCACTTCGTCCAACAGAAACATCCCATCTTTGTATCGGGCGTGAAGGTTGCGGACAACGATCTTCAACTTACTTATCTCAGGCAAAGGTGTGCTCAATCTTTTGAACAACGACTCCATGATCGCTAAATAGATGTCAATTGACTCGTCGACTCCTTGCCGGCGGGCGCGGATCTCATCGTACAGCTGGTCGTCGTAATCGATTGGTACGAAGACGGTACGTAATTGATGTACGAGGTCGTGCCAATCTAAGAAGTTCTGGCGTTGTGCTCGGTACCATATCAATGCCTTGCCAGTGAACAGATCCAATGCTGAGGCGAATAGTTGTTGTCTCGATACGTTCCGTGCGCTGCGCAATTCTTCCACGCGCTCTAGGAATGCACTCAACGACATCTCCTTTTGATCTCCGCTGAACTTTAAGTTCCATTGAGCTGGCGGGATACTCTTGGTTCGCCACGGCTTAACTGGTGGGGTTTCTTCCTCTTCGGTCTCGAGCGAGCTCTCCTCTGATGGACTGAGGTCGGCCCTAGAGGCATCGAGGTCCCCGATAATCGTTCTCTTAGGAGTTGAGGTAATTCTTCGCGCGCGCGTCTTGCGATTTATCGTCGTCCAGATGGTTACGAGACGTACTAATAACCGCGACTGTATCGACTTGTTTTCCGCTGATAATGCGGCCATACGGCCGATTCGCGTACCACAATGTGCAACGCGACTCGAGATCCTTTGGAAATCACGAGTCCTCCGGTCTCCTGAGAATGCTTCAATTACCGTTGTAAGTTCCCGAAGGGTATTTTCCACGCCAGTTTGATCCGTTTCGAAGGTGAAAGGGTACTTAGGAAGTCGAAAAGACGTTCCTGATTTCACGAGCGACATCATGTTTTGCAGCAATTCCCGTCGTAAATGAGCGTCCTCGCCGTCGCTGTCCTGTAGTCCGTAGACCGCGGTTTCATATTCTAATTCCGCTGGTGCTAGGTGTTCAACCCGAAATTTAGTAGGCAACGACATGATGCAAATACAGCGTCCAACACAAACACGATCCTTGGTTACGTTCTACTACTTCCCTATACTGGGACTTACTATTGCACAACTCCAAGTCTACTGTCTTTCTTCAATACTCTAACCGTCGAGTGATATCCTGGTTTAACCAGCTCGGTATAAACGTAATACCGTAAGTATGAGGAAACTAAATTTCCGCTAAGCGAATCCCGTGTGAATTTTTCAATGGCTTGCCCTAAACCGGCTTACCAACACTAACGTCTCTACAGACGTAAAACCAATGGACGGCCGAACCAACGCCGGTCCGTCTCCAAAGATAATTCAACAAACAATTGTTGCAATTACAATTTCAATACAACTGTTGCCAACAATGCAACACCAATTTTCACCGGGAGGTACCTTAGAGTCCTCTACTCAACGTTATAAACAACTCAAAAACAGTAGCTTGTTTGCTCTTTAATCCGTTAGAGACTAAATCGCCAAAATGCGACCAATACGTACAATAGGTCATCCAATATCGAGTATGTGTTAAAACACAACAATACAACACAGTATAGCAAAAGTAATCCAACACAATATCACAAAAAAAAATAATCTAACTAAATTTCTTATTATGAGAACTCTTAAGGAATGGGTCTAGGGGCACAGGAATTAAGTTTGAAATAAGTATAACACAATTTTATTAACCCAATCGTAGTGTAAAATTCTTTTTAGCAAGCAACGGTCTTCTTTTCCGTCGAGCCCCACGTTGGGCGCCAGAAATATATAACGTATATTACGGCCAGACTCCAGCGTTATATAGTTGGCATACGCCAGCGTCCGCTCAGCTCTCTGATCGGTCGCTAAAAACCTAAATGGGGAAAAATATGAAGTCCGTAACCACTGTGAAGTGACTCCAGTGGCTATCAGCTGTCCAGGGCAAGGTAGAAGGCCGCCAGCCCAGTCTAGAGGTAGATTTGACTATGCAGGGTGGTCCTGTAATTATCAATGTCGATGTGCGGCCTAAAATTTATACGGCGCCAGTCACTTCGCTTCTATTGCCCTAAATTCTGGAAGAAAAATAAAACCCCAGGGGAAGGAATAGAGTTCTCGTAATAGAAACACCAAAATTCTCAATAACTAAATTTATTAACAAAAAAATCAGTAACTAACAAATGGTAATAACAGAATAACTAATATTCGTTAAACGAATATTCAATTCGCAAAATCTATAAACAAAGTAAATTATTCACTAAATGAATACTCAATACGCAAAATCTATAAACAAAATAAATATTATTATTCGCACAGCGAATACTCAATAAGCAAAATTTTATAACCAAAATATTAATAATTACAAGATCAATGACTAGTTAAACATTCCCTTTTTAGCTCGGAGTACGACAAAGTTAATACAAAAAAATAAATTATTTAATCTACGAGCAAAATATCTAAGTTAAATCCGAAATTTTAGAAACTAAGTACTCACGAGTGGCCAAAGGAAATTAAACAACTGAATCTTTAACCGGTAATTAATTACAATTTAAACTAACAACTGAATTACTTGTGATGCGGTATAAATACCCAGTAACATGTGATTGGATTACTTATGCTACAACTGCCCTAGGGCTGCGTGAAGTTTTGCACAGGAATATTATACCACAGTGATTAATTACGTTGAAAAATGGTAACGGTATTCCGGTTGGCAATACCGTTAGGAAAAATCCGGAAGAATTTTAGAATCGGAAAGCCAGCGCTTGTTCCAAACCCGATTTAAATTTTTACTATACTTCTAGCTCGCCTTAACTTTAATGAAAACCCAGCCAGTCTAGTGGCCTCGAAGTCGCGGTGATAAAATATCCAAGGAGGCCAAGAGACTGACTCTCAAAATCCTCTCAAATCCCTTGAAAACCCGTAGTACGTTAACACAAAAAAATCTCTAACGAGATGAAAAAAAAAGTTAACGTACCACCCAACCCCACACGGCTCTACGGAAATATAACTTTAAACAAACAACTAAATTACTGAAAAATTAGGTGAGGCCTGGCCGATGATGATAAAAAAAAAAGAAATGCTTGTGGCTGAGGTTCTGCCCGACTGAAGCTAACGTTAATCCACCCAAATCAAATACAAAGACCGACCCTTGATAACGTGAAAAAGCAGTTAACACGAATACCCGGCCAGGGAATATTCACAGAGAGGGGTTAAACCCATGTGTTTGAGAACTAATTCACAACCTCGAGTTATCAAGGGGATAAAAGAATGTTGACTTACGGACAGACTGAATCTACAATTAAATAAACTAATTCAACCCTGAGCGAGACTGCTCTGACTAACTACGCGCCCCAACACGATTCAGCGCGTCCAACTTATTGTAGCTTAGGGCCTTAGGACGTAGAAAATATATGCTTCACAATAGGGGTGGCACCATGTGCTCACTCAACTCAAAATACAAGTACAATACATACACATTCATAAAAATGGCCAAAATTATCAGTGTGTACCCAAAAACATCTATACGGGGACGTATTACGCCTCAACACAACCTGGAGGTCCGATACGCCACACTCATAAAGATATTTTTGTTACAAATCATCAAACAAATATCATAAATTAGTACTCATCTGAGTTGCAGACAAAAACAATCTCCCTGTTTCCACGGCTAGATACAATAAGTAGGTTATGTACTCTCTGGACGGTGATGTAGTTTTAAGGTTCCGCTACAAGGTGCTTATTCCTTTGCGACCGGTTGAATACTCGGATAACTTCAGAAATTATTCCTCCAGCCGATATATACTCTCAAATAGGCACAACTGTGCAAATTTTTTGCCTCTATCGTACCGCCACTGTATGAATAACAGTTAAAAATACAATTAGTGAAACTGGAGACCATACAACAGTTTCGCGTGCGGAAATAAAAGAAAGGTGATACCTTACCTCGTGGTCGGTGGCTTAAATGGTTTTCTTAAACTCCGAACTTTTGATCAGAAAAGAAAATTCTCATCCGGATATCTCCGTGTCTTCCCTACGAAGACAGTATAACGCCAAGCAGTCTCCGCAAAAACGAATTCCGTGTTGCCTTCAATTTCCTCTAGGCTTATACATGGAAGTTTCACTGCACGTGCCGTTAGTTTTTCTTTCTGGTCAAATTTTTCTGATAACACCACTGTTCGTAAGTTTAAGAGAGCCCAAAAAGCGGCTTCCCATCTGTTTTATAACCTTTTCTTTACCCCCCTACCGGGCTTACCACGCGCGCATCCGATATCTGCCATGAAGGTAGCCCACAATATGTACTCGTAGAAACGTTGTGATTGAATATCCCCAAGAAGTGTTTATTATTCTGGATTATAAATTCTTGTTCTCTTTTCTTTTTGTATATAAGGTAGGTGTATCATTCAAACATATTCCGCACGCTAACTATTGTACTTTCCAGGTTTCCACGACGTATATATCCCAAAACAGGTTAAATAGAAATGTCAAAAACAATTAACCTCAAAATTAAGTGACATCTCTAGTATGTTTTTGCATTCGGATGCAGATGCGGTGGTTGTTGTCATAAATGCTGTCCTCTAAGTGGGTTGACAGGACCTATTCAGTTGGTTTCGCACAAAATTACCCCATACTGTATCCTTTTATAAGCTTAGAATAAGTTTTCCGTACGAAGGTAGGTTATCGTCTAACTAGATTTTAAAGCGCTGTGTTTCGGCTAGGATAGCCCGTAACAAATTATGATGATTTAACGTCCAATGAAGCCTACAATGTGGCATCACAACACTATTGTCAGTCTTCGTGCCAGATGGAGGGGACCTGTAACCTGGAGGCCAGCTTCCGAAGACAATTTTGTAAGACAATAAATAAGCGTTAAACCGCTCGTATCTGCTGTTTGTCCGCTAAGCAAGGACATGGACGCGAGTTCAGTTCCTGCTTATATCAAATAATTTGTGTAATATTTATACAAATTACAGGTTATGCTTACCCGTTCGCAGCTAGCTATACACTGTAAGTGCCTTTCTGTGTACGCTAAAAAATGGAGACGCATCCGGCTACGCAGTTTCAGTGATGAATTTGGGCCGAAATGTAACAGTACGACGTTCCGGAACCTTTTTCAAAAAATTATAATATAAAATAATTAAATATTTAAGTTATGTACCTAATAATATGAAATAATAGCATAATCAAATAGGCGAGAATAATAAATTATATTTTACCCATTGATATTATAAATATATGTGTATTAATAGTAAACTTGAAAATTTATAGATGTCTTTATAAAAAATATTTTTAATTCTAATTTTGATTTTTACATAGGAAAATGATTGATCTTACCAGTAGTGTCAATGGCAAATAAAGTTCAAACTTGCATTTAAAAAAAAAAAGAAAAAAACAGAATTTAGAATTCCCTTCGGATACTTCATTTGACCCAAAACATGCGTATCTTTGCTGACGAACGAGCTTTTTAGATTGGTTTCTTCACTTGAGAAATGAAAACTTTGAATCTAAATATGGTCACAGTCAGATCAATTTTGTAAAAAGTTACTGTGTAATAACGTTACTACAACATAAAATATTATAAAAAGTATAATGCCTTTCATTCATGATAGTAACTGACTTTGCTCATAGTGACGAATTTAGTTACAATTATCATAGTAACAGAGTTACAGAATTGGTCTAAATATATTTGAGATTCCTAGAAAATTGATTTGAGTAAAATTCATTTGTTGAACATATTTTCGGAAATTCCTTGAACGAACACTGCTAGAAAATAGAGCTCGAAATGTACCGGAGCAAACCAGAATGGTGTTTTGGTTCGTGAAATTATGGCAAATATCGATTCGGTTGCACATTGAACATATTGAAATGTTTTGTTTAGTCGCACAATAATTTCGAAGTGGCGTTCCGTTTCCTGAAATTTTCTTTTTAGATCTCTGCTGTACACTAATAAGACTAAGGAAAAACTTTTCAAAACAAAAAAAAAAAAGTATCTCTTTGCCGATGCCATTAATCACTCACGGGATTTTCGAGAGTCCATCTAGCATCTAGTTGTATTATAATTTAAGTTATTTATACTGCATTACGAAACATATATCAGTTTGTAAAAAATTCTAACGTGTATCTGTTGTTTCGATAGACGAACAATAACTATTATTTTGTCGAGCGGTGTATGGTTATGTTAACAGTTCAATTTGTCAGCGTGCGACAATCGGCGCTGGAAATGTATATGTTTATTTGGAAATTTACATTACATTTTATAACAATAGATAGTTTAACTCTGTAAACTAGGTATTTTCATTAATAATGCTGTTAGTGTTACTGTTATTACTCAGTAAAAATAATAGGCAATACTACTAATTTTCAAAGTGATTGATATTGTTCATGGCTCCATTTAAAAATCGATGCACAAAATGTGGACATAAAATGGACATTACTGACAATACGAATCAATCCTACCCAAATTATCAAACAATATTACTCCATAATGTTTTTATTTAATTTTACAATTTCTTTTGTATATAGGACGACGTGAAGATGTATATGAACGTAGATCATTTGGGTAAATGCAAATCTTATAGGTATCATTAATGCCAGGTTGCCAAATACATCAATCCACACCTGAGATTCATACTGACTTTCGCTCTCAAAGATCATGCATAAACCAAATTAACACCATATGTATCGAATAATAAGTAAAATAGCAAGCAACATTGTATTTGGTGTTTATGAATATTAAGGATTCTTAAAAGACGTTCATTCAAATCATCAGGTGCTTTTACAGATGTCTTACCATGTTTTATATAGTTGTTGTATAAACGAGAAAATTTTTGCAGATGCTCTCCAGTATGCAGAACAGCAGGACTGCATATTGTTACCATTTCTTTTTAATATTGTTTTTGAGTTATGCATAAAAATGAGTAGTACAAAACGTGGAACGGAGTATGTAGATGCAAATTGTCACAGTGCCAACACATAATGTCATAATTGCCAAATTGCAATAGAACACAAGACATATATAGTAAGTCAGTGTCAACAAAACGAAATACATGGGAATCGGTACTAATGGTACGCTCAGAAATGTGAAAGAAGTAGATCAGTTTTACTACCGTGGCAGCATTGACAGCATAATCAAAAGCATGATCAGGTACAGCACAGAAATATGGCGCTGGAAGGAAAGAGAAGAAATTGAAAGGATACAAAACAAATATATAAAATGAACACTGGGATTGGAACAACAGACGCCAACATACATAATACTAGAAAAAACTAAACGAGATAAAATGAGAATAGAAACAGGAAGCAGAGCTATAAACTATGAACATAAAGTTTTAAATAACACAGAAAACAAAGTAATGCAAGAAGCATAGAAAGACGAATTAAAGAACAAGAACACAAGATTTAATAAAATAAGAAACCAATATTATCAAAGATACGGATATGCTACAGAGGAAGTGAAAAGACTGAGGAGGGACGGAAAAGACATAATAGAAGAACTTCTTAAAAGGGAAATCAGGGCCAAGAACAGACTAACACATAAATCCACAAACCATAAGCATTAAAAAGAAATATGAACAATTGGTCTACCTAGATACTTAAAATTAGGAGGAAAAGAAGCAAACATAATAGCACGTTTCAGGTGTGAAAACGAGACTAGAGAGGGACAGATGTGAGGAGATGAGATGTGTAGATTATGTGAAGAGGAGGCTGAGTCAATGGAACATTTTTTGAGAAGATGCATCGAAATGAAGTGGGAGGGAATGCGGATTAGCGAGGTGTTGGAGGACACGGGAAAAGGAATTGAATGGATTGCTTCAGTTAAGAAAAGTTAACCGAAGCCGAAAGGCAAGGTAAATAAATAAATAATACTATTTAAAATACTACCGTGGTAGCATCATCACCAAATCTGTAAAACTTCCTAACGACGTGGTTATGTGTATTCAAACAAGCTTCTGGGATCTTCTGTGGCATTTGGAAATCTATGTACAAAACTTTCAAAAATTTTCTTCCCATTGTTATATAGTTGTGATACGAGGAGAACCACCATTGTCATCAAGATCAGAAACAGATGCTTACGTAAAATTGATCGCAACTTCTGGCTAGACTTTATTACTAATACAGACCATTTAGTACAAACTTACACTAGGTGCACTGTTGACGAAATAAATATGCGCAACAAGACTATTCTGTAAAATTACGAAAACTGCGCTAGGTTTAAACCTGCAGGGCAGTTATCGTGGAGGTAGATCTCGCGTAACTTGTAAAAATACTATCACCGAAGAGGTTGAAAAAAAAAGAAAGGTTATTTCAGAAAATTGGATACTTTAAAGAAACTTTGTGACTATCTTATTTTCTTTTAAGGAATTAAACAAACTGTATAGATATGAAGACGGATCATCTATCAGAATAATACAAAGAAGAAGAAGCAAAAGTTTAGAGTTACACTTGAAAGGCAGAATGTTGCAGGTGATATGACACCGAAAGAGGATGTAAAAGGACCAATTAGTAAAGTCTGCCATTACAAATTGAAAATTTGTCACCTAGCGAGGAACCGAGTCTAAAACAACTGCTATAAACTATCAAATTGTCTCTAGGTTGGGTGCCAGTATAAAAGGCAGCCAAAGAGAATAAAGAAGCTGATTCTCTGAGTCTGAGCTGAGTCTCTATGGACTGTGAAGCAACCATACTAGAAAAGTACTCAGAACTTGGGATGAGAAACGGTTCGCCAATCTGGCATCGCCATTCGGGCTGAAAATAAGAAATTTATTCTACCTTCAAGCTCTAGCGCAAAGGAACTGCTCAAGCTTAACAAATAGAATTTGAGGCAAATAACGGGCCTCTTGACTGGACACTGTTCCCTGTGTTACCCATGTCGTCTTTATCAAGATGAGTCAGAATCGGCGGAATACATTTTGTGTAGTTGCAAAGCAGTTATAGTAAAGGAGACTTTAGTTGACAGATGACGGTTATTTAAAGCATGTGGTTCAATGGGAGAGAACTATAGCAATAAAATTTCCATTTTTGAATAGAGCCATATCATTTGTTCCCAGACAAAGCTAGAAATAGAGAAAGAGATACAATTTGTTTCATTTGACACGCCTGTTTTCCATCTAGTGGTGGGAGGTCTAATGGCGCGTCTACATTGAGGCAATATGGTAGCATACGACCAGTCTTGACTTTCAGACCTTCAGACCATGTCGCATTGACAAGCTAGTGTTTACACCAACACTGGGAGCGTGCTACTGTTTCTTGTTGCGAGATCTGTCAGTTTACTGAATAAATATGGCGGATCGCAAAAATATTATTACATTTTATAACTATAAATAATATCAAGCTAATTTATACTTTTTTATAACAAATTTTAATTCCATAACAAAAACATAACTTTACTTAATTAAATAAAAGAATTCTTGACCGTATTTTATAGATAAATACGGTCAATATATAGGTATTTTATTTTTTTTTTAACCCAAGAAAATACCTATATATTTACTTACTTAATTAAGTTTATCATTATTTCTCATACTCTATTTTATCAAAACTTATATTTACTCACTTATCTTAAATAAATTTAAGTTGCTAAATAATTTTTGTTGATACAGCAACGCTTACAACACTAGTTAATTTAAAAAACAAATTCTTCTATAATAACAACTATCAAATATCAAAATGGCGAACATGTGGCTTTCAGAACTGGTAGCGTGTCGCACGAAAACTCTTTGATGTTTACCGCCAAGTAACGGGAACGAGCAACATGTCGCACGGCTCCCATCAGACCGCTGCACATTGGTAGCATGCGACATATCGAACAGTCGCATGCTACCATGTTGCCTCGATGTAGACGCTCCATAAAGCGCGCGCGTGTGTACAAAGGGACATACGTTGAGTTACCATATTATAATATAACAAAAAAAGACAAAAACTATGAACTATGTACGTTACAGTAAGAAGCAGACATACGTTCTTGACATCTTACATAAAACTGTGTGAAATACATTCTTTTATCGGTTCTCAATCGATCAATCTGTCAAGTAAAATTTCCTTTACTATACTCGTTAAAGCCTCATCTATAATAGATACGTGGCATTTGCATAACATAAAAATCACAAAACTGCCTTTGTTCTGTTTATTAGAAATAGATGTAGAGATAAACAGGATTGTGGGAATTATCGTGAGATATCACTTCTATGTACTTCATATAAGATCCTCTCAAATATTGTTCTGCATCGACTTGCACCATACGCAGAAGAACTTATTGGCGACTACCAGGCGGGCTAGCAGGTCGACAACAGATCAAATATATTATTATTATTATTAAATATTCACATTTAAACAAATTCTTGAAAAATGTTGGGAACATAACACCTACGTTCATAATGTTTTTATTGATTTCAGGAAAGCCTATGACAGCATTGTACGTGAAAAACTCTACGACATCATGGACGAATTTGGCATCCTTAGTAAACTTATCAAGATGACTATGGTGTGTGTGTCGGGATCCATAAGCAGAGTGAAAGTAGGTAACCTTTTATCACAGCCTTTTGAAATTCATACTGGAGTCAAACAAGGAGACGCCACCTGACCTTTGCTGTTCAACCTCGTGCTGGAGATGGTGTTACGAAAAGCCCAAGATACCAACTAACGTGGTCTAGAGCTCAATGGGTACCACAAGATTTTAGGGTATGCAGATGACCTCGATTTTATTTCAAATAAGGGTGAAGACGTAATATACCTTACTAACTTTATTGATGTTGAAGCTCGTAAAGTAGGACTCATCAGTAATGAAAAAACTAAGTATCTCATTGTTAGTAGACGCAGTCATGAGAACACGACTAACTTAAAAATTAATGACAACACTTTTGAGAGAGTTTTTACTTTCAAATACCTGAGCACCATGATAAATCAGGTGAATATGATACATCAGGAAATTACGAATAGAATTAAAGCTGCTAATGCATCGTATTTTGCACTTTGTCCCCTCTTCAAAACGAAACTCTTGTCGAGGAGCATCAAGATCAAGTTATACCAAGTTACAGTACGTCCCGTATTTATGTATGGCTTCGAAACATGGACCTTAACAAAGCGAGATCGATAACACCATAGTTTTCGAAAATAAAATATTACGCAGAATCTTTGGTCCCATTCAAATTAATGGTTAGTGGCGAATCCGTAAGAACAAAGATATCCTAGAACTGTACTCAAGGCCAAGTATCACCCAAGAACTCAGAGGCAGACGATTACAGTGGATAGGACACGTTATGAGGATGACGGAGGACAGAATGGTTAAGAAGATATGGGACGGATGAATGCCCGTCGACCAGTGGGAAAACCTCGCAAGAGATGGAGAGATCAGCTAACCGAAGCTCTGACAAGTATTGGTATACATGGTACTTGGCAAGACTTGAAAATGAAAATATCGAGATGGAGGGCGTATGTGAGTGAGGCCAAAAGTCAACCTGATTGATAGTGCCCAAAGAAGAAGAAGAAATAGATGTTCAGAAAAAGCTCTCCCTTTGTACTTATCTCTATGTACGTGGAATGATTGTGCTATTTATCATTAATAAACGAGGCTAATAGGCAAATCTGTTACCTTCGGACATCGTAGTTTAGCTCCCAGGAATGTTCTCAGATTTCTTAAAAGTCTGCAACTCAGTTGGGATCCATAAGTCCATAATTCCAACCCACCACAACAATAATATCTATAATAATAAAAACCTGGCAAATAACTGATCAGCTGACAGTCAGATGGAGGATTCGTGAGAGTGCACAGATAGTGAAATATGGAGAGATTAGCTTCGTAACAGAAGAAGGTTTGAGAGATAATAAAACAAGATGGAAGATTTGCATGAGTGAGATCAACAGTTAAGACAAATAAAAACATTGTAGGCCAAAGGAATTTAAGCCTAGAATGGTGATATAAAATAACTTATACTTCGAGAACACATTTTGGGTTTTTATATAAAATTATAAATATAACACAATGTATCACGGTAATAAAAACTGCTGCGGTCATGATAATATATTTTATTTAATTAATTTCGTGTTATTTCCAAATGCTTAACCCTGGTACTACGCTACTGAAACACATACAAGCTTCGAACTGAAGTGCGTTTTTTTGTTGGTTGTAAATATGTGACCCAAATGTGAAAATGTGTGGAAATTATATAAAAACTGACCAGAACAGACCGCGGAAAATAATACACGGGATATTTCAGTCATTTTTCTTCCCCGTACAATCACTACTGTTTTTAAACAATACAATCGAATCAAAGGCGATTTTAATAAATATTTATTTCACAAAGAGAAATTCGTAACGTAATAAAAAAAATCGCAATAATTACGTAAACTTACATATCTTGCCTGGTCGATCAACGATAAAATAATTTTTTAATTTTTATAATGTTTTAACTGTAAATATATAAAGCTAATCATATTGCTCGCCGAATAATGAAAGTTTTATACATGGCATGTTGATTAAAAATTTTAGCGTTCAGCAAAGATAGCTATTTGCGCATCACACTACTAATATTTCTACCTAGAATATTATTTATAAGTTAGAATAAGTAAAACAATAAATAAATATATTTTAAGCATTGTTGTACAGTACGTTCAAGATATCTGTGAAATGACATCACAGTTGAAAATATGTTGTCTTGCCAGTTGTTATTTGATTATAAAGTCAAACAAATTAGTTTATATCCAACCACTTCAAAAAAAATATTAAAGCCCTATATTTTCTAGGGAGTAAAGAAACTAATGTGAATTATGATATAGAGTAGTGCTTCTCAACCGATGTGTCGCCAATCAGTAGTAAGAGTATCGCGAAATTTATTGTTTAAATTGTACTATGTATATCATGCTCAATATCGTACAAATCTAGATAAAATAATAATAATGAAAATTTCTGTATATAAAAACAATTAAAAATATTTAATAAGAGACATAATCATCATTTAGGCGCAGCTCCTAAAACATTTCGGCAGTTTCATTGTAATAATATTTTACACAATAAAGGATAGGCATGATATTATTTTAATTTTTTATTATATTCCTCTTGTTGCATATAAACATAAAAAACCGTTTTATATATATATATATATTAATTTGAAGGCTTAATATAATCATAAATGTATATAGCGCGCGAAAACGACGTGTGACATCATACCCCTTCTAAGTGACGCAGTACACTACTAGCCTACCCAGTGTACTTCATACAGCCTACCCAGTGTACAGCGTGCAGCCTACATAGTCTGTTGTGAACTTATTTGCTTGTATAACTTTTATAGGTTATGTAAAGTTAGAGTGATTTTAATTAAAATAAAGTTTAATTCTATAAAAACAATTTATACATGTTTACCGAATTAAATTTTATATTAAAGTATGTAAAATATGGAAGATCCAGGCCCCAGTACTTCGAAACATAGTTGAAAATATTGTTTAGTACCGATGTGCACAAATAGTTCAAATAGAAATCCAAAAAAACAATTTATATCATTACCTGATGGCGAAAAACAACAGAAAAGGCGAAATTTGTGGCTGAAAGCTATGAGGCGAAATAAATCCGATATTTCAGAAAAAAGTAAACTTTATGTTGTATGCATAAATGCATCAATGTTGGGTAAATTATCACTCTGAGCCCTAACAAAATCTTTATCTGCCTTTTTAATAATAAATGCGTGGAAAATTGTTTAAAACCAAATACAAAACTCTCGAACAATACAATATACACACGTAAAGATTATGTTGTAGCTGTATCTGTGACGTCAAACCCCAGTCGTTTGACGTCATACTCAGTCGTATTTACTCGGCAACTTTCGCGCCGTGGTCGGCTTATTTCAAATTTACAATATTTTAATTAAAAAATTTGGCTATAATATTAATTAAAATGTGATTTTTGTTTTGTTAGGTGGCATAACTAACATTAACATATCAAGAAAATGTAGTTTTAAGGAAATATAAATTTTATGCGTATCCCCTATTTAAAACAAAATTTAAGATTATCCGAACTAGTCCTTCTTTTTAAGAGAAATGTGACGGGAAATGCTGTTATAGCAGAAATACAACGAGTTAAATAAAAATTAAACGAAAATTCGACGGAAAAAGAAGGTGTGACAATTTAAGAAAGGGTTATCAACCTGTGGAAGCCAAATGTAATAACTAAGTAATGCTTGCATGTAAGTTATATTACGTTCTAACATTGGCAATTACATTAACCTAGTGTGACGTCATTTCATAGATATCTTGAACACACTTTAGGTTGTTACCTAAAGTGTGTTCAAGATCAGCTGATGGTTCGAAAACCATGGTCCATGCCATTGTCAGAGGACATCAGTTCAGAAATTTTACAAAAAACGCACAGAATTACTGTGTTTTTACTATTTTTCTAATGATCAAACTAAACAGTTGTAGATAAAATATTACATTTGACTCGCATATAATGACTATATTACACTCGGATGATTACAACCCTCTCTTACTACTCTTTTCAGAATATATTAATTTTATGAGCAGAAATATAATAAATTTAAATTACAAAGTGCTCTTCTATCGTTCTGTTGTATTCTACAGTAAGCTGACAAAATAAATTTTGTTCATTGATGAAAAAACTAGGTGTTCGAATTTGTTTTTTATTATTAAGTTTACGTAAGACAAAACTTGTCAGATTTTGAAAGGCGATTAGACATACATACATATAATACATAAAAATAATTCATATAAAATTAATAAATTCCCTTAATAAGATTAGCCAAAACTGCAAATAATCCAACTATATTATCGTGAAGAATGTACCATAAGTTCAAAAAGAAATTGCATATGGGTTGGCTATGGGAAATAAATTAATGTCAACAGCAAGCTTTAGAATTAATAAACTGTCATCACTGTTGTTGTTGTCATAAGTTTATATGGTCATATAAAGCTTGCAGTAGACCTTACCTTATTTTTCCGTCGCCAACCCTTATGTAACTTTTTTGAGCTCATGGTATAATGTACTACAACAAGACATAAAAGATTTTAAAACAATACATATATTTAATTAAAAGCTGACAGATTATCTAGTAGGAAAATGCTATTATAATCTAAATGAGTATAGGCTATTTCAAACGTTTAAGCGGAACCAAATGTAATTTTAATTTTCTTAAGTTGTCACGAGCTAATATTTTAATGGTTGAAGTTGGCTTTTACTAAACAAAATGATCAAAGTCTTCCATCAAACGTTAACAGTTACTAGAACTTAAAATCTAGTTCTACTTAAACCAAAGGAACCGACTATATCTTTCACGAAACTGAAAAATAAGATATCTTTCTATCTTGTGTATATGTTATGAACCTACTGATTAATCCGGGCAGTATTCACAATGCCCGCTCATTATGAATAATGTTCAAAACAATCGGGCAAGATAATAAATATGTACATATGTATGTATGATATTTTATTACATTGTCTGGTCATTATAAATAGTTCTACAATATTGTTGGGCACTTTAATATTATTTAAGTACTAGCAGACCCCTTGCCAACAACGTTGGCACACTGGTAACGAATAAAAATCAATATAAATAGGAATCAATTATTAAAATTTGCATGATTCTGCGTATATTAACAAAACAAAAACGTTTCTTGATTATACCTAGGAAATGCTAAAAAGTTGCTTAATGCGTGTCGTTTCAAAATTAGTAACGCGCCGGATACGGCCCGCGGGCCATATGCTGGACATCAATGCTATAGCTGTTTCGGATTATACCTAGGTAATCCTAAAAAGCCGCTCAATGCGTGTCGTTTAAAAATTAGTATCGGACCAGTCAGTCCGCGGGCGTAACATCAATTAACACAACATCCTTTCTTCGAGTAACCAAACGTACTGATTTGAGAGCTCTGGTAAGTCAGTTTTGTCGGGGTACGTCGTTTCCCCATTCTATTCGTGGCCGCCCGCTTGCCGCAAGACCCGCTAGCACCCAGGAACTTAGCGTTACATGACACACAGAAATTAGGGCTTTTATTATATATAATTAAATACACAAAAATAATGCCAAATATAGTTATTAAGTTGGTTCTGCTTGTTGCTTAATAATTATTTTTTGTTACCTCTGAATTCTGTTTGTACGTACCTTCGTTTATTTTATTACTCGAGTACCTAAAGTTGTATTTTCTTTAACTATTATTAATAATTATTATTTAGTTGTTTATTTCTTAATGGTTCTGCAGTTACTGCTTAATTTTGTTAAATTGATAATACGCAAGTAAAAGTTTACGTAAATAAGAGAAAGTATTGAATACAAAAAAATAGTGCCAAATAAAGTTATTAAGTTGGTTCTCTTTGTTTCTTCGTGATTATTATTGTTAACTTCTTAAAATTGTTTTTTGTTCCGTTGGTACGAATTTATTTTATTACTTGAGTACCTAAAGTTTTATTTTCTTCATTTATTTTTAATATTTTTTATTTTGTTGTTTATTTCTTAACGGTTCTGCTGTTAATGCTTAATTTTTTTAATTTGTTAATACGTTTGTAAAGGTTTAAAACGTAAATAAACCAAAGTTATTTAAACAGAAACTGCTTTAATCACTCTGCCCAACGGTTACAGAGTAGTATTCATAATGCTTGGGTAATTTAATATTTTTTTGTAACATTTATTATTTTGTCCCATTGTTTTGGGCATTATTCATAATGTCAGGGCTTTGTGAATGCTGCCCTATGTATCACTTGGTCCATAACATATATATAAAACTAAGTGTCCTCTCTGACTCATTCATCAACGCCCAGCCCAAACCTAGAAACTTGAAATTTGGAGAGTATATTCTTACTATAACGTGAACACCCACCATGAAGAGATTTTTGAAATTCGATCCCTAAGGGAGTGAAAAGGGGCAAAATGTGTTTTCATGACTTCTTCAATATTTCTTAGGGCCGGTGGGATATCTACTTTTGGTTTTTGCTCATATGGTTTCCTAATATAATTGCTTAAAAACCAATTTAAGGATTTTGTTCTAATCAACTCCTAACGGGTTGAATATACATTCGGGTCGAATTATAAAACCTTTCGTATACTCTGTGTATATTGACTTATAGCATTTATTTTTATCATATGGGTGAATTTTTAAAATATTTAGAAAGTGTTTTGACTGTTTTTTAAAATGTCTCCCCCCTAAGGGGGAAAATTTATATTTTTCATTCGGTAGAATGTCCCTTGGACCTAGAAACATATGCAAAGAATAAAGAAACGATTATTTTGTAACCTACTTGAATTCGGAATATCTTTCTTATCATTTTCGTTACAGCAAAATGTACATTACAAAAACCGTACGAAGAACGGATACTCCAACTAGTTTTATATGTATCAATATGACCATATGTATCATATATATTTTATTTTATGTTTTTTAACAAATGTTTTAAATTTAATTAAATTTTTATAACTTAACTATCGACTGTAATACATTTTTTTTTATCTATTGATTGTATTTTAAAAACTGACTTGTCCAATATTATGTATATAATTTACTGGACACAATAAAATTATTATTATTATTATTCTAAATATAGATAACAATAACGCGTTCCAACAGTTATGAACTTACAGTTTACCATTGTAATTTTGTTAGAGAATAAATAATTTAATTTACAGAATGAACAAGCGTTTCAGTTTATTCTTTAGACAATTCGTCAGATGTCAGTTGAACTGACAGTGGTGCCTTATCACGACTTTAATAAGCTTCTGAATTCCACTAGCGACTTAACAACTAATTAATTCCGAGTTCTGCAACACTGTATTCTAGTTTCTCACTACTCGACAACTAACGTTACAAAATATCAAACTTTACTAACTTATCAAAATTTAACAATCCTTGCACTGCTGCTGAAATGCTAATCATATAACAGGGGCGAACTGGCCACATATAACTATTTGGTCAAATCGCTGGGCCGGACCTGACAAACTTTGGCTTAAGCATTAATTTAGAAAAAACTATCACCATGTCACATAACAGTCATAGCAACATCCCTCACATTTTCAACATAAATGGCAGAGACGTAATTAATGTAACGTCATTCAAGTATCTAGGTAGCATAATATCCTGCAACAGTTCGTTTGATGATGAAGTGTCACAAAGAATATCCGCTGCATACCAGCCCTTCGGTGCTCTAAAAACATCTATATGAAGCTGCCAAGATTTACAGCTTAAAACAAAGATAATGATGTACAAGGCAGCTGTACTCCCTGTACTTCTCTACAGCAGTGAATCATGGTGTATCTATAGGCGGCATATTAAAACACTAGAAAGATTCCATCAAAGATGCCTCAGGCCCATATTGATCAAATAGCTGATATCATTTGTATTGAGGCCATGCTGCACCAAATTCAGTTGCGGTGGGTGGTACACGTCATACGAATGCCAAATACTAGGTTACCTAAAAGACTATTGTACTCAGACTTAGAAGGAGGCTAAGCAACGCTATAAAGACAAGCTAAAAAATAACCTCAAGCCTTGTCGGCTGCTCAGCCCAGAATGGAAAGAAAACCCTTTCTTTCGAAGTACATGGCGCAACGTAGTGACTAACGGTGTACAACAGTACGAACGGACACGTATAGAGCGTGCTACACTAGTACGCAATAAACGCAAATCTAGACTCCAAACGCTGTGCCTAATTCTGCCTATAATTATCTCTGCGCTATTTGCAGCAAAATGTTTGTATCCAGAATTGGACTCTTCAGTCATGAACGAGCCCACACTCGTCAAAATATTCATTTTTTAGCAGCGAAGTGCTGTCGTTGACTCGACTTCCTTCTTTTTTTTTTGCTAATCACTTGACATCACAGTGACTTTGAAATGAAAGATTTGTTTTTTTTTACCAAAATGCGACTTATTTTTCAAATAGTCTTCTCTTAGCTCGATATATTTTGCACAACTATATTCCAATTTCTTTCAGCTTTCCAAAAAGTACGATTTCTCGAACTGTGCAAAATAGGTATATGTTTCAGCGATGATCTCCTAGTTTTATGCGAATCTTCTTCCAGCAAGCTATTTCATCATGTTTGGAAAATGGAAGAAGCGGTAGGGGGTCAAATCTGGAGAATAAGGTGGATAAAGGAGCAGTTAGTAGCGCAATTTGGCCGTTGCACAAGTTGGCCTAGTTAGCTGATGCATTGTTCTGGTGGAATAGAACGTTTTTCTTCACAAAATGGGGCCACTTTTTCATGAATTCAGCTTGTGATCGATCCAATAAAGCAGTTATTTTCTTTTTCAGATTCATTACAGAACAACGGTTAAAGGTTGCCAGTAAATTATCTGAAAAAAATCGGTTTTGGTGTGTTTGTTTTGGTGGTAAAAAATAATGGTACCTTAATTTCTAATATGTAATCATTTTTTTTTTTTTGGCCCGCTTAGCGTCCTGAATATAGTGCAATTAATTCTTAATGAAATATTATTTCATTTAACAAGATTTAATAATTTCTATACCTTAGAAATTATTTCTTACACCGGTACTGGCCGGTGCATATTGCATATTCCATTAATATAAAAACGAACGTTCTACAGATGTAACCGCTAAAATAATTTTCTAAAAACCACATGTTCAAAGTGTAATCCGCTGACATCCGTTCAGCAGTTTGGGCTACTAGCACTATATTAGGGTTGTACTAAAGCCAGAGTCGTGATCTTCAGTACTGCGAGATAGGGCACAGAAAAACCCAGTCAGTCTGTTTCACGGATCAGAAAAAACTCAGGCCATCAGCTTCCGTTCCAGGCTAGAAGACCAGGCTCTTTCCACCGCAGACCACAAGCAAGCTAACTTTGCATCCAGCCAGCCTCCCAAAAAGGGAAGGACACCGTTCCTGCCAGTTCTGCGGATCACAAGCGTCTTGAGGGATAACCGCTAAGTACCATTTTATGTCTTAATATTCTCATAAGACATAACTTGTAAGTAGAAACTCCTTTTTGACTTATATATTGTTACGAGAGATTTGTATACGCAATTATTTTGGGAAACTCTAGACTATTTATAAATATTCTTGTTCATACACTGTTTACAACATTTTTTGCGACGTAATTTATTTGAATCACCTATGTGTATTTATTGTATTTCTCCCTACTGAACTGTTCACCGTTCAATATCTTGTACGGCAATTTACTGTGCGTATGTGTTTACTTTGAGCTGATACTCGCCGATTACGCCACTGTTAGGGCCTCAAGAGGAGAAAATTTGGGAATAGACTCAAAAATCATTACTGTAGAACTACTCGCTACCTAGATCTTCCCAGGGCCAACTACTACCGTCGTGTTGTCCTTGAGAACAGTCCCTCAAGGTGAAGAGTGTCATTAACCCACCTACTCCTATTTCATTGAATGCCTTTAATTAACGCTGGAGGCCTCACTTAGCACTGTTTTCAAGTTTGATACCCCGCGTTAGTTATCTAATAATTCTAATTCTGTTTTCCCGTAACTATTACGAGTGGTCCTTTGAGGTTACACCTCGAAGACCTGTGTGGCGCAGTGATACCTCGACCGCTCCTACTTCACTTACAATTTTTTGGTGTGGGCCCCACAATATTTATAATATCATTTTAGGGTGGCAATTCTGAAATGGCATCTTTCAAAATATTTGATAATTAATTGAAATTAATGTTTATGTTAATTTATGTTAATGACAAGTGTACAAAATAATGTACAGTCTGTTCCAAACGGTTAGGCGGAACTAAATGGGAATTTCGCTCTTTTAGGTTGTCACGAGAAGGGACCTTGCTTGGGTTATTTAATTTTTCACGCTGGAATATCAAAATTTAAAATTCCAACAATGAAACCATGGAAACGAATGACATATGTCAAAATTAAATTATTTTTTTTACATATTTTAATGACAAAACAATAAATAAATGGAAAATTTGTATTAAGAATGACACAAAAACTCAAAATATAAAGAAAATAACCTTTTAAAATGATATTAACCTTAACCAAAAAAGTTTATTGTAAGTATGATTTACAAAGCTTAAACAAAATGGAAACAACGAAAAGCTCGAATTAAACGATGAAAGTAACTAGATGGCAAAATCTAGTTCCACTTAACCATTTGGAACAAATATAATTTTTTATTGTGTTTATTGTTGTTTGCAATTACAAATAAATTTTACCATAAAATTATCATTCTCTATATTGTTTTCACTTGTGTAAGCACAAACCAGATCTGGTTGTTTTGTTCAAACTTTTATATTGTATTACTGACTTTAAATGTAATCTAAAAAATTCCTTACATTGTAAAATACACTTCAGATTGTTTGATTATGATCATTACAATTAAGATATCATTTTTCAATATGACATCTGTCAAATAGACATTCATAATTTGACATAGTGACATTTTTAATTATTTTTGTATTACCAACACGACACAATTTCAGAGAGGCAAACTGTTCAAATCAAAATTTCCTCTTAGAATGTTTTTACAAAAGTGAAACAATATACTCTCAAATCAAGCGTGCTATTACACGGCTTTTGTTATTTCTTTAATGTGTCAAAATCACTCAATTCAATCAAAAAATCACTTTGTCACTGAAATTGTTAAAATTTTCCAAAAATTGAAATAGCACCAGCTGCGTCAAGAGAGTAGATAATAGCTGAATCCAATACTAGAGCAAATATTTGTTTTAAGATGAAAAAGAGAGAATTTAGTAATAAAGATGATTAGATTAAAAGAGTTATGATTGTGCAATTTACAGTAGATCAGATACAAAATGAGCTGGTACTTATAGTAAATTGCTAATTTTAAAATAAAAGGATGCTGCCCACTAAATTTGCAGCCAAAACACCATTGTTAAATGCAAGAACTACTTATAGAATAAACAATAATATTTACAAATCTGTTTAAATAAGAACAATAGTTCTAATGAATAAGATTAAACTATTTATTTTTAATTTTCTACTATATATAAGAAAAACTATTACTACAATTTTATATGAAGTGCACCACAAAACTAACAATACTAATTTTAATAAAAAGAAAAGAGAGAAATAAAGTACATTTTTCAACGTAATATATCTACGGTAAACAGGGAGCTCTCACACCCAGTGTTGTAATAGATACATTTGAAAATATATCTAGATACAGATACAGATACTTGAGGAAAAATGTATCTAGATGCAGATATAGATACAAATTTTAAAAAGTATCTCGATACAGATTTTTTTTACAATGTATCTAGATACTTCAAGATACTTTTAAGATACTTTCGGAAAAATGAAAACACCACAAAAAAAAGAAATAACTAGAGCAAGGAATATATTTGTTCACAATATAAAATAAGTTATGCACTATTATTACTCTTAAAATAAACACAAATAGCCTTTGAAGCTGTGTGTCAGAAATATTAACTAACTATATACCTATGTAATCTTTAAAAAAATCACTTTTTTATTCCAATATCAGCGGATATCTCGAACATTTCTTGTTCGCTAATAAATTACTGATTATTAAATGAGTATTTAGGATGACAAAAATAAAACAACAATTTTATTTATTATATTTCTTTATTTAATTCACATTTATAAAATTAATTCTTATTTTTAGATTAGATAATTACTTAATGATTGTTTTACTTAACCGTTGTTAATAAAATTATTTAATTTTTTTTTTATTTATTATTTTTTTAAATTTATTCAGAGCTGAAAATACAATTACACTTTATTAAAATTTTATAGATAAAAATAAATTAAATAAATAAATAAATTATAAGTTTGAGAATTATGATAAAATACAAGTTCTATATATAATTAATTAAATTTTGGAAAACCTCCTTTTATTTTTTTCCTTTTTTTTAAATAAAAAATAAAAAAAAAATAAAAAATAAAAGAATGTTTTCCAAAATTTAATTAATTATATATAGAACTTGTATTTTATCATAATTCTTAAACTTATAATTTATTTATTTAATTTATTTTTATCTATAAAATTTTAATAAAATTTAATTGTATTTCCAGCTCTGAAAATGGCTGAAGCATGTTTTTACTCCCACCAAGCAAGAAAGAGTTTACTGGTCGCTGATTGGTTAATTTAAACTTAAAATTCACATATCTGAATGATGCTAAATGTATTACCAACTTAAAAAATCGTAAGGACATATTTTGTAAAAAGACCTTGAAAAAGACAAAATAGGAAAGTATCTGAAAAAAGTACCTGAAATACAGATACTTAGATACTGATTTAAATATCTAGATACAGATACAGATACATATTTTAAAATGTACCTAGATACATTACAACACTGCTCACACCCCTGGTTAAGAACCACTGGCTTAAATGAAAGTTTTATTACTTCATATATATCTGTCTTCCAGGATCCTAGAGATCTGCCAGGTTTTCAACGGCCATCAGGCACTCAATTCCATATTATTTTGGGCCATCGCGTACCCTGCATTTTTTGTAAATGTCAACCAAGAAAGTCTCTTTCCTGAATGACACACATTTTGACTGTAATCGCTTCATTACGTATGCTTCATTAAGCTTTGAGATACCACAACTTATAATATCAACTACAGAAATCCATTTTACAGCAGTTAATCTCTCTTTATCCCTCTTATTGAGCTATCTGGCTTCCAATCCATACCTGCAGATACTTTCTAATATGGTCTTGTAAATGGTTTTCTTGGTTTCTGTAATAAATTTATCATTCCAAAGGACAGAGTTGAGTTGTTTTATAAGTTTTTTTACCTAGTTTATTTTGTCGGTATAGTCTTCTTGGCTCTTTCCGGAAGTTGATAGGGTCATACCAAGGTTCTTAAATTCGGAAGATTTTTGTAGTCTCGTTCGCCAGGAATGTGTCTTCTTCCCAATCACGAGGTATTGTGTTTTCTTTGTGATTCTATTGTGTTTGTAGGTAAATTCTAGATTCCAAGCATGTAGCTAGAATCATCTTCAGAGACCACTAGATGGCAATATTGAAATGTGTCATTACTATATTCGTAAAATATGACATTTGTTATTGTGAAATCAGTGGCAGCATATAAATTGATCAAAGAGTTTGTTGACAGGGAGCGTTAAGTTTGTGAAAAAATAGTTATTACTCGTGAAGGTTTTCGTTGGTTGATTTTTTACGATTTTAGTAAAGGCCTAACCCAACAACAATGCATAGATTCGCTTCGTTCAACTTTTGGTAATGAAGCACCATCAGAAAAGACTGTTTACAATTGGTTTGCAGAATTTCGTCATGGTCGTGCGTCCATCAGTGATGAATCTTGTGAAGGTCGACCAAAATCGGTTGTGATTGAAAAAAACATCGACGATGTGCGCAAAATGATTGAAGAAGATCGGCATATGACTTACCGTGAGATAGAGGCATCTTTTGGCATATCGCAGACCGCAATACATTCGATTTTTCATGAACATATAGCTGTGAAAAAGATCTGTGGATTCCGCCAAATTTAACCGAAGCTAAAAAAAAAAAAATCGTGTTAATTGGTGTAAGGTTATGCTAAAAAATCAACCTAGGCACTGCAAAATCTGTAAACATCGTTGTAGGTGACGAAACTTGGATTTATTCATATGAACCGGAAACTAAACAACAATCCACTGTTTGTGTCTTCCAAGATGAACCGAAACCCACAAAAGTTGTTCGCTTATGAAGCACTTCCAAGAAAATGTCGCAACCATTCCTTTAGAGAATCGGAGAACAGTTAACGCTGAATGGTATACAACAATTTGTTTGCCAAAAATCATCGACAAAATCAGGAAAAACAACCAAAAACGTAGCATCATTCTTCATCATGACAATGCAAGCTCCCACACAGCACGTCAAACAATTGATTATTTGAAGGAGAAAAACATCAAATTCAACATCATCAACAAACATCAAGTCTCATTACCCATATTCACCTGATTTATCCCCTAACGACTTTTGTTTTGTTCCCCAATGTCAAATAAAAAATGCGTGGACAGAGATTTTCATCACCTCAAGAATCTGTTCAAGCCTTTGAAAATCATGTTTTTGAGATACCAATTTCAGAGTGGAAAAAATGTTTCGGGAATTTTTTTGAACGCATGTAACGATGTATAAATCTTAAAGGCGAATATTTTGAAAAGCAATAAAATAGTTTGTGACAAAAAACAATTTCTACCTTAGTTTTTGTTAAAACTTAAAAGGTAGCCCTCGTGCAAGTTTTGTACGACGATGACATACGACTGCTATATTCTGTGGTTTATCATACTAATCCACAACTTGAGCAACGGAACACTATCGTAAGCCTTTTGTAGGTCCACGAAAGTCAGGTTAACTGGTTGTCTTCGAGCTAGCGTCTTTTCCAAGAATTTTTATTTATTTTAATAATTAAAATGATTGCAACATCCATAAAGAAATTTTAGAAAAATACACTTTTACAGACAATAAGCTGACTAAAACATTTGCATACAGTTTATTTACGTTAAAATTATAATTCCGCAATAATATCACGAGATGCAGCGTTGCTATGTTTTTTAAAATGTACCCCCTCTTGGGTAGTAGCACTCAACACATTTTGGCATTGTTTGTATTATATGTTCATTTATAATTGTGTGATATAAAGTATAATTTAATAACAATAAACATATATTTAATGAAAGCCGACATGTCAGAACAACTATGCAACACTGTAAAGTATTGCCAACTGTTAATCTGTAAAAGATATATTGTATTTTCTGCACATAGCGTTCAGATTATTTTTACCGATATATGCCTAGGGGACTGACGCTGTTCAGTTGCCTAGATATAGTAACTCAGTATTGCGCAACTATATTTTTAATGTAAATAGACTTTACTTTACGAAATATTAAAATGTTTGAAAATTTGCACTCTAATCTTACAAAACGAGACAAATGCATTTTAATTACCTGCGCGCTGATGTCGATTGTCACTATCTTTTACTACAATTCACGTTTTAGTACCGTTTCTGATTCGCTGACAATTTCTGTAGGTATTATATACAAGTAATATATGTACACACGCTGTTGACATGATTATTGCAATGGTCATTCTCTGGCAAGTTTATTGTGGACTTCAAGTACCACAGTGTACACAGCACATTTCAGCTGGACGGATGCACAAAGTAATTATTAATATGTGCACTGGAAATGATGCTCAACAATATGCATGGGAAGATGACCAAACACTGACAACCTTTGTTTGGTCTTACATTAATAAAGACTCAGGAAACATGTTCCAGAATCTCTCAGCCGTACTAACGTTCATCTTAATACTTACTGCATTTATATTAAACTCATGATAAATTATAAATATACACTAATGTATATACTGTCAAATCGATCGACAATGTGGCTCATATATTGCGGTTTCATACTGTGCTGAATGTTGCCATATACGGTGTTGAATGATTTGTTGGACATGTACGTTTAGTATGTAAAAAATACTAATTGTAAATATTTCATCTAATATTATATTTTTTAAAATTATTAAACAATAAATAAAATTAAAAATAACGCATACAAATGTAACGATCCACTGATACGTTACTTTAAATCGTACCATTTATTATCAACTAGATAGCGCGATATAATATAAAGCCTGTGATGTAATATAAAGTCTGATCTTAAACTGAAGTGAGATTCTTGACTAAAGGAGTTCGGGATGTAGGCGTGAGTGTTGTCCAGGGTTCATCATTACGATATGTGAATTTGATGATATGTATTAGTGTTTACCAATCAACTAATCAGGCATATCGTAGTTAGTCTGGATCTTAGCTGTTCACTTAAGTTCTTAGAAGCGAATGGTTACACACGTTAAGTAAAAGAAAGCGGGTTTTTTAATATTAAGTTTAAAAATTTATTATATTGTAATATATACAATTAGTTAAAATATATGTGTAAAAATAATGAAAAAAGAAAATAATAATAATAATAAACATAATCGGGTAGACCACTAGAATGCCAACACAGTTCATAATAATAATAATTTTATTTCAAGTTATTTACAAAGTAATTGTATGCCTGGTGTCAGGAGATATGCATGTACATACCTGTGCATACAAATACACAGATGCACACACATATATACATATATTCTTGCAAATAGATACACACATGTACGTACATACATGTAAATACAAAACACAGACACGTATCGTACATGCCTATAATTTCATACTTATTTATAATATACATTTTTAGTAATTACTCATTCTAATGGAATACAGAGATATTCTTCGATTGTATAAAAACAGTGTTTCAGTAACATATTCCTAACAGACTTTTTAAATGGTATATTTTGTAGTATTTTAAATTGTTCTGGCAGTTTATTAAAAAATAATGGACCCCAGTATTCTGGACCTTGTTTTGACTTATGAAGTCTAATTTTTAAAGTTTTATATTAGTTTTTATTCCTTGTATGATGTGAATGAATGTTTGGATGTTGTATATTTTTCTATATGCTTTTTAAAATAAATTATTGTAAAATAAATGAAGATACAAGGTAGGGTTAGAATTTTAAGTTTTTGAAATAGTGGTCGGCAGTGAGCTAAGTATTTAGTTTGCCTTGGACAGAATACGTATAGCTTTCTTTTGGATAATAAATATTTTATTTCTGTTACTATTTGTTCACCATAACAAGATGACATACCTTAAGTGACTGAAAATTTGAAAGGTAAGCCTTGCAGTTTCAACATCTATAATTGTACTTATCCGACGTAGTGCGAATAAAGTAGATGACAGCTTTTTACATAGCTTAGATAATTCCACGTAATATTACTATCTATGAATGCTACTAGAAATTTTAATTCCTTTTTCTTTCGCAAGTGATTTTTTTATTTGATATTATGATATTTTCTGTTTTGTCGCTGTTTAGTTTTAATTTATTACATCTGAACCATTCTTCCGACTGTTTTCTAGTTTTAGTGGAGCAGACATTTAGTGAAAATAAATCGGATGCTAACGTCAGAAATGAAGTGTCATCCGCAAATAATATTGCGTCGGAGTCTTCAATATTTGGCGGAAAGTCATTAATATATAACAAGAACAATATCGGAGATAAAGGCGAACTCTTAGAGAGACCTAGGATCCCCTAAGAATTCAACGTTCTAGATGTTTTCATTAACTGGACCGAATAACTCTGACCTCTGCTTTAGAGAGACGGGTGTAAAAATAAGGGTTCTGATAGCATTTCCAGGCATAAAGGTATGAAATTGTTCAAGAAATTGTCAAAGATATTAGGCAATAAGTTTGAACAAATGTCACTTAGAACAATGAACCCTTTAAATTCACTAAAATTCCAAAAAATGCTAGCAGTTCCTGTCATTGAAACTCTTAACGCGACAGGTGGTTTCAAAAGTTTTAGAGACATTGTCCGGGTGGACTAAACAATTCGTTAGACAAAATATTACAATATTCCTATCTGATTAAACAAAAGTATTCTTCTTAAATTAAATGCCAATTTTTGTCTGTCTGCCTGTCTCTGGAGTTTGTCTGTCTGTCTGTCTCCGTGTCTTTTTGTTCGAGATTCACCCAAAACGGTTGGACATATTTTAACGTAATGTGGTACGTTGATAGAGTAAAACCAGGATTCGAACATTTATCTTCCTTATTATTTAGTTGACAGAAGAATTTTAAACAAAAATTGCTTATAATGAGAAAACAAATCTTTTTTGTTCAATGCATTGTTTCAGTTGGATGAATATTTGGGGAGTTAGGGGGTACGCCTTAAAACTAAACTTTTGAAGTATCTCCCTTATAATTAACTCGGGAGCAAAAATATATATGACAAAAATTGGTAATAATAATAAAAAAAAATTTTTTGTTCTATGCATTGTTCAACTTAAAACTAAAATCTTGAACATTTCACTTTTAATTTGCAAAAAATAAAAATGCTAAATCAAAACTGTATATAAGAAAACATGTTGAGAATGACGAAACTTTATTTATTTATTATTTTTTTTGTTTAATACAGTTTTTAATAAGAAAGGATATAAACTGGATTGTGGGAATTCTCGTGGGATTTCACTTCTATTTATATCATATAAGATCCTTTCAAATATTGTTCTGCATCGTCTTGCATCATACGCAGAAGAACTTATTGGCGACTACCAGGCGGGATTTCGATATAGCAGATCGACAACAGTTCAAATTTTCTCATTAAGACAAATTTTTTAAAAATTTTGTTAACATATCACCTACGTTCATAATGTTTTTATCGATTTCAGGAAAGCCTATGACAGCATTGTACGTAACAAACTCTAGGACCAAAGAAGAAGAAGAAGAAGAAGAAGTTTTTAATAGAAAGATTATTTAAGGGGCGTAGGGGATTGTTATAAATTAACTTGAAATATCTCACTTAACAGCAGAAAAGCATATAAGAAAAATTATAAAGAGTGCAGAAAGGACTCTTCTCTTTTCGATGCAGTGTTTAATAAGACGATTATTTAGAGGGTTAAGAGGTGTGTGATCTATGAATTTGAAGTATATCACTCATCATTTACTTAACCGTAAAAATGTATATAGGAAAAATTGTTAAGAATGAAAAAACGATTCTTCTCAGTTCTATGTACTTTTGAATAAGAATTTTTATCAGATCATTTTTTCGAAAGTTTTCGATTTTTTTGTTTGATTCAGCTTTCGATTGATAGGTAAAATTAAATGGTATTTTTTACTTAGAGACCTGAAGTTGAATCCGAACCGTAAACCCGAAACAACCTGTATTTTCGTGAACCTGAACCTAAACCGGACCTTTATATTTCAAGATCAGTGAACCAAAACCTGAACTCGAACTTTTATTACTAATCGGTATCCATGTTTGCTTATATATTTAAGAAATTATTGTATGATTAACGTATTACATTTACCTAACAAGAAATTTGTTATTTAGTCATTGCTTTCTGTTATTTATATTTTATAATTTCATATAATATGTACGTTAGAAAAAGTATATTTCGTTAGTTCCTAAGTTGTCACGAAAACCAAGTTTGCCTAGGTTATTTCATGTTTCATGTTGGCAGAAATAATTCAAAATTCGAAAAGAAAAACGTGTAACTCTGACTGAAAAAATAATTTATATTTTTATATTATCTGACAAAAAAATTCAAAATGGGATATTTGTATTGTGAATGACGCAAAAAATCATAATGTAATGAAAATGAAATAATAATGACAGACCATTTTAACCTAGAATATTCAATGTAAGTATGATTTACAATAGCTTAAATAATATGGTCAAAAGTCCGATTAAATCGTTAAAAGTTACTAAATTTCAAAATCTAGTTCCTTTTAAACGTTTGGAAAAGCCTCTATTTGCAGATATTTGTACCTTTTTTCTTTTTTTTTTTGTACTTATTATAACTTGTCTGTGATTATTAAATAAAATAATACTGAAGGGTAATTTTGTATTTACAATTTTATGTAAAATTTTCATGGAATTTTGAACCGAACATGAAAATTTTAGGTCCTTGAATCTAAAAAAAAATGTTATTGAACCTGTAGCTAAGCAGAAATTAAATTATTGAACCTGAACCCGAACTTGAACCTAAAGCTTCAAGCCTTGGTTTTACTTGTCAAATTTTTTCGATGAATGATTCTTGAAAAAACAAATTCATTATAAACTTTTCCATGTTTCTCAGTAATAGAAATAAAAAAACTGAAAATATCAAAATCGATTGCAAAAGTGTTCGGTATTATTAGAAACGGCCAATTGAATGGAAACAAATCGGCAGTAAATTGAAAATGATTGTAAGTGTGTACTGTACTTATGATGCATACTGAACATATGAACGACTATGGCAAAACAATGTACCTATATCTATGAATATTCTTCATTTTTATCTGTATTTGATGAATGAGTAAAATAATCAGATTCCGACGATAAAAACAGTTCCATTGAAAAAGTTTCAACTACGATTTTTCTTGGGGGACCTCAGAAGCCAACATTATTTTTAGAGGGGCTCAGAAGCCAAATTTTTTTCTGGGGGGGGGGTTACGTTCTTAAACCAGCAAAATGTGTCCCTAAAAAAGTGATTAGTTTAATGTTGAAGGGGGGGGGGGTTCTCAAGCCCGTGAGCCCCCCTGTGTTCGCGCCTCATTAAGAAATCATAATTGTCAAATTTTACAGATAGAAACTATAGTCAAATAGCACCTTCAAGAAACAATTATTTATTATAGTAGAAGGTAATGGGATTCGGACCAGTCAGAAAATTAGAACAAATTTATTAACTTCGCTAACGTTTCGATTTTAATTTATATCTTCATCAGAGCTACAAAGATACATATAAATATAGAATTATTAAATTGATAAGTTTACATGTATAAAATTATGATAGTGTTCAAATTTATCAAGTCAAGTAGTTAAAATAAGCATTACAAAATTGTCGGAATTTAAAATATAACATAAATTAATAATTAAAGAATAAAAACATATCAAATATGAGTTAAAGAATAAAAAACAATGTTAAATTTACAATACATTGTTTACAACATACAGTTTAACATTGTTTTTTATTCTTTAACTCATATTTGATATGTTTTTATTCTTTAATAATTATTTTATGTTATATTTTAAATTCCGACAATTTTGTAATGCTTATTTTAACTACTTGACTTGTTAAATTTGAACACTATCATAATTTTATACATGTAAACTTATCAATTTAATAATTCTATATTTCTATGTATCTTTGTAGCTCTGATGAAGATTTAAATTAAAATCGAAACATTAGCGAAGTTAATAAATTTGTATTTATTTTCTGATTGGTCCGAATCCAATTACCTTCAACTATAATTACTAACTTACGGACGTAACTCATCTAATCAACAATTATTTATGTTATGTTTTCACTGAAAAGATAAGAATTGGCGTTTTTGGTAACTTAAATTCTTGCAGCCGCGTTTTGCAGTAAAACGCCAAGCAGAGAAACAAACAAACCTAATGTTATTCTTCTATATTCCAGGCTAAAAGTTGTTACCCGGTATATGATAAAGTTTTATGTGTATGAAAAATTATGCTCACTACTGTATATATATATGTTTTTTTATGAACTCTAAAATGTTTAAATAAAAAGGAAGAAATAATGGAAATCGTACATATATAATTAGCTAGTGTGTGTGTATGTGATCTGGGTAACACTGTGGCGTCATTTTTCCTAAGGTTCTCGTGATTGGACTCTTGAGGTCTCTTGTTTGACAAGTATTTTGCAGATTTATTCTCTAAGAATCTACGAATATAATTACATATAGAAATGTGTAGGATTTCGTAGGCATAAACAAGAAATTATTGATACTATTATATGATTTGACCGATATGAACAATATTTTGCAGATCTATTCTCTAAGAAAGTGCAAATTAAATAACATATAGAAATATCTAGGGTTCGTAGGCATAAACAAGAAACTCTAGATACTCCTATATCCTATGATAGATATGAAAAATATTTTGCATATTTATTTTCTAAGAATCTGCGGATAAAATAACGTATAGAAATGTATAGGGTTTCGTAGGCATAAACAAGAAATTCTAGACACTCCTCTATCCTATGATCGATATGATATATATTTTGCAGATTTATTTCCTAAGAATCTGCGGATAAAATAACCTATAGAAATGTCTAGGATTTCGTAGGCATAAACAAGACACTCCAGACACTCCTACATCCTATGATCGATATGAAAAATATTTTGCAGATTTATTTTCTAAGAAACTGCGGATAAAATTACATATAGAAATGTTTAGGGTTTCGTAAGCATAAAAAAAAACTTTACACACCTGTATCCTTTAACCGATATGAACAATATTTTGCAGATTTATTCTCTAAGAATCTACGAATATAATTACATACATAAATTTTAAAAAGTTCATGAATAAATAATCTAACTATATAATTAGCAAGTATCTGTATGTATTGTTGGTAACATTATGACGTCAATTTTTCTCATGATTGGCTAACTCGGGACACCCTTCCTCTTGATTGGCTGACAGGTGACACCCACTCCCGTTATTGGCTAACGGGTGATATCCTGTCCCGTGATTCGCTGACCAGCGAACAAATTAAGATACATTAAAAAATAAAACCAAATACACATACAAACAATTGAAATTTTAATATTATAAATCCGTCATTGTTGACGGGTAATAACCTAGTATAAAAATAATTTAATACAATTTTTCTTCGTAACAGTGTCCGTGCCAGCTTATTTCTCATTAAGAACTCTAATAATCACGTTTAATTCATTTTGCAAAGCCACACAATCACGGAGGTAACACGGTCAGATTAAATAGTTTGCAACATGAACTATAAAAATGCAAGTTCATAATCCCTGATACGTTGGGCTTGAAATTATGGATTACTTTCTAATTACGATATTATTGATAAAACCATGCTGTTTTTATCAGATTTTTAACTAAAATGCACTCCATTTTCTTACCACAGCGTTTATTATACTGTAAAATTTATAATATTACTCAAAATATGATTAATACAGTAAGACCTCCGTTTATCGAACTTCCATGTATCGAAATTCTCTGCGTATCAAAGTTTTCTCTAGATCTACCCTGAAGAGACTGCCGAATATTCAAGATATCACCGATGTGGCTTAAATAATATAATAATATTTATTCATGTTAGCAATAAATTACGTAATTAAGTTTTTTTACTATTATTATACTAACGGTATTACTTAACAAGGCGCCAGTTAGTCAAAATAACCATTAACTGACACTAAAAATCATGTTATTGAAGCATCACTAAATCACTAAATAAAGAATATTAATTAAAAAAAGACCTATATCAAGATATTAGATACAAGGATTTTGACTCAAAATACATAAAACTTTTGCTTTCGTAAAAAGTATACCATAGTTAAAAAATATTAGGAAACGTCTCTTCATGAGATCATTAGTAATATCAACAAAGTGATCGCTTATCATTTAATACTTTGAAAAACAACTTAATAGATCAGTACTTCATTTAAGTGGGTAAAGAGGGTTCAAAGGACGATGCTTCCTGTTATTTAGTATCACGTCAGGTAAAGAGATTCAGTAATAAATCACAATCTCCATGAGGGTTTTCACTTAAATCTCTTTTACCTACAAATTGTTATATCCGAAGCGCTTACCTTCTTACGTTTACTTTCAAACTTATCAAATCAAAATAAGATTGAGAACTTGAAAATCATTCAAGTACTATTTAAATTTAACACTTTTATACTTTTAAACAAGAAGTGAAGTTAAGAAAATTATAACGTTGGGTAACAGGTAGAGTTGTTGGCACTGCACCAATAATTCACACTTTTATATTTATGCTAGAAAATAAGGATTTGATAGTTAAATAAAAAGTGCCGCTAGGTTTAATAAAAAAAATCATAATTTTAAGATAGGTAATAATTAATCATATATAGTAGGTATTATTGAAGTACAAAACATAAATAAAAATAATGTCAAACAGAGCTGATATTTCAAGACATTTACAAGAAAGCATGCATACACCGATACAACAAAAAGACAAACTGCAGCCCATGTAACTGAAGACTCAACAAAAAAAAAAAAACCATCTCCCCAATCTGCTGACAAACACTATAGCTGAAATCGAAAGCCTACATCTAGTAATAGAAAGTATACATAAACTTATTTTATCACTCTAACTCAAATTTTCCTGATATTTTCAATACAAATATTACAGCTTTTAAAAAATCTGTTCTCCGTTGTCTTTAATCTCTCATCCATCTAATCTTTATAACTATATAGTTTCGCATATTATAGCTATGTATAAACGAATCATGTTTATAAGTACATATATCATCTTGTGTTAGTTAAATTTAATGTTTTATTGTTAAGATTTTTGTAATAATAGTGCCACCCTATTATTGGAACCTATGTGTTCTGTTGGTGTGGCCAAATAAGTATAAATAAATAAATAAAAAAATAAATAAACTACATAAAAACAACCATAAACACTTCGCCACATTCACTGCCTCATTAGAAGCTATTAATGAAATAGCAAACATAAACAGCATGCATAGTAATACACTAGTATTACATTATATGATTTGTGGTGATGTTTTTGGAATATTTTAAAATATTAGAGCAAGGTTCAGATTTTTTAAGCCAAATATATTATTTCATTTGCTTTATTCATGATTTTGCTTTGTTTTTAATTATTACATATCTTTTTTATCAACTAGATTTCAAAGTAAAATAAATCGTAAAATATTTTTTGTTTTGTGTTCCCGAACCGTTATATTTATTTATTTCTTATTGAAATTACAAAATGAATGAAGCAAAATATGGCTTTGCGAAAACAAATTATGATTTTTTTTTTTCTAGTAATATATTGAATATCTAAAGTATTCACAACCTTTCAGGGTTTCTTATTATTCAGTTTTCCGGTCTTTTAAAATGGCAATTTGCTTTTGTTATTTAATTTCATATTGGTTTCTTGTTCGCAGTTTTTTATATTGTTGAAAAAAAAATTATATAGACTGATTATCGATGGCTATGAACTAAATTATAAGCATTATAAACACATTCTAAGCAGACTTATTTTACAATGACTAACTTCACAAATTATACAGTGACAAATTAAAAAATACTGCGAAATTATTCAGTAAAAGTGATAGTGTTGAATTTCAAATTAATAATAAGTTATATAGAGTTTTTACAATACTTAAAACAAAAATCATATACAGTCAAAATCATATACAGTCAAAAATCATATACAGCGGTTCTCATCGTCTTTCGTGCTGAACCAGTTCTATATTAATAAAAAAAATAAATAAATAATGATACTTAGTCGTTGAGCCCATTTACCATTTATCTCTAGTGTCGGGATTTGTTCGAGTTTAAACTTTCCTTGTATTTATTTTCTTCTTTAAGGGGGAAAGTCACCACAGTTTTTTCACTCATTTTTGTCTTCGTCACTCCATTCTTTTAGATACCCGAACCCGGGTATCGGAACCCCGATAACTTTTTTTATCTCTACCTTTATCTATCCCTTGGATAGGACCATACCATCCCAACTGAACTTCTTCTATCACTTCTTCTCGTGGTTTTGTTCTCAAAGATTTCTTTATCTGACTTCTCTACAACTACCACTGTCTATCATAGTGCCTTAATGAATCATCATCATTGACGCGACAGCCCGAGGTGAGCCTAGGCCTCTTGTTTCCAGGTTTCATGACCATGATTTCAATCTATGTACATTCAGGAGTAATATGGTCAGTATTACGTCCATTTTTTAGAGTTAACAGAAAGGCACCTACAATTTATAGCCGGTTGCGAACGGAAGCAGAACCTGTAATTTGTATTAATATTTTTACACAAATTATTTGGTATAAGCAGGAATTGAATTCACGTCCGTGCCCTTGCTTAGCGGCCAAATCAGGTACAGACAAAGCAGGTACAGACGATTTAACGTTTGCAGCTTCAAGCTTGCTTTTATAGATTTTCTAACTTTTTTACACTAAAACTCGTTTAATAAAACTTCATTCCTTTTATTTAGATGTTTAAATCAGGTCGATGAGATTTTCGTATTCTGAAAAGAAATAGTTACTCTGATTTTTCTTTAGTACCGAAAATATTGAAATCCCAGTAGTTATTGTCAATTTTAGTAGAGGAAAGTAAAGGAAACGCAAGTGCCCTCTTCGTATGGAATATTAATATTTGTTTAAACTTTTTTTAAATTATCTTTTCACACACATTTTAAACTAATAATTAGAGCTCAAGAAATCATATTGCAAGAACTTATATTGCGGAAGCCCATATTTTATAGACGGAACCCTATTGTTCGCGCCCCTGTTTTAGGGCGACTCTTTCAGAAAAATCTGAAAAAATTCTAAGTAATGTTTTTTTAACAGGAATTTTTGCCATAGGCGCAATTTTCAAAATCTTAATGAACCTTGCTATATAAAAAATACAGCACACATTTGGAAACCTAAATAATGGTATTAGGTATTCAAAATAAATTAACAAAAAAATATTTTAACATAAAATTTGTTTTGGCATCCCAAATTATCATTATTCACCTACTAAATACCTGTGAAACCCTTAAATGTGTGAAAATTCACACTTCAAATCAATTTTTTTAATCACAGGTTAACAACAAAACAAGATTCAAATATTTTTATGTAGCAGTGTAATGAAACATATTTTTTATTCTATCAAAACCCAGATCAAACCCTTGCTTTTAATCATTCCTTGATACATAATAATTTCGGTTTCGTGATTAATCATACCTGTAAGCTAACCCTAGTAGTGTATTCTATAAATTCCGGTGTTTGCAAACCTTTGAAAACACCACAACAAACCCTTCACTCTCTTATTCAACCACACTCGCATTTCAAACAACTAAACCCCACAAAAAAATCACTTTACCGACAACCCAACAAGAAACTTAACAAACGAGCCGGAGGGTATCTCTGTCTATTCGATGCTTCTAACTATCATTCGACAAAGACAACAAGAAAGGAGTTGAGTTGGAGAGAAACATATTCAGATGACCGTTATCCGTTGATCCGGCCTAGTTACACATCAGCCCTCATGAATAATAAGCATTACTCTGCTGGAACCTGAGATAAGCCGACGATACGCTGATGACTACAACTAATAATGGAAAACTACTGGACTCGTAGATATGTCTCTGTGTCGGGCTGCATTATTGAGGAAGTGTTCGGAGTGCGGAATTCAGACACAGAGATGAGATCAGACAAGGGATATTCCACGGATTAATTTGTATCTCACATTGTTAAATGCTGGTTAATTAATAAATTAATTAAACTGTTTCATGAAGACTTCAAAAACGTTTTGTAAAACATTTTACGCTCAAATAATTGTTTTTTATTTCGCTTCTGGTTTGTTGAGTTGGAAAGTAAGTTTAATAAGTTTTATACCTAAGCAAGCTTTATTTTATGCATAGGTTCACATAATCGGTTGAAAACAATGTGATGTTGATTAAATTAAAAGATGGCTTAATTAATATTGTTATTAAAAAATTATTTTATGCTTAAATAAATACAATTAAAAAACACCAGGTTATTGTTTGTGTAAATGGCAAAGATGTAATTAATGTAAGGTCTTTCAAGTATCTCCTCCTTAAGTTTTCAACTCATAGGTTGGTTTGTAGCATTTCTCCATGCTTTCCTGTTCTCAGTCAGTATTATTAGTTTCGTGTAGGAATTCATATCTTCCATTGTCTGTTTCATGTACTGTAGCTTTGGTGTACCTCTACTGTTCTTTCCCTCAACTGTTCCAGTATCGTTTTTACCAGTCTTTCATGTCTTATAATAAGTCCAATCCAACTCTTCTCCTCTCTCAACATTCTCAAGTACCTAGGTAGCATATTATCCTGCAACAGTTTGTTATATGATGATGTGTCACAAAGAGTACCCGCGGCATTCCAGGTCTTCTCTACAGTAGTAAATCATGGTGTATCTATAGACGGCTTATTAAAACTTTAGAAAGATTTCACCAAAGTTGACTTAGGGCAGGGGTATGACACTGACGGCCCGCGGCTTGCGGTACAATTCTTGCATTTTGGCGGCCCGCAACGATTTCTTATACTATAATAAGTTTTTATATTATATGTCTTATATAATATAAAAATTTATTTGAATGAAAATGAATCTGTTCGGGCCGCGACGTCAAGACTACGGCAAAGGGCGGAAAATCAATAGTCAGGCAGTAATTGCTGCGGTTAGCCATGGCCTTGCGATAGTTGTTATATGGGTGATTTCCCGTGATTCCAAATAAAATACTTGTAAGCAGAGCTTTTATGAAGTGACGCCAAGCGTTAGTGTTGCAGTTTGTTTGTAATGTTTATTTTTGATAGCAATTATTACTATTTTTTTATATAACTTTGACTTACAACGAGTTATCATAACACAAATTGCTCTGGATTTGGTTGTTACTCTAGAAAAGGAAGTAATAGAAACATTCCATTATTTTCCAAATGAAAAACAATTTGTCAAACTAGTAAATAAATTGGGTGTTTTGGAAGAGATAAATAGGAAAGAAACATGGAAAAATGTTATAAATACGGTGAAAAAAAGTGACAAAAAGCATGAAGGTATGCTCAAAGCATTTCAGAGCTACAGATCACAACAATATTGTTTACTTATTAATATTTAACTAACTAGTATTCACTAAATAAATTAAATAATGCAAGAAGTTCCTGCTTTAAAGGTGCAGGTTATCTTGAGTTAATTTTAGTTTTCCAGTAGCTTTGTGAGGTGATGATTTTAGACTGATTGTAAACATAATCCACATATATCGACATGCTAATAATTTTTTTCCGAAATTCCGCGTAATATAACATGACCGGCTTTTAACAACTATTCCCCTTCAACTACACACCTACAAGAAGGTGTTGCACTTAAAAAATTAAACATTTAGTAATGATAGCTGTTAATATTCATTGTAAATCGATGATTTAACATGTAAGCAAATAAGGAAAACTTTGTACAGTACCAGTACGCTGATTGCGACCAGTTTTTGTTTTGTTGTTCGATAAAGAAAATATTCTGGCAAAATTTAATCTTTATTTAAATGTTATTTCTTTACTTCCTTCAAAAAATATGCTAAAAAATGGTTGAAAATGAAAAACAGAATGAGTAATAATATAAATACATATACTGCGGCCCGCGTGAATTTTAATTGTTAGTAAAATGGCCGAGGCTTGAAATGAGTTTGACACCCCTGCCTTAGGACGATACTGAGAGTCAAATGGCAAGATTAAGTTTTGGCTAAATCTAATACCGTGAGTATTGATGCCGTGCTGCACCAAATTCAGTTGCGGTAGGTTGGATGCGTTATAAGAATGCCAAATACTAGGTTATCCAAAAGATTACTGTATTCCGAGTTGGAAGGAGGCTGCAGAGGTTTGGGAGCTCCTAAGCAACGCTACAACGACAAGTTAAAAAATAACATCAAGTTATGTCAGCTGCTCAAAGGGATGAAAATCCCTCTGTTAAAGTACATAGTACAACTTAGTGACAAACGGAAAATAGCAGTACGAACGGACACGTATAGAGTCTCACTAGTACACAATAAATGTTGAACATCGATGTTAACATCGGCGCTGAAACATCGATGTTGAAAAAACATCGAAGGGATAACATCGATGTATCGGAAACATCGATGTTTTATTAAATATAAAAAAAAATATATTTTTTTATATTATATAGATTTTATTTAATAATATAAAGATAAAATACGAAAAAAGTAACATATAATACGAAAAAAAGTAAGATATAATACACAAAAAGCATTTATTAAATTTTTAAATAGATTGTGTAACAGACACATTCAAATGTCCCGCCGCTGCTTATAACCGTTTGGAACAGCTTATATATGGTTAGTTTGGTGATTTTTATAGTGTATTACTGACTTTTATAAACTTGGTTATATTGTAAAAAGGGCTTTACAGTTTGTATTATTTTAGGTTAGTATATTTACAAAATATTTAAGATGTCACTATTCAAAATGAAATATGACAAACGATATTTTTTTAAATGACATATTTATAATCTGACTTTTCAAATTATTTTTCTGTAATAAGATTATTTCTATTAAATTTCACTTTATTTACCTCGTTCACTTATACAAAAAATGGCTCGACAACAAAACTCAAAGAGCAACAAGTGTTGGTTTCGTTCGTCGTTGTCATTATTTGCAAAAACTAGAAGTTTCTTCTTATTTTTTTCTTATTCTGCTAACTGCTAAGAAGAATAAGAACTAATACTATTAGTATTGTTATATTACAATAGATAGCTTATATTTTGTGCACTAATTTTAATAAAAATAAAAATTTTAAGATTCCAGCGCCTCTAGCGGTAGTTTCTGAATTTCAAAGTTCAAAACATCGACATCGGTAGCAGACATCGATGTTTTATCGATACTATCGCCAGCTGAACATCGATGGTAAAAACATCGATGTTTTCAGGAGAGACATCGATGTTATCGATACATCGATGTTTTTTTCCCATCCCTACACGACGGTTACAGCTTCTGCTTAGCCGTTCGCAACCGGCTATAAACTGTATGTGCCTTTCTGTGTACGCTAAAAAATGGACGTAATACTGACCATATTACTCCTGAATTTACATAGATTGAAAACATGGTCACGAAACTTGGAAACAGGAGGCCTTGGCTCATTTTGGACTGTCGCGCCAATGATGATGATGATGATAAATTCAGTATAGGGGCTATTCGAGCTTTGAAGGAGTTGATGGACAGTGATGATACGGCGCTCGCGGGTAAGGCGTTCCATTGGTCAAACACACCATTAATTAGAAAATTTTGTCGCAGTTGCTTTCCGTACTTTTCGTGACGGAGCTTCAGAGAGTGGCTCTAAGTCGTTGGTTGGCGTTGATGGAGTACAGAGGCGACATGTCCGTAGAAAACTTTCCAGTTGTCACTCTATACATCTGAAATGATTTTACCTCGAGCTCTGCGGGTTGAAGAGAGGGCAGATTTAGCCTCTCAAGCCGCTCTTCGCTTGACAGAGCTCTAGGACATCTTGGAAGACGAGTCTCTGGTCTCCATCCAGTAATAGGATGTCGCGTCGAAGGTACCGGGACCAGACTACGAAAGCAAACTCCAGGAGTAGGCGGACATAAGGCAGGTACATTTGGCGAAATAAGCATGGGGTTAGGTGAGGAAATAATTTCTTAATAATGAAGAGGGATTTATTTGCTCTTCTACCGACGTAGATGACGTGTGTTGACCATTCTAAGGTAGGTGAAATTGTAATACCCAGGTCATCCCAAGATTCAACATGTTTAAGAGCGATGTCGCAGAGGTAATAACATATCGTCGGCTGAAAATAATAAGGTTGTATGTCGAAGTGTATTACATTTGAGAAAACAAGCTTCAAAAATTTTGACATGAAAAAAACCAATATAAGATTACAATACAAGGAATAAATTTTTTTAATAACTATATATTGATATGTTATTGTCATTAACGCATTATTTAGAAAAAAAAAAATAATAATAATACCATTTTAACAATTTGAAAAATGAACATAACTTTTTGATTAAGAAAAACACGAAACTTAGTACCTTAACGTTACATACAGCTTTGTAGTTCAAAGTAATATCGGGGGAAATTCAGTTTATAGGTAAAGCTTCAGTTTTTAGGTTTCTGAAAATTGTTAAAAAGGTACCAGAAAAGGTTAAAGAAATGTTAGTCACGTATTAAATTTTTATTTGATTAAATAACACAAATTAAACAATATGCTTGCAAAATAATAACAAATTAAACATTAATCTTACAAAAAATTAAACGAAATAAATTGTATTTTTATTATTTTCTTGAGATTTACTTTCTTGGCAATATTGTTTCATAATAAGATTTATCCATAGTAGGCATCCAATCCAGCATAGATTTTAAAGCGATTACCTTGTTTTCTGGTAACGGATTTTTATTTGTAGAAACCATAATGTCTCTAAATATATTTAACAAATCTTCAAGACCTTGTTTTATTCTTTTTAATATTTTTTGTAACCCAGGTGCCCGAAAAAGATGTTTTATATTTAACATAATGCAATATGTTTGACATACAACATTGTCAAACATACAACCTTAAATTATGAATTAAAAAAAAAACAATTAAAATACAAGGGTGTATGTTTTAACATACAACTATGTTTTGCAAGTTTTTTATTTTTTTAAACATACAACTATGGTTTTCTGCTTTTTTCTCCGACACCGGTAATGCTATCTTATGGAAATTATTGGAACAAGTAGGTTACGTGATATACAACTCTATAGTATTGAAAAGTGCATTTGACAAAAAAATGTTACATACAACCTTATTATTTTCAGCCAACGATATGTTTGGATACGCAACATGTGGACGTATTCAGAGGGAGCGCTCAATTGTCACACCACTTATCAACTGCATTGAAGTCCAGTTGTAATAGCTGTGTACCTATTAAACCTGCCCAATCATTAATATAGTTAACCCCGTAGCTTTTATAGTTCTTGATACACCAAAAGTGGACAAGTTAAAATGAACACCGTATAAACTATTTAATAGTTTTAATTTAATATCCCGCAAAAATAGTTAAAAAAGTAATTCGATTAAAAATTTCAGTTGTACTATTCTGGTTTTAATCAATTTCTATCATAATTTGGAACACTCTCCATTTAGTAACGAAAATCATATTTTTTAACTTTTTATTTTAACGTGATAGAAGGGTCGATTAAAAAATCTAAAGAAAAAATATACGTTGTTGTGAACCGAAATACAAAATACAATTTAATTATGTAATCCATCAAGTTTTAATACAACACTTAATCACAAATTAGAAGCTATGGATAAAAATAATGAACAGTTTTGGAAAGCAATAAGTAAAATTCCCAGAAGGAGAGTATCAGCAAGTCCATAAGTGTCGTGTTCGCACCGGCGCTGACGGACAAATCATATGATTCCCCAGACTGCAAACACTCAGTTAACCTGTAAATAGTACGTCACAAGTTTCAAAGACCAGAGTGTCCCTCTCGGATCACTCAACTACATAAGTACTTTTAATCTCCGTTTTCACATGCATGCACATGTTGCATCTAGAGAATTACAATTTGTACTGCAACCAAAATTCAGATTATACATTTTCAAACGAAGAGACTTGGATTTACTAGTTTAAGGATTTAAAAAAATTGATGTGAAGTGTGAATTTTCACACATTACAGCGTTTCGTATCTACATATATATCTATAAATAAAAGATAATATTTTTGGACATATTTTGACTATAGTTGTATCTAAATTAAAATATTTTTGAAAATCAATTTACGTATGTAAATTCAAGTACTTTCATTTAATATGTTTGGGGAAAATAGGGCAAGTTGTTCGATAATTTTCCTGTAAAAGAAGTTATCTGTATAACAAATTAAGAAGCTGCAAGTATAGCATCAATACAGATACAATACCGTGAATTTATTTTAATGTGAACCATTTGATATGCATGATATCCATGGTTACGTTATGATTGACAGCAATGTATTAGAGCGTATATTTAAAGGTGGAACATAGGAAATAAGAATACAATAACACAGTATTTATTGGAAATTAAAAAAAAAAAAATAATAGTAAGACAAATTTTGCTCCAAGAGCAATCAATGTAATCAAAACATTATTTAGTTGTAAAGGTATTATTTCACTTGAGAAATGTATTGTTCTAGCATTTAATTGTATCTAATTTAAATTATTGCTATTAAAAACTTTAGGTTTCAAATCCCAATAAAAAAAGTCGTTCGAAGCCAGATCGGGTGAGCTATCGGGCCACTCTATTTCACCTCTACGTCCAATCCAACGAAGCGGGAACGTACGATCGAGAAAGTTTGTAGCATTTTGGGTGTAATGTGCCGGGGCGCCATCCTGTTGAAACCAAAACTCTCCCGCAACATTAAGAGAATTTAGTGCTGGTATTATATGCGTTTGAAGTAACTACAAGTACTTTTTTACAGATAAGTTACCATCCATAAAAAAATGATATAATAACTTGGATACCTATGCTACTTGGGATGTTGAGTTCTGGTAGAATTGCAAAAATGTAAATTTTTCATGCTCCAATATCTACAATTTTGAGAATTTATTTCTTCATGTATATAAAATGTTGCTTCGTCCGTAAAAGGTATACATCAAAGCAATGTTTCTCAAACTGTGGTCCGTGTGGCGAGTCAGTTCTTGGTGGTCCGCGAACACAAAATTTGATTAGTATTAATAACGGGCTTTTTCACAAAAAAACATTTTTCTTGATGTTGATGGTCCGCGGTTAGCGTGGAATGCAGAAAGTGGTCCGCAACTGTGAAAGTTTGAGAAACACTGTATTAAAGAATGATTGGGTCGTGATTAATTTTGTCAAACATTGTTTCACAAAACATTGTTCTCCTTTCATCATCGTCTCCAACAACCTTTCTTTTTTCAAAAGATTGTACCCAGAACTTCTACTTACACCAGTAGCTCGATTTATTGCTGTAGCTGATAATCTGTTATCACCTTGCACTAGACCAATTATCTCGTCTTGTTTTTCCCGTGTTAAAACAAATATTTGCCGATTTCTTTTATAATGTTCGGCCGAATTAGTCGAATAGACGAACTCTGCTATTTAGGAACTATAGTTACCGAAAGTGTGGGAACTGATGCTGATATAAATGCCAGAATACGTAAGGCAAGATTTGCCTTTAATTTGTTCAATAATCTCTTGCATTCGACTATTATCTCTTGAAAGATCAAACTGCGCATTTTTAACAGCAATGCAAAGTGAGTCCTATTGTATGAATGTGAGATTTGGCGAGTCACAGAAACGATGACCAGCAAATAACAAACGTTTATTAATAAATGTTCGAGACTTATAATAGGCATTCACTGGCCAGATGCCATCACCAATAAAAACCTATAGCAGCTCACAAAACAAACAAAGATCCGGTAAGAAATCAAGAAGCACAAATGGATGTGGATTGGTGATAGCCTTAGGCGAGGTCCGGAAACCAATCTTTGCAAACCAAGCTTTAGATTGGAACCCACAGGGCAAATGGCGCGTTAGAAGACTTACCTGGCGACGATCGGGAGAGAAGGAGGGTTATGCCCTTTGCTCCATGTAGGAGTTATAGGGATTTGCAGCTAAGCACCCTACCATCTGGCGAGCGTTTCATGAACTTGTGTACTACATATAACATTTCGTTTTGTGTATTGGTTTTGTATGAAGTTTGTTTTTAAAGTTTTATTATAATCATTGAAAAATGTATAATACATATTGTTGTGTGCCTATGTGCAATTCATTGAAAAGAAGAAACCCGGAAATATCGTTTCATTTGTTTCCACCAATATCAGACACCGTACGGTTCGAAAGAAAATTGGGAAAGCAAGAAGTTAGGAATCGACGCGATGTTTAGATAAACAATTTAAAAATTGGAAAAAAAGTGAGCCCTTATATCAAAGTTTGCTCATTACATTTTAATGATAGTGACTACAAAAAATATTTTCAATTTTGTATTTATTATCGCATATCTTGAAAATTCCTGTTATTGTGTGTGGGTTTGTAATGCACAAGTCTGTAGGCATAATGCATAAATCTTTATGAACTCTCTGTTTTTTTCAGTGACTCCACACAATATTATATGCCCAGCATTGTAGATTTCTACCCCTTGATAAACAACACGGGAATTATTATTTCCCCCAATATAGTTAAAATAATAAACAATGGAAAACTGTGCCGCCATAACTTAAAACCAGATCACAAAATGTAGTATTTAAGATGTTTACAAGTTATGTAACTTAAAAAAAATGTCCTCACAATACGTGTGTATACTTAGATGATTATAAAATTTTTAAACAAAATCAGAAAATCCCAAACAATTATTTATTTTTTGTCGTTTTTTGATACACTTTTCGCTATTATTTACTATAGAGTGACCATTTTCTTAAGAAGGCAATGCGGGACGGAGCAAAAAAAAAGGTCCTCATATCCCAAATCCAAGTGAAGAGCAAAAAAAAGGTCCTCACCTCCCAAATTCAAATGAAGAGCAAAAAAAAGGTCCTCATCTCCCAAAATCCAAGTGAAGAGCAAAAAAAAGGTCTTCACCTCCCAAATCCAAGTGAAGAGCAAAAAAAAGGTCCTCACCTCCCAAATCCAAAATGCGGGACTTTTGCGGGACGCATCTTAATGCGGGACAAAATGTTAAAATGCGGGATAGTCCCGCAAAATGCGGGACGAATGGTGACCCTAATTTACTAGTAAATGTCAAGTGGTATCTGATTTAGAATGGTTTCAAAAAAATCCGCGTGGCGCTACGACCTTAAAATTTTTCCCCTATAGGACCCAATTTAAATTTGTAATTGCAATATTCAACAAATAAGTTTATGCAAGTATTCACTTTAAATCCTTGGGTCATTTCATAAGCTTCTAAATATATTTCTAATACTTTTATCTAGTTTTACTCGGTGATACAGTCTAGTAAAAGAAGATGAAATGTGGAGAATCCGAAGAAACAAAGAGATAACTGTATGAGAATCATGATATTATGGAGTTTATGAAGAGCGGCAAAATACACTGACTAGGGCACACCAGGTTGTCAATTAACATGGTGAAAATAATGTTCGACAAGATTTCAAGTACCCCGAGACCGAGGGTAAGACCTTGAATAGATGGACCTAAGTGGACGGATAATGTGTACGAAGAACTGAAGTAGGCTAACTCCGAATCGTACTAGATTACTACGAAATCCTTACGATGTGAAAGTTCAATTCACATCGATTTTTTATTTTCTTTGTAATTGGATATTGTTTCTTTAGAACAACTATTATAATATATATCAGATTTTTTATAAATAAAATATTGAATTTCGGTATTATATAATAGAGAAACAATGGTATCTTTGTATTTTGCAAGAAATATTTCTATGCAAGGTAATGCTTTATTACTTTTTTTTCGTGAAGAGTAGTTTTTTATTGAACTGATATTACCCGTCGATAAGTCTTTTTTTCTCATAACACCTTACAACAGCTCATTATTTTTCTCCTTTATCCTGGAATCCAATTAATCTCGCGCCAGTGACGTAATACTCAAAGTATTGACAGATAATTAACAATACGATTATCAATAAAGTTATAATCGTTGTAAATATGAAGCTGACTATGAAGCATGTCGGGTTCATTAATTCACCGCTAGATGGTGTAGTGTACGGGGGTTGAGTGACGTGAATTTATTAAGTTATTATTGCTAAACGTATAAGCCCGTAGTCGCGAGCAACTCTGTGAGTGAGTAATTGAGTGAACTGGATTTATCGCATCTGGAGAAACCGCATTCGGTTCTACTCTATATTGGAGAGAGATTGTAGGAGTAAATCTTAAGTCAGAGAGGGGATGTTCATTTTTTGTTGGTTTTAAGATAAATTACTTAAATCTATGAATCGTTCCAAATTGTAACCAAATACTTTAAGAATGTCTCGATATTTTCTTCGAACAAATTGAAATAAATGATTGTTATTTTTATCTTAGGATTACGAAAGGCATTGTACGTTTTGAAATCATATGCTTGTCTCAACTAAGTCGCATACTTGGATCAGATAGTGAGAAAGAGGGTTGACGTATTATACAATTACAACTATGCACGATACATTAGATACTGAATATACTCAAAATGGTCGGAATAGGAAGAGATCTATGGACCGATCGTGTACAGAGAATACACAACTAAATGATAAATATTAATTAAATCGATAGATTCAGTTGCAGGTTCTCGTTGAAATATATTCAACAACAAGAAAATAATAGAACACTCGATTAGTTTCAAAGAATAAAATAAAACAAGTTTATTTGATATGTATTTCGGCTTATGAGGCCATTTTAAGAAATATAGATTTTTGAAGTATCCTAATAAGCCAAAATACGTATTAAATAAATTTGTTTTATTTTATTCTTTGAAACTAACCTAGTGTTTTATGATTTTCCTGGTAAATATTAGTCCCTACAACTCAATAAAACACCTCCATTTGATGCGGTTCTTGGCTCAGGTTTTAATTTCGTTAAAAACTTCAAAAACTGAATTATTTTTCATGGTACTTATAGAGCAGTGGCTAGAGTATTAGATCCATAAATCGAAGGTTGAGTGTTCAAATCCCGTCACTCTCAAGTAATATTATTTTTTTTATTTTATTAAATTTAAATTATATTTTAATCGTTTTTTACTCTGTTTTATATTTATTTATTTATTATTATTTTTAAAAGTGCTATTAAAATCTATTTTCAATAGAACTTTATTCAATATTTTTAAAGTGTACTATTTTATTTCATTACAACTTTCGTGTCTCACCGTGTATTAGAGATAATTTTTTTAGTAACTACCAGTCTTTTCTTACATAAAAATAAAATAAAAAACACGAAAACGACTATTTTTATTTTAGTATAAATAACTAAAAACTTGTTTAAATTCCTAAATAGTAAATACGAATAAAAATCATGAATAATAAAATTAGCACCAGAAGTCAAATTAGCAAAAAATTATCGCAAGAAAAAAAGACCTTACTAAGCCCAAATAATAGTTTAATATCTATCGTGTCGTGTGAAGATAATGTACCGTCTCGAATACAAAATAGATGTGAATTCAAGGACCTAATAATAGACTTAAAAAATAAACTAGCCCGAGCAAATGCTGCGCAAGAAGAAAGTCAAGCCCAAATTGTGAAAATGGAGCGCGAAATAATATCTTTAAAACTCCAAAATGAATCAAAAACTAAATTAATAGAAGATTTACAAAATATTATTGAAAAACCGCCAACGATTAAAACAGACGCGTGTACACAAACACTCAAAAATGTTAACAGTGCATGTACTCAAACTATAGCTACCACGTTAAAGCCTCCTAATAATCAAAGAAAATTACCACCCTCTAATAAGCCAGATGTTATTTCACCAGTTACAACATACCAGTCGAAACATATGAACAAGAACAGAGAGTTGAAGAAGAAAATATTAATTTTAGGTGATAGCCATGGCCGACACATCAGCTCTATACTAAGTAGTTATCTCAGTAATTCTTATGAAATAGAGTCATATGTTAAACCAAATGCTTCCCTCAGTGGAGTTATTAACAACCTTACAAGTGTAGCTTCAAAGTTGACTAAAGACGATTATGTGATAATCATAGGTGGCACCAACAATTTTCCGAACCACTATATATATCTGAGCGAACTTTACAAACAGATAATTAATAAAACTGAACACACAAATTTAATCGGTTTCTCAGTACCCTACAGATACGATATTCAGCAAAGTGCAAATGAAGACATATTCTACATGAACTGCATTCTCTACGATATTATGGAAAGTGAAACCCATGCCTATTTATTTGACACTAATTTTTATTCAGAACGTCACAGTTTTACCAATAATGGACTACATCTTAAATATAGCGCTAAACAATTTATATGCAAAAAGTTAGCAGAGATCATTATGCGTCCAAATATAATTACCCAAAATAATGACAATTTTTTAGACAAGACCATAATAAATTAAAACTAAATTCAGGATTCTTGATAATGCACCATAACATACAATGCATATCAAACAAAATCAATATGCTCGAAGCTACTCTAGATAATTTAAATCCAAAAATTTTATTACTAACGGAACATTGGCAGTCTGAGGAACAGATTAAATATGCATCTATAAATGGATATAAATTAGTCACCTACACATGCAGAGAAAGAGGGAGACATGGGGGAGCAGCGATTTATTGTCAAGATAACCTATCAATAAATGCAATGAAAACCGTACAGGAATTCAACATTCCTTATATCTTCGAGTGTTGTGGAGCAGAAAGTAAAGACTTAATTATTCTATCTTGTTACCGACCGAGCGGTGCAAATGAAAATTTATTTTTTGATGTTTTCTGTGATTTGTTGAATTTTATGTCGACTACAAATAAAAATATTCTTTTAGGTGGCGATTTTAACATTGATATTTTGAAAGAAAGATCATCAAAAAATCGATTAAACGATATTCTTAATTCATTTGAGTTAAAATGCACAATTTTTGAACCTACGCGCATAAATTCTTGTTTGGACAATTTTATAATATCGAATACAGTGTCGTACGATATGGTTGAAGTCACAAAAACTAATATGTCAGATCACTCTTACCAACTGATTAGATTAAACCGTACTATTAATAATTTCAAATTAAAGAACGAAGAATATGCATATGACATGTCCCAAAAAAATATTGCAGAATTTACATCCCACCTTGAAACGCAAACATGGCAAAATGTTTTGTATGAAAACTGTCCGGAAAGAGCATTTGAAAATTTTATTAACATAGTAACTTATTTCTTTAACCTTGTGTTTAAAAAAAAGAAAATTAAACGTAAAAATAGAGCCAATAAATCCTGGTTAACAACAGAAGCACTAGAACTTAAAAAAAGAGTCGATAATTTTCGCGAATTGTCTCAAAAATACGATAATTTTAAAGATATATATAAGGAATCCAACAAAAAATACCAATGTCTGCTTCGTACATTAAAAGTTGACTACAACGACGGTATTATTAAAAATTCAACAAATAAAAATAAAAAAATGTGGCAAATAATAAATGAAACTAGAAAAAACAACTTAATAACATCTGATTTTCCGGATGATGTTGATACTGGTAACATGCAGAAAGTCACAGACATGGCAAATAATTTTAATAAATATTTCACCTCTATTGCTACTGACATGAGGAAAAATTTTGACGAAAATACTGATTATAATTATATACACAATATGATCCCATTAAACCGCGATTCTTTTTTTCTATCTCCTGTTTGCGAACAAGACACAATAGATGCAATAAATAAATTAAAAAACTCAGCCGCTAGTGGAAACGATAACATTTCAAATAACTTGTTAAAGAATTGCAAAAATTATATTTCAGAACCTTTGACTCACTTAATAAATCTTTCCTTCAAAAATTCTGTCTTTCCTATAAAATTGAAACATACCATAGTAAGACCACTTCATAAAAAAGGTGATAAAAATAAAATAGAAAATTACCGGCCGATTAGTCTTATTTCATCTATTGCTAAAGTCTTCGAAAGTATTGTTAACAATAAATTAATATCGTATTTATCAGCGACGAATCAACTTTCCAAATCTCAGCACGGATTCCTTAAAAACAGATCGGTTGAAACGGCACTTTTTGAATATATCAATGAAATGATAAAAATAATTGATTCATCTGATATAGCTTTGGGAATTTTTATCGACCTCAGCAAGGCGTTTGATTGTGTCGATCACAACATACTGTTTTCGAAAATGGAAAGGTACGGTATAAGGGGGACTGCTCTACATTGGTTTAAATCGTATCTTTCAAACAGAACACAATGTACAGTGTTCAATGAAGGAAAATTGGAGGCATATTCGGATACAACCTCAGTGGAAATTGGAGTTCCGCAAGGTTCGGTTTTAGGCCCAGCTCTTTTTATACTATTTGTAAATGATTTACCATATTGTTTGAGATCATTACCAAATATTAAAATAACTTCTTTTGCTGATGATAATAGCTTTCTTATAAAATGCGGAAACTCTGTAGAAATAACCTCTGCTTTTAACAACGTTATGGAGGACGTTAATAATTGGATGGATAATAATAAATTAACAGTAAATATAAATAAAACAGCATGCGTAGCTTTTAGAACCACCCAAAATAAAGTCAACCTCGAAAACCTATTGAAATATGATACACAACTATTTAATTTTTCTGATCATGTAAAACTTCTCGGTATAATCATGGACTGTAATTTAAAATGGGACGTCCATGTCAATGACATTTGTCAGAAATTGTCATCATGTTTGTATGCATTAAAATATTTAAAGCATAAATGTAGTAAGGATGTATTGCGATCTCTTTACTTTGCATGTTTTCAGTCTCATCTCAGTTACGGAATTCTTCATTGGGGACAGTCATCAGGTTGGCAAAGGGTTTTTATTTTACAAAAAAGTGCTATCCGCATTTTAGAATCATTAAGTTATAGGGAATCATGTAGAGAATACTTCAAAAAATTATCAATTTTAACATTCCCGGCTCTATACATAAATGCGGCTATTATGTATGTCTACAAGAATAAAAGTACATTCAGTAATAACATTCACCATAAATATAATACTAGAAATAAGCATTTGTTATTGCCTGAAGCTCACAGTACATCAGGATATCAAAAATGTGCATTTTTTAATTGCTGTAAATTTTATAATAGCGTACCGGAAGATATCATCTCCACAAAAAATATAAATACTTTCAAAATAAAGTTAAAACGCTATCTCTTAGAAAAAAATATATACAGTTTCAATGAATTTTAATATTTTCCTCTCTTGTATATGTATTTCTTTATTTTATTTATTTTATTTATTTATTTATTTTATTTTATTTTTATAAATTTATTTATTTTATTTTTTTTAAATTTATTTATTTTATTTAATTTTTTTTTTTTTATTATTATTCTTTTACTTTATCGACCTCTACATAAATTGAATGAAGGAATGATTGCATGAAGGTAAATAAATATAATATAATCTATTCTATTTTAAAAATTTTATAATTCGACTATAGATTTTAAATTGATAATTTCATTGTTTTATTGTATTTTATTGTATTTTATTTGTATTTTATTGTATTTTACTGTATTTTATTGTATTTTATTGTATTGTATTGTATTTTATTGTATTTTATTCTATTTTATTGTATTTTATTACATTCTATTGTACTCTATTTTATTAATTTTTGATTATTTTTGACAATTTTAAACATTTTATATTTCGACCTGATAGAATGTAAATTAATAATAATCAGCGTTTTATTGTATCTTATTATGTTTTATATTATTTTATTGTATTCTATTATATTTCAATTTAGTAATTTATTTAATTTTTGAGAATTGTTAAAGAAATTAATATCCTTTTAGACTTGACAGATTGTAAATTGATAATCAACGTTCTACTGTGTTTTATTGTATTTGCTGTATTTTATTGTATTTATTATGTTGTTTCCTACTATTTATTTTATACTGTTCTTGTATTTCATTGCTATGATAACTTCCATCCCATTATACTTCGCACGTAAACAAATATGACTATGCCTATCACATCAATGCATGCATGTATACCCACACATAATTGTATTTTGTATATGAAGGTTAATAAATTATTATTATTATTATTATTATTATTATCACGATTTTCCCAATTCAAGCAGTTCCTTCTCCACTGTGCGCCTCCATGTATTTCTCGGTTGTCCGATCCTCCTTTTCCCGTGCGAGTTCAAATAAAGCCCGTCTGTTTATATTGGCCAAATCTCGCCTAAGTATATATCCCAACCATCTCCATTTCCATTATCAAAGCATTATACTCGGAAGCAAGATGCAGAGTACTTTACCAAGGAGTAATTAGCAACACAATCCCATTTAAATCGGGGAGTAAAATAAGGATGTCTGTTATCTCCGATACATTTCATTTTAGCCCTTGACTGGATCCTAATACATATAACTGGGAACAGAAATGGTATATTGTGGGATTTCCAAGACCATTTAATAGACCTAGATTATGCAGACGATATCTGACTGCTGTCTCATAAATTCGACTCCCTTCAGGACAATCTGCACCTACTAACTCAACTGGCCAAACTAACAGGACTCGTGATTAATATCTATAAAACAAAAACGCTGCGCATAAACACCACCAACACAAGACGGTTAAATATTGGCCAGGAAGTTGTTGATAAAGTAGATGAGATTTGTTACCTTGGCAGCATAATTGCCAAAGATGGAGGAGCAATGCTGGATATTTAGAAACGCTTGAAATAGGCCAGGCATGCTTTTGCTATGTTAAATGCTGTCTGGAGATCCAATTATATCTCAAGAAACACAAAGCTGCGCTTGTTCAAAGAAAATGTGAAATCCATGCTACTCTATGGGTGTGAGACCCGGAAGGTTACCCGTGTAATCACTTCCAAATTGCAATCCTTTGTAAACAGATGTCTTCGCAGAATCATCCGAATGTTCTGGCCGGAAAGAATATCTAACGCAGAGCTATGGCAACGAACAAACCAAACAGATATCCAGAAGGAAATAAAATTACGCAAGTGGAAATGAATAGGACATGTCCTGAGGAGAGAGCAGATTAGCGTGCATAGAATGGTCTTGGATTGGAATCCACAAGGCGCACGCAAAATCGGCTAAAAACAACCTGGAGACGAACAATTATTCAAGAAGCGAGGAATTATGGAAAAGCGTGGCTGGAGATTAAACATCTTACGGCAAATACGCTGGAAGAGTTTTGTGAGAGCCCTATGCTCCTCATAGAAGCCAAAGGAACACACACACACACACACACACACACACACATATATATATATATATATATATATATATATATATATATATATATAAATATATTAATAAAAAAGGTATTTTATGAATAATAAGACATGATTTTATTGATCAACTAATACGTCTCGCACATCATATGATATATTTTAATACTATTCTATTTACATAAAACAATATGCCTTAGCAACGATATAGCACCCTACGATCGTTAATAAGTGTAAATGTTGCATAATTATATTTTCGCTAACACGGCCAGACTGACATGCGGAACGTTCTCGGGACGCAACTGTATTCTTCACACCATTAACAGCATTGTTGTTATCAGCAACAGCAACCTGCATACCACCAATGGTCTGCTCCATACCAACAACAGCATTCTGCATCTTGCATACCAGTAACAGCATCCTGCGTACCAGGAACTCCATTCTTGAGCTGGTCCACTATTCATCTTCTACTGCATCTTCAAATTCTTCACCTAATTCATAATCTGTAAATAGAGCAATTTGGGCGCAGAATTGATCTTTCACAAAATCAACCATGCACCAATGTCAATTAATAAAAGCAAATATTTATTTAAAACAAAACTCTCCAGGAATACTATAACTTATGATCTGAAAGCTTAGAGACTATACGTTAACATTTCATTTATCTACCACGAACTCAGTGACTAGATCAACAAGCTCAGATACTCAATAACTATCTATTAGTTTCCTTCATTACAGATTGTCTACAGTACAACAAGCTCAGAGACCGTTTATTTGTTTCTGCACACACAGTGCTTTATCATCAACATCATCAGCCCGTCGCCATAGCTCACCATCTGCCACCATGGTTACAGAGCTATTACCGGACTGATGCCACTGGCAGCGGCATGTCTTGCGGTACTCGACAACCTTTTCTCTCAACTCATTAGCAATTACATTTATCAGTTTATTCTGCCAATCCGATCCCAGTGATCTGTCATTTATCTTTTCCAATAAACGTTCAACTTTAAAACTCAAATCTCGAAACTCAGATCTTAATTATCAAATCTCAAATATCATAACTCAGATATTAAATCTCAAATATCAAAAACAAAATCTCATATTTTGATGTCTCAAGTCTTAAAACTCAATTATTAAAATCTCAAATGTTAAATCTCAAATCTAAATTTTACTCATTATAGCTAACACGTGCCATATGATTTGACCAAAACAATAAAATGCCTCTTACCATTTTAGTAATCACCAATCTAACCAAGTTACTTTCGTAAATTGTGTTTGTTAATAACAAAGCAACGCTCGTTCATCCTGACAATTTTTAGGGATCTTTGTTAAGATTCTGCATTTTTCAAACAAATGTCACATTTCAAATTTATTCCAATAAGTGTCATTTCCTTAGAAACCACTTGAAATAATTTTTGACAAAATAACTTGAAATTTGCCAATTTATTATCTTGCTCATAATTCATACTACCTTTATATGATTCTCAATCGTTACCTTTAATTGAAAACTTTACATTAGCCTTTGCAATATTATACAATTTCTTTGCACCAATATTGCATTAAAAAAAATATTTTTAATATAGC